>VZTH01001985.1:0-234123 GCA_013397815.1 Aleadryas rufinucha
CAGCTCCCAGTGGGCTACTTCTGGTTTTTATATGGAATGAGATATAACACAGTTAAACCCCCTTTTTAAAAATGGGGGGTTATTTCCCTTTCTCCAGTCATCTGGAACTTCACCTGTCTCATTTTTTAAAAAAGGGTGGATAGTGGCTTAGCGAATTCAGCTGCCAGCTCCCTCAGGACCCTCCTTTCAGTGAAAGGTCTTGTTTTCAACTGTCAACAAGTCTGCTTTCTAAGCTTACAGGTCTTTATATTATGGAATGCAAAAGATAGTGCACTTTGGTGAATGTTGGGAAATGCATGGACACAAGTTGACAACATCAAGCAGAGAAGTGACCCTAGTGATTTATAGCAGTAATTTCTAAAACATTTAAATTTCAGTACGGTGAAGGGTTCTTCTTTAGTGCCAGAATAATTCTCTGAATTTGTCAATTCTACCTCCTGTAAATAATCAGGTTTAATTTTTTTAAATTTTTGTTTTTTGGTTTCTTGAGGGTATGATGCAGAACCATTTGCTAGGGTCACGGTCAGTGGGAGGTTTCCTCTCCTTTTCAGAACTGATTTTCTGGACAGAAAGATCCTTGTTGTCTATGGTTATATTGCCTTCATGATGTAGTGCAGGAAGGTTTGCATGGCTAGCAGTTGATTAACTATTTTAATTTAAACCGTCATTTATTTATTTAATAAAGCCATAAAAGCTTACTGCTGTTGAGTGTGATTGTTCTGCAAAATGCAATGGAAATAGTTTTCACTTAGGCTAAAATATAGCCTTCTTACCTCCTTTTTGTTACTTTTTAAAATGACTGTTTATAAAGGTTTTAAATGTAACTGAATGAAATGTTCTGGCAAAAAACAGGACTGACCTGCATGTAGTTTTAGCTGCCAAGGAAGAAAATTAACATTTCTTTCAAGAAATCGGTGAAATGTTCCTTTGGTTGTGAAAGAAGTCTGTGTGTCGCTGTTGCTTACAGGCCACCCCAGGCAATCCTGTTGATACTATCTTCTGTGGCAGATGCCTCTCCTTAGCAGACCTGAGGGCAGGATGAGAGCTGACTTCTCTGAACTGGAACTGAAAGTTTTGCATGGTGAAAAAACGTCCTAATATTTAACATTAAACTGGCCCCTTTTATTTAAGCAGTCACAGTCCTTTACAAGACTCAGCTAATGAAGCCTTGCAACACCCTGCAGTGCACTGTAGGAAAGTGCTGTATGGGATTATTAGATTGAAGCACTGCCAGCTGGCACAGAGCCCTGTGAGAGTCCTCGTGCTGCTCCACCAGGCATGAGACCAACATGCTTAGAGACCTGCTTGGCTGCTCTCCATTACCAAAAGTAGACAGGCAGATGTCTCTGAAGGTGTGCAGGGGATGTATCGATTGTGGCATGCTTGATAATGACATTGAGATTTAATTCCTTTTTTCGTAAAAGTAAACTGACTCGTCATTAACGCAGTTACAAGATGTTGTAACTGCACGTGGCATTGCAGTCCTGCCCTCTCTATTACGAGCTCCTTGTGTCTCCCTTCAACTCCTCCTCCTTGCAACTTTTGCTTCTTCTTCCACATTTTTTTTTGCAGGCTACCAGAAGTGAAACAGAAAGTCTGAAAAAAAATTTAAAATTCTTGAGTCTTTCCCATTGTAAATGTAAAGAATGTGCTGAGTTACAACAGTATGGTCAGCCCTGAGACTTCACCAACATAATATCTCAAGTCTGTCCACCAGGACAGACCTGAAAACACAGAGCTATGAAATTGTACATGAATAGTCAGGATTAGAAAGGACCAGGTAACAATGCAGAAGGCAAGGACAAAAACAAAAAGGTAATGGTTTAGCTGAAAAATGCACATTAAAAGAGAGCAGTACTGGTTGCTAAATAACTCACTAGCCAGGCATCTTGGTGGTAAAATAGTTGAATGTTTTAAACCTGTTATGAAAAACCGGCAAGTTGGGAAATAAAAAGGCTTAGGATGGCTTATTTCTCCCACAGTGCTCACACACTGGGTGCACACAGCAGCAGAGGTATATGTCTGCCCACAGGCAGAGCACCAGGTACTGATCCCACAGCAGCCCGTGGGAAAGCTCTGCAGCAGGCTGGCCAGAAGGGCAGCCTTGAGTCTAGCAAGCTTGGTCTGACTCCTGAGAGCTGACCAGAATGGGGGAAAAGAAGAGGGAAATACCAACCAACTGGTCCCCATTAAAATTGTACAGCAGTCCCTGGCAATAACAGATTTGAATAGCCTCGTTTAGAGGATGCTTCTGTGCTCCTGGTGCAGCCAGTTCAGCCCCAGCTTATTTTAATTCTTCCTGTTAGGGACAGTGCAGGGCTTGGCTATGGCCTTGGCAGTGCTTTCAGCATTGATGCGACCTCAGAGTGGGTGGTGGTGGTAACAGTGGCAGTGGCAGCTGGTGCAGCGGTGCAGCACTGGGCACTCCCAGGGTCCTGTGTGGCACAGAACCATCGGTGTCACACTCCTGTCACACTCCTGGCACAAAGCCAGGCTGCCACAGCCGTTTTACTGCCATTATATGTGCTCCTCTCAGCTGCTCCCACGTGCTCTCCCCCCAGGTTCTCGTGGCAGATTTGGGATATGGTTTTGATCTGAGCTTCCCAGCAGCAGTGGAAAGCCCCTGCAGCTAAATCCTGAAACCAAACTATGCAGCGCCCTCTCTCTCAAAACCCAGTTCAGGGCAATGAGTTTTGTCTCGAAGACATAGATGTGGGAGCCATCTGACTGCTTTAGATCTCAGTGGGATTTTCTCAGAGGTTTTGGGACAGGGTATCCCAACTTTAATGATAGTGAGCAAGTTCCGTTGTGTTTTTCACAAGTGCCTGGGCTTGCTTTAGATATAATAATGCTGATGATCTTTTTTGTAGCGAGCAGTGTGTGCTTGAGTCACACAGAGCGCTTTGCCTTCTCTTATTCAGGGTTTCTATTAAACACACTGTTTACAGCTATCATTAGAAGGAGTAATCCTTTGGGCATAATCTAACATGCATTTTCTTTATACTCACTATGGGCCTGGAACATCATGATCAAATTGCAAAAGTGTGATAATCCCTTGCTCATCATATTTATTTAGTAAGACCAAAGAGCTTATTTTAATAGCTCTTCTTTCTTCATAGCTTTCAATGAAACCAATTTTTGAGAATCAGGACAAAGAATTCAAAGACTTGGGGGTTTTTTTTATTATTACAGTTTTGCAGATGATTCTCTGGTGTTTCAGTGTATTTTCTAAATATAACTGTACCATGTATTTTTTTTTCTGCAACAGCTCCTAAAAGGGCACTTTGCTTCAATGCCAAGCGCTTTCTGAGTTCTCCCTCTTTCTTACCTGCATGTGTTTTTAATCTCCTTACTGATTATTTTACAATCATTCTGTGTATCATTGCTTCTAGTCAACTCTTAAGACATTCCTCTTCTAGACCTAATTTCTGTAGGAGGCCTTTCCTGCCTCATAGCAATTGTCTTTGTTGCATTCACCCCTTTTCCAGTGGGTTTGTGTACACAATTACTAAACATGGTCTTTTGAGATTCACTCATGATCCCTAGGTTTTGCAGGGCTGAAACATGATCTCTTGAGGCTCAGTCACAATGCACAGATTTTGCATGGATTAAGTCCTACAGATGGGAACCATGGCTGCATTCAGACCAACATAACATACAGCTGTCTCTGAAAAAGGTAATCTTTATTGTTTTTATAACAGTGCCATTACTCACGTTTTTGCTCTGTCTTAAATGGTGAGATGTGTTTTGGGGTCAGGATGAGGAGTTTTTGGTATGTGCATTAGAGGTGACGCATGCCGGCTCTCAAGAAGTCATTGGAGCTGCCTCCTACCTTGGGAGTGAAACTCCCTTGGGAGCTGGCTGTTTTGGCAGGCAGTGTAGGTTTTTGCCTTCTGTGTGGGCCATAGCTACTAGCTGTACGGCTCAGCCAAAGCCCTCTGTCCCTTTCTCCAAAGTGGTGGCAGAACCTCCTACTTGGCAAAAATAGACTCTTTCTTCTTGCTTTACTCAGTAGTCTCCTCATTGGAAGGGCTTGATTCCAGCAGAAATGCACAAGGGAAGTTGTAGGAAGCCACATCACTCTCCCTTGTGCTTTGTATGCAAAATCCAGCCATAATTGCACACTCGGTACTTGATAGAACTTTTTAATTCATATGTGTGCAGAGGATAAATGACATCCTGTTTCTCCATCAAATAAGGATTCAGAAATACAGCTGGCCAAAGAGGAATATAGTAACATTTTCATTGCTTTCTATGTTTGAATCCCTTAATGTCACAGCAGTCCTTGCTGTTCTCTTTTCTGTGTCTAAAACATCTCTGAATGTGCCAAATGGCAGTGGTTAGTTTACAAGCTAAATTGCCAAGGAAAGGCATCTTGAGCATCAGGCAGAGCAAAGTTGACTTCTACTGTTTTCATCTGCTGGATACGACTTGGATCTATTATTTCTGTTCACTTTCAATACCTCTTTGAGTTTGATTTAATATTCCTTTAGAAGCTGCTAACTGCTTTATATTAAATTACAGCAAATCTCATACTATATGTCATATTTTTTGACAGTAAGTGAAAGATGCTGGTGCTGAGGCACCTCAGTGGAACAGATGTGCATGCATTAGTCCTGAGCATAGAATAGTTTGCAAGCATTGCCCTTTAGAAGCTCTCCCTCTGAGTTTAGGGTCTAAAGCAAACCCCTGTAGGCGTAACTCAAAGCTGTGCTGTGTGAGGGTGGGGGACAGGAAGGGGGAGCAAGAGACAAAACTGAGGAAACAAGTATTTCATTACTCAGCATATCACATGCCCTACTTAGAACCTCAAGACATTGGGGCTTCAGCACTCTCCACAGTGGGAGCTGAAATTCAAGAACGACTGCAGAACCTTGCTGAGGTGAAGAATGCTGCTCCCTTCTGAGGCAGTATCTGGAAAGAAAATGCTTCTAGTGGCTTCAGAAAACATAAACCCTTAGAGTGGACATATAAAGGGAATTTTAAGGGATGAAGGCAAGAAACTGAAAGGGGAAGGGTATCTGAAATATAAGAAAGGAGATATATTTGAGGGGATTGTGTGGGAAGAAGAGTCACCTCGCTACCAGAGAGACATCTAAACTAAAACATGCCCCAGGAAATCACTAGGTGAGAGAGGTATAAACTGCGTAATGGCAGAACTGCACGCAAGTGTCTGTTTATTATCATTTTAATTAGCAGCAACAGAAGAAAATCTTCTCAGCCATACAGTAAAACTCAGAGGAGATCCTGTGGAAATAACTCAGAACACATAACTGAAAGCATTTTGAAATTAACTAGTCAGTGTCTTGGATGCAATTCTTTTCTTGCACATATAAATTTGACTACTAACTGCTCCTCTGACTACTTCTACTGCCTGACAAACCCTAGAGGAGGGCCCTTCTTTTCCAAGCTAGGAAAGGAGAAAGACAGATATCTGTGACCAGAGAGGGGCTGCAGGTGGAGAATGGGTTTAGAGCCATAATGAATATACATCTTAATAGGGCCCCTTCATGATATATACACAATGGTCTCTGATCCAGAGCCTGTGGTTGTTACTGTCATGCAAATACCAATAGAAGCAAACTGGGAATGCATGGAAAGTCTTCTGATTCTTAGGAAAATGGGGCTTCCAAACCATAGTTTCCAGGCGTCCTTGACTCTCTGCTTGAAGTGGATCTGTCTTCTGAGTGACTGACTCTGAGTAAGCCTCCAGTGTTGAGCTTAGTAAGGCAGATGCACTCAGGTGTTCCACTGGGCACAGCCAGAGCTATGTCCTTGCAGTTACCAGAAGCTCCTGAATTCCACTATGTGGTCACAAGGGCTCCTGATTCCAAGAGTTGTGATCATGGCTTCTCATGGACATAGAGAAGGCAATGAACCCAGGAGGGACAGAGTACAAGTTGCCTTTGTGCTTTCTCCAAAACCTGTGTCTTCAAACTTCTACAAATCTTGACAACAGCTGGAAAACAGGAAGTCCCCTGTCCATGGGGCAGGACAACCAGCCCCTGCCACCCTGCTGTTCCTGCACTGAATGTACTTTTTTTTGCCTGCCTAGGCTGGTGTAAAATCATGTCCCTCATCTTGTAGTTTGGGTGTTGTTAGAAGTGACAGCAGTGAATGGGAGATTCCTCTCTGAACCTGTTGCAGGGCAAGGAAACAGTGATACCTTCCCAGAGGAGTTGCTGGAAGCCTGGGAGGTGTGACACCAATGTCAGTGTGGGCACTTCCCCTGCCTACATCAACACTCCACCACTGCACTGACGCTGTGCAGGCTCCACCATATGGGCTTGTATGGATTCACCTGAATGCTAGCCAGTTGGAAATCCCATGCTTAAGTCAAGTTGTTAAAGACCAGAGACCTCTGACCTGTTTACAGTGGAAAACCTATGGCCACACATCATTTTTACTGGCCAAGGGATGCAGAAACAGGTAAAAAAACAAAACTGGAGCCTGAAATAAGACAGAAATGTCATGAGTGGAGAATGATAATTGTGTGCTTATTAAATTGATAGAATTAAATTATTTTTGCCATTGTTAAGGAGAGAGAAATGACATGACGGACACAGGCTTGCTAGGAATGCACTATTAACATGGGCTAACAGATACTTGTTTGTTTTGAAAATGTTGCACCATCCCACTGCAAACATCTTCTGATTGCCTATCTTCCTGAGAGACTATGCCTCAAATAGCAGCTCAGCTTCCTTAGAAAGTGCTGGAAGAACCACTGGAGAAAATGCAGCATGATCTCATAGACAAAGTAGTGGCCAATGATCTTAGTGTTGAGGGGATGTTCTTGCAGAGGGACTGTGTAAAGGTCAGAAACAAGCTCTCCCACTGAACCATGGCAGCTGAGTTAGTAACTGAGAAGGGTTCCCTCTGCAACCACACTCATTCCCATAAAGTGACCACAGCACAAAAAAGAACAAGATTAGTAAAAGGATTCAGTAAGACATAAACCTACATATTTTACTTGGAAGTTCCAAGAAGGGTAATAAACATGGAAAAATGCCAGTGTTGACCAGCTTCCTAAGTGGTGGGTAGCAGTGTTGTGTGAGTAGAGGTTGTGGCAGAAACACTTCCCTGCAGTGGGCAACAACCTCCAACCCAACCCTGACAGCAGCTTGGGAAAGGTCTTCTTCACCCTTATCACCCATGGTGAGCACAGCTGATACCATCCTAATCTTGCTTCCCTGCTTGAGAGTTGTAATTGCAGAAATTGTAGCTGAGAACCATGAGAGGAGAGAAGCTGAAGGAGAGAAGGTTGTGAGAAGGAGAATGTAAAGTTGGAAGAGGATGAGAAAATGATACACATACTTTTTGTCCCATTGTTCATTCCCTTTGTCAGCTGTTCTCCATTCTAGGCCTGTTTACCAGCAAAGTCATGTCAGACTGCTTTACATGGAAATTCTGATGCTGATTGACTTATTGACTCCCAAAGAAACATCTACAACATCATTAATGTACATGTGGATTGTTTAAATAGACTTATGTTTAAAGATTGAAATAGATTTGAAACTTGTAGAAAGGACAACAGGAGGGAAAATATTCAGTCTCAGTTGTGGAGTTACCCCTCTGAGAAAGCAGTAGTCAGAAGTTGGTTCTCATAACTGAGGAGGTGCAGTCATGTCTTCCTACAATTAGGGCCCCAAAGCGTGAAATTGAAAGGTTAAAAATACCTCCAAAACAACAAAGCCAATAGTTGGATAAATAAAGAGGGGAAAAGTTCAGGGAAATCTCACTCAAAAGGAGATTCTGTAAGGAGAAGTCACGTGAGGGTTTCTCAGGATTAAATCCCAGGCTGGAGATAGAGCCAAGCTAGACCACTACTGACAAAGGCATGCAATGTTGTATCTTTCCAGGAGAAGGCAAAAAATGGGCAGAGGGCTGTGGCTTACTTCCTTGTGGTCTGGCCTGGATCCATGAGAGGTTAGTCTCATATAAACAGCTGCGGGGAAAGTTGGCTTTTGGGTCCCTTGGGGCAAAATCATTGACTGAGACCCATGGAGGAGGTGCAAAATCTAATGGATGAGGAAGGAATGGGGTAACTGTGCAAGCTATTCACCCCAGTCCCAAGTGATTGGTGAACATTGGAAAAAAAATATGGCTTCTCATAAATCTGTTTTGTCTGATCTGCCTTATATTTTATAAGCACCAGAGTTCTATCTAGGGTCTAGCTTTCAATTTTAAAATATTTTAATGATTTGTCTGTCAGACACAACATGCATTCTCCTCACCAAGAATAAACGAGCATAGCAAGCTCCTGGAAAGGAAACGTCCCTTCTATCCCTTGGGAGCCCTTGGTTTGTGGAGTCATGTCCTAGATGCCAGTGTGTCAAATATAGATGCCAGGGTGTCAGATCTGCCTGGCATCCATGGTTATGCCACAGTATCTCTAAAGAGGGAGATGAGAAGAAGGACCTGTATTTGAATTGGCTTACTGAGAGGTTTGGTCTACAGACTGGGACTGGTTGGGTGGCCTGGTAACACCCATTCTGCATTTCTGGTTTCTGGATCCCAAGTAACTGGCTCAGGTACAGTCTAGGGCCATCATCTTACAGTTGTAGTGATGGAGCTGGTTTGCTAGGCTGTAGTCCTTAAAAAGCTGAGTTAATTTAGTCTTAGAGGATCAGGAGACAGATATGGCTCCCAGAAGTAATGTCTGGTCTGATATGTGTTTTTCAGGACATAAAGTGATCACTTGTTTGAAGGAAAGGTTATGGCAAAACTCTTATCTTGAAGCAGTTCAGCCCAACCACAATACATGCAATCCTGTGAAATGTGGAAAGAGCTTGGAATAAACCTGAGACTGAAAAGAAAAGCTTCCAAAGCATAGCCACAAATTTTGTAGAATTGAATAGCATTGCTTTGGAAGGCATAGATAATTACACTGGCAGATGTTATTTGACATTACTATTGCTTGGTTCTTTCTCCAGGGAGGGCAGTGGCAGGGTGTCTGCTGTCTGGCAGGTCAAGTCTCCTTTGGGAGGTCCTCAGAGAACATTTACTTCTCCATTCCCTTCTCTACAGCTTTTTGGAAAAAGTGGGGTCATGCTCTCTGGGGCCTTCAACACAGCTTTCAGGAAATGGAGAAATTTGACATAAGGATTCAAATGGAGTTGGGGACTTAAACCACAACCTTCACAGAGTTGGAGCAAATGAATAGTTCTGACAGTATCCACAGCACAGGGTTCTCTGTTATGCTGGCATGTGATAGGAGTGATACAAGACCTGGGCTGGCTGAAAGCCACATAGGAGTGAACCTGCAAGGTAAGCGGGGCTGATGGGAGCACGCTGCCTAAATGGAGCTTTTGGCATGTCACCCCGCTCTGTAAGGTGGGTGAGAAGATCCTTCCACATAGTTTGGGGAAGGATCTTCCACCTAGCTGGAGTGTGTTACCTTGCTGGAACATACTGACCTCTGTTAAATGGTCACTGCGGAGTTCTGTAGAGACACTTTCATGAACATGCTTCTGGGCTTTGTTTAGAGGAAAAAGAAACAGTTCTTGGAGGGTCTGTAAAAAACAATGTATATAGAGTATTTGTATATACATATGTATGTATATATGCATAGTTCCTTGATTTAGCATACGGACTTAAGATGGAAAAAAAAAATTTGAATCTACCAACCTTGAAAAGACATACTAATGCTGAGCCAAAACACAAGAATCTGACCTAGGTCGGTTTATACATATGGGCAAAAATATTTACTCAGCTAGTAAGTATTTGATTAACCTTTGTTTATTGCTTCAAGATGAGAGACAGTTAAAATACAGGAACTCATGGATTATATTTTTGCTTTTTGGCTAGTGTTCACTTCCTTCACAGAGAAAAATATGCTGTAGTTAGGAAAAGAAACTTTTCTTTCTCATCTCAAAATCTGTATTTCAAACTCCAGAGCTGAACTCAAGAGAAATGTACCTTTTTTTTTTTTTTTTTTTTTTTTTTTTTTTTTTTTTTTTTTTTTTTTTTTTTTTTTTTTTTTTTTTTTTTTTTTTTTTTTTTTTTTTTTTTTTTTTTTTTTTTTTTTTTTTTTTTTTTTTTTTTTTTTTTTTTTTTTTTTTTTTTTTTTTTTTTTTTTTTTTTTTTTTTTTTTTTTTTTTTTTTTTTTTTTTTTTTTTTTTTTTTTTTTTTTTTTTTTTTTTTTTTTTTTTTTTTTTTTTTTTTTTTTTTTTTTTTTTTTTTTTTTTTTTTTTTTTTTTTTTTTTTTTTTTTTTTTTTTTTTTTTTTTTTTTTTTTTTTTTTTTTTTTTTTTTTTTTTTTTTTTTTTTTTTTTTTTTTTTTTTTTTTTTTTTTTTTTTTTTTTTTTTTTTTTTTTTTTTTTTTTTTTTTTTTTTTTTTTTTTTTTTTTTTTTTTTTTTTTTTTTTTTTTTTTTTTTTTTTTTTTTTTTTTTTTTTTTTTTTTTTTTTTTTTTTTTTTTTTTTTTTTTTTTTTTTTTTTTTTTTTTTTTTTTTTTTTTTTTTTTTTTTTTTTTTTTTTTTTTTTTTTTTTTTTTTTTTTTTGGAACCAAAGCAGAAGACAGAAGTAATGTGAGGCTGTGCATCATGTAATTCTCATGATGTGCCTCACATGGAGATACAGGCCAAAGCATGTGCAAAGTTTCTGCTTTCTGGGTTGGAGAGAGACTGGGATTATTTTATTTGTAATCTAAAACTAAGCAATGCCAAACACTGAACCTTTTTAGGCATTTTATGCTTCTAAGGCTTTACTTTACAAGATGTCTTACACTCTTACACTTCAAACTTGCTTGTTTCAAAGGGAGGACACAAAGCCCTTTTTTAGCTGTGCATTGCTACTAGCAAGACCCATCTGTCACAGCCACATACCTCCCTAGCTTGGGTCAACAAAGTGGCTCTGCTGCCCTTTCAGGCTTATGGCATGTGGCAGTTTGAAAACTGCCGTGAAATTTCCCATTTTTTTGCCTGCTATGTAATCCAGATTAGGAATTGTTTTATTCGGAATAATCTGATGGGAGCATGTTGCAATACAGAGAGGGATGCCTGTTTCTTGCTTCTGAATTACAGAGACTGAGAAGAGGGTGGTCATGAGAAAGATCAACCCGAGAGCTATAGCACATGTTGTGGGGTGGGATTAAGAAAAATGTTAAATGCTTTGTGACCTGTCAGGACTGTAGCAAAGCAGAGAAAGATCTTTGGATGTAACCCACAAAAGAAATCTCAGCTATTCAAATAATTTTTAATGGTGCTTTAAATTTTGTTGTTGTCAGGGTTTTTTGTTTTTTTTTTTTACTTTAAAAAATAATTGTGCTCAATAAGTATAGAGTGAACTAGATGCTTTGCATGCCTTAATAATTTGTTACTTGAGATTAATTTTTGAATCTGAATTGATGAGGAAACAGCACTCTGATACTGTCCATTATACCTTGTCGAGAAACAGGTTTTGATGGTGTAGATTGTTTGGCAGCGGGAGCAGGAAGAGACTCCATCTGAGGTACTGCTAGAGGCTTAATCTAGTGTCACACTGTGATGCGGAAATGACAATAGATGATCTTTCCTGCTTTTGCAGTGCAGCATTGTTAAAACAGCAGCTAGCAGAACATGCTTTAGACAAAAATGTGAACTCAGCTATGAATAACACAAGGGCATCATCATTAACAGCTGTGGTGGCTTTTCAGGAGCAATCTCCAAAGCCACGTGTCCATCCTTGATAAACTCCAAATCACCCAGTGATCACAAAGGTGGTCCCAGGCGGCGTTTTGCAGCTTAGCTGTCACTGACATTTCCACTGTGCATGGACCTGTCCACCCAGGAGAGCAGCTCTGGACAGCTTTCCTCCTAAGAGTCAGAGTGGGTAGAAAGTCATGTGATGCACAATGCTGTTACTTAGCAAATGTCAGTCCTTTTGCTTTGTGGTAAAGTCCTACCTTGAGTTTCCTGTTCCAAATAAACTCTTTAGCAAAACTGGATCTCTAGGTTTGTTTTCCAAGCTGGTTTAGCTCCCCAGACAGCATTGGAGCCCAGCCCTACACTCAGCTGAGGTGATGGAGGTGGAGGCCAGGAAGGACTGCCCCAGCCTCATGCTCTACTGCTCTGTGTGAAGGACAATACCTCTTGTGCCCGTGGACAGTCATATTTTATTAATGTTTGCTTTTCTTGCTGGACACATACACAATGAAGTAATTAATTAGATAGTCAAAAAACCCCAAACCACGTAGAATACAGTTTCAATTTTGAGGAAATGCTTCAAAGCCTGTAAACTTTCAGGATTACACCTAGTACAATCCTTATTTCCTGGAAAACCCATTTTTGGCAAAGGCAGGCATTTTTCAACAACTCTACTTTGTAGGAGAGGGAACTGAAGCACAGAGAAATGCTATGAATTATACAAGACTGTAAAGTTGTTTAATGGGAAGCCTTGGATTTTGTTTTGACTTTTTTGATTCACAGTCTGATTTTGTGTTCACTGCAAAGGCAAAAAAAGATTTTTACATTTTAAGACAAAAAAATGCATTTCTTTGGGGTGAGTATTTTACTGTTAAATTTATTATTTTTAATAATAATAACAAGAACAACAATTAAAAAAGTTACTTTACTGCCCTTGAATTTAATGATTTAAAAGTTCTTGTTGATTGCAAAAGCAATTTAGCCTGGACCTGTGATGGGCTCAGTCATGGCTCTGAGGAGCAAGGAAACAGTCAGATGCATGTCAGAGCTTAGCAGTGATGAGCAGCTTAGAGAGGTGCCACTTCCAAGAAGCAGGCATTCAGCTAATGCCAAGGCTGCCAAGGGAAAGGAAAATAAGTATCTCTCCAGCATTTTCTGGGGCTTTGACCGACCCCGGACTCTGCAGGTTTGTGGAGCACTTGCTCTTCTTGCCATGGCCAGCTTGAGATAGCCCTTCTTTAGGCACTACAGAAGCTTTCCTGTCCATGAGTGCATCTGTAAGAATGCTGGGTGGAGAGAGTGGATCACAAAATGGGTTTTTGTGGGGGCACTCTTCCCCTAATCTTGTGCACTCAAAATGCAGTTGCAGTACAGATTGAAGTTTTGCTCAACCCACCAAATTCAGTGTGTGCTAGATGAATGGTAAAAAAACCTGCTTGTAACCTGGTTGGGAAGGCTTGGTGGGTGTGTAGGTTGGGGAGTTGGCAAGGAGGAACAGGGCTGATGAATGGGAAGCATCCAAACAAGACAGTAGAAGTTTGCGAACCAGGTGGAACATGAGTTCAAACCCAGTGCTATGCTCCACTCGCTAGGAGACCTCTGGCAGGTCACTTGACCTCCCTTGAGCTCTAATAAACCAAACTGTAAGTTTGCTGGCAAGCTGAAAACCAGATGCTGCATCTGGGAAGCACTGGCTCAGGCAAAATTCCTTGACACCCATTTACAAGTCTTGAGTGTACTCTGAGCAGTGCTGATCTGACTATCAGTCACAGCAGATGAAATTAAAGTGATCTTTGGAAATAAGTTTCACTCAGATTTCTGCTTTATTATTTCCTTATTAAATATTTTTCTAATTGGCTTTGAAGGAGACAAGGACAGGCTGAGTTTTTATCTTAATATAGACCAACTCTCTGAGGAACAAGCAAATTGTTTGTCTTCCAGAGGAAACTGTTAACACCTTGGTTGTAAGTCAGATCGGAACAGTCAGACCCAGATGTCTGCAGAGAGATTACTGCAGAGACTTTTGACCCTTGATGACAATTGCTAGGCCATATTTATCACCAGCAGAACCCCACAACAGGTCAGATCATGGGTTTGTATATAATTTGACCTATCAGTTTTTCGCCTTTCTGTCTGTTTTTGATACTTGGTGAGAAGTGTCAGCTGCCTGCTCCTGGCGCTTTGCTTCCTTTTCTCCTTGCACCATTTGTGTCCTCTCAGCTTTTACCCTACTGGAGTCAAACCATCTTTGGGATGCTGATGGACAGCTAAAGACAGTGCTGCAAGAAATTGCTGGAACTTCACGTTAGTTGTGTGCTGTGCACAGAAGACCAGACAGGGAATAGGCACAAATGCCGTCCTGTCAGGGATGATATCTAAATCTGTGCATACACCATGTGATGAGGTGTGCAAGCTGCGCTGTAGAAGAAGGTGCTGATACAGGACTATTTCTGCACTGGTGTATCTGTGTCTGTGTCCTCTTAGTCATGATATTTTTGGCAAGTGTTGAGGAGCTTTAGACTGTTCCAGCTGTATGTATAAATCATATGAGTGCAGGGTTTTCAGACAAGATGTTGATACTATATGCATGTGCAGGTTTTCTGTTTCACTTTCTGAGTCTCAGGATGAATAAAGTGAAAATATGGTATTAATCTGAATACCAAAATAACTTCTCACTCATGCTCATTCTCCAAACATCAAAGCTATGAAATGAACTGATCCACTATATTATTAGCTGGTTGTCATACTTAGGGGTCATATTTGTGTAAGATAGGTCTTTTCTCCCTTCTGTTTTTTAAAAGAACAAGAATAATTTCACTTTTTTCCTGAATTTACTCACTTTTTGGTCAATATTTTGGAAAAAAGAATTCTCAAACATTTGTAAAGTTTGATAGAGATGTCTGTATATTGGGAGGAACTGAGCAATACTGCTAAATTTAGTGAACTCGGAGATACATACAGTATGTGAAGGAGTGGAATCAATCACTGTGTGTACAGAGTTTTTACAGCTCACTGATTTATGGCAATTAAATACAAACTAAGTAAAGAAATAAATGTTTTGGGCAGAAAAACTTCATGGGAAGATTATGACCTAAGCAGAAAATCTAAAGATAAATTATAAAGCAGAAAAATAAAGCATAGTCTAAACTGAAATTACTGAAAGACCTTTATAAAACAGCATGATTTGTATTATTATAATCCATAAAAATTGGAGCACGTGACTACATTTTTACAAAGCAAAACAATTGCTATCCCTAATTAAGTTGGGATGTGCTTATCTGAAAAGAAAAATATAATACTGGTAGAAAAAGAGTCTGTAGTAAAAATAAAAAAGGCAAGTTACTTTTTATCAAAACCCAGGACTTATTAATTGTCATAATTACTACTATAGTAATTAAAAGAAATTAGTAGGTGTCTTTGAAATTGCATGCCCTTTAATTTATATCAAACTCAATATTGTGCAGGCCACTTACTTTTCATGCTGGGAAATGAGTGTATTTTATCAGGTGGCAGCCATTCACTCTAACTAAACCTTGCCAGCTGAAGCCCAGCTGTCCAAGGACTACAGAGAACAGTGATTCCCTGAAAGATATAAGCTGTATTTGAAAGAAAGGTCTTTTCTTTGGGAATGACAGCTAATTCATTTGTGTTTCTTCATACATCTTTTCAGATTTTAGACCTTCATCTAGAAACTTACTTGTGCATATAACTGAAATCCCACACTTGCCTGGGAAAATATTTCAATGTGTATGTCAACTTTTCTTAGGAAATATAGGCACTACGTTCAGTTCATTGAATGAACCACTGATTTCTCCAGCAGAGAGTTGATACAACAGCCAGTGCAAGGAGAAATGCTGAAGCATAACTTCCTTTCATGTGACTCAAATATGTGCTTAAATTTAAACACATGTTGAACTAACCTTTCTGCATAGGGATGCTTTCCTGACTCTGAATGCTGATTACAAACATATTTTTGGCAGATGTTTATGTTTCTGATGCAATTGAGTGCCTTTGCCTTGAAGGAATAATTTCTTCAAAGTACAGTAAAATGGCATAAGGGTATTTTTAAACACCAACTCCTCCAGCACAGAAGAAACCTATGCTTTTGAAAGGCACATACTTGATAGCAAGAATGTATCCTACTTGCAGGGTTTCTAAAGTATAATTCACCTCAAAGACTATGAGTGAGATTGACTGCTTAGGAAACAGTGAATTTAATGGTGCAAGCATGAAATGATCGAACCAATTTTTTTACAAGGCAATTTCATTCAATGGATGTGAGTTTAGGCCAACTAAAACTTGTCCTGAATTAATTCGTTGTTAAAGGTATTCACATGCAAATTTTGCAGCTGTAGATCCAAATA
The DNA here is from genome assembly GCA_013397815.1 of Aleadryas rufinucha. NCBI lineage: Eukaryota > Metazoa > Chordata > Aves > Passeriformes > Aleadryas > Aleadryas rufinucha. The sequence goes on from VZTH01001985.1 coordinate 15,987, forward strand.
GTAAAGGTGTTTAAGAGCTATTGACTCCCGGAAACAGATGGAAAACACTGCTTTTATTCAGATGATTTAAGAAAATTCTTCACAATTAGAGTTAACAACAGAAGATTAACTGCACCACTGAAGGCAACAGCCCACCTCCAGTAAACCATTCATATCAAAGACGTTACAGTCAGTTTCTGAGCAGGTTTCATAATACTGCCACCATTTTGTCCCACAAAGCTAAAGTCAGTTATTTATAAATTATTGTCATGATGGCACTGCAGTATGTTATATAATTTTGGATTAACCCTTCATACATCAGATTTCAAAGCACTGAATCTGTACTTATCATTATCCCAGGGTGCTGAGACCTTATCTAATCCCTTTCTCAAGTTTACTTCAAGATGGTATTAGTTGGAGGGCTCCACAGGCAAGGAATCTCTGCATTTCCTGGTTGTTATGCTGAGCAATAGCAACTCATTTTCCTTTCCAGGAAGATCTTTGAATTTGGTTGAAGTGCCTAGCAGGTGTTACTTTTAAAATAACTTGAGCTTTAATGAATACACTCTTGTTTTCATCTCCTCCCTACCTCAGGTGGAAGAAATGTCAGTGAGAGCTCAGGAAATGAAGAGACCTCTTTCCTCCCAGGCAGTCTGTCATCTGAGCATGGATGGCTGTGGCTGACCTCTTTACCTGAAGCTCCCTTTGTGGCCTGTGTGCTTTGTGCTTTGTGTGGGCAGACACAGCACATCTTGCTTGTAAAAAGCCGTCTCAGCTGCATGGTGCCCAGAAGTGATTTAACCCAAGGGTATCCACTGCAAATAAACACTGTGAGGCCACAAGCCAAAGATTTACTGGCCTAGCAAGGAGTTGTCGAATGAGCAGGAAACACCCTCACATTGTTAACAATAACCCATTTAAAAATTAATGCAGATTCTCCAACTGAATGAGGAAAAAATATATAATGGATGAATGACGCAGGCATAGCCAAGTCATTGAGCTACCTCTGAGGATAGCTGATGCATGATTTTGTCTCTCTTCCTGATTTCAGCTCTGTCACATCAATATCCTTGCCTTAATATTCTCTTCCTGTGCCTTTCAACCCTTTACCCCGAAGCTAGAAATGCTGGGCTAACATGTTGACCTTGTGATCAATATTACTGAGTACTTGCTGGTGCAGTGAAGGGCTTCACTCATCTCCATCAGCTTTCCTTGGTGTTAGTCTGGGTCACTTTTTTCATTGTTTTGAATCCCTTCAGCAGAGGAGGAAAACATTTCCACTTCTGTGTCTGCCAGCTGCTCTTTTTCTGTCAGGACACAGAACCCTTTTGGGTGAGTTTAGTTGGTGAGCTGTCTCTGCTTTGGAAGTTGTTCCCAGAGTGCACAAGAAAGGATGCAACTATGGCAAGTGGGACAGAAGCCTGAGGGAAGGCCACTGCCTGTGTTACCAGAGGTGAGATGTGTTCCTGGAAGTGGGCCACAGTTATCATAGAATCATGGACTCATAGGATTTTAAGGGTTTGGAATGGACCTTAAAGATCGTCTAGTCCCAACTCCGCCTGCTACGAGCAGGAGCACCTCCCACCAGACTAGACTGCTCAAGACCTCATCCAGCCTGGCCCTTAACACTGCCAGGGTTGGGGCATCCGCAACATCCCCGGGAAATGTTTTCCAGCATCTCACCACCCCCATAGCAAATTTCAATTTCTACCCATTACACCTTGTCCTATCTCTACAGTTTCTGTAGGGCCCCTCTCTGGCTTCCCTGTGGGCCACTTTCAGATACTGGAAGGTTGCTGTGAGGTGTGCATTCAATCTTCTCTTCTCCAGGCTGAACAGACACATTTTTCTCAGCTTGTCTTCATAGAGGAGGACTCTTGGTCCTCTAATAAGCTTCATGGCCTCCTCTGGACTTGCTCCAGCAGTTCCTTGTCCTTCTTTTGTTGGGGACTCCAGACCTGGATGCAGTGTTCCAGCTGAGTCTCATCTCCAGCACAGCCCCTCCTTTACCCTGCTGGCCGCGCTGCTTTGGATGCAGCCCAGGACACAATTGGCTTTCTGGGCTGTGAGTACACACTGCTAGCTAATGTTGACTTTTCCGTGAACCATCACCCCCAAGTCTTTCACCACTGGACTGCTCTCAATCACTTCTCTGCCCAAGCTGTTGGTGTGTCAGGGATTGCCATGACCCAGGTGTAGGATCTTGCACGTTGCTCTGTTGACCTCCATGAGGTTTGCACTGGCCCAGCTCTCAAGCCCATCCAGGTCCCTCTGGACGCCATCCCTTCCCTGCAGCGTGTCACTGCCCCACACAGCCTGGTGCTGTCAGTGAACTTGCTGAGGGTGTCCTTGACCCCACCGCCCATGTCCCTGACAAAGATGTTGAGCAGTATCGGCCCCAGCACTGACCCCTGAGGGACACCACTCCTCACCGGTCTCCACATGGACCATGAGCCCTTGACCACAACTCTTTGTGGGTGGCCATCCAGGCAGTTCTTTATCCCCCCAGTGGTCCATCCCTCAAATCCATGTCTCTCCAATTTAGAGACCAGGATGTCATGTGGGGCAGTGTCAAACACTTTACCTAAGTCCAGTAGGAGATGTCAGCAGCTCTGCCTTGTCCACCAGTGCTGTCATCCTCGAGTGAAGGTCACCAGATTTGTCAGGTGTGGTTTGCCCTTAGTAAAGCCAATGCTGGCTGTTACCAATCACCCCTTTGTTTCCATGTGCCTTAGCAGAGTTTCCAAGAGAATCAGCTCCATGATCTTGCCTGGCACAGAGGTGAGACTGGCCAGTCTCTGTAGTTCCCTGGGTCTTCCACTTTCCCCTTTTTACAAACGGGTATTACAGTTCCCTTTTTCCAGCCACCATGGGCTTCACCTGACTTCCATGATCTAGAGGAGCTTGGGCAGCCCCAGAGTAGGGAAAAGCTTTTATCTTCCTTCAGACCTCCAGAGAATATGGATGGTCCTCCGCAGGCAGAGATTTTACCCGGCTCATCACCACGGAGCATCCCGGCTGCACATGCACGTGGTCTCCTCTGCAGTGGCTGGTGTGGAGAGAGCGGCCCTTGTTCCCCTGGGTTGGCCAGAAGCTCTTGGATTTCCTGTAGCCCTCCTCATTGCTTTAGTGGCAGGTTAGCAAAGCCATGAATGGTGTTCAGTGGAGTTAGTTATGTTTCAGCTCCCAGTGGGCTACTTCTGATTTGTATATGGAATGTGATATAACACAAATCTAAAATATTACTGTTTCTGGGAGAGTGACTCTATTATTGTAAACAAATGCTGATCCTTTAGTCACACAATTGATAGTAGCTCCAGGACTCAGCACCACTGCTTGCCAGCAGCTCTTTTATTTCAGGGGTCAGCAGAAACACTTGTAATTGTGATCAGCTTCATATTCTGTTGTGATAGAATTCCTGGACTTCCTTGTCACAGGTTCTGTGATTGTGCACACAGTGTTTAACAAGTTAATAGGTAAGTTATGGTCTTCTGGTTAAGCCCTGGACTGGAGGGCTGTGGGTTGTTGTCTCCACCACATAAAAGTCCTGTGACCTCAGGGGAGCCACTTTCCACCTCCGTTTCCATTTTCCAGCTGAGAGTATTACTTTTATTTTACCTCACTGGGTTGTTAGGCGTATTCATTAAGCAGATGGCATTACGGCAATGCAAACGTTGTTGGAGGATACTTATGAATATGAACCTCATCACAGCTGTTTTGTCTTCATCTCTTCTCTGTGGTGGGCTGACTCCAAAATAAAGTGTAGTTGTTGTCCTTTTTACGCATTTCACCCTGTCTGCTTTTTGTCTGGCACTGAATTAAAAGGCTTAGCAAGATGTAAACCTCAGCAGGATTTGTTTTCCAAAGAGTTACATTCAAACAAAACAAAGATGCGCTGTAATTTTAAGAAGAGTATGTTTATATTCCAGCTTAGGTGATAGCAAGGGGAATGGCTTTGACTAAACCAACCAACCACAAAAAAAAAACAACAAAAAACCAACAAACCCAACAACAAAAAAACCCCTCAAGTTTCATGAGTCATTGCAGATGATGTCTCTTGGTACTTCAGTCAGGACTGCAATGACCAGAGATTTTGGGCAGATCTGCCAAGCCTTTCCCCTGCAATGAGTTTCTGCAGGAAAATGGCAGGGTTTTTAAACTGAAAATTTAATTTGAGAATGTTTAGTTTTTTAGATAGAGAAAACACAAAGTGACTGGGTCATAAAGAACAGCAGAGGGAAAAAAAGTCAAGATGGAAAGGTTTGTATGCAGTTCCCTTTCCTACCTATTCTGGCTCTGCCAGCCTTCTCTGCTCCCACAGATTCAGTGGTTTTGCTGATGAAGGAATTTGGGTCTCTCCCTCCATCCCCTGACATCCAGCTGATGTCCCTCATCCCTTGCTGACACCCAGAACTTACATATTTCTTCTCTCATCTCTGCTCTGCAGGGCCCCATGAGCAGGAGGAGAGATCACTTCATTCTCCCTTACAGTGCTCACATATCCATCTGTGGAGAGCAACAGCTCATGTGCTCCTGGGAGCTGAGCAAAGCAAGCTCATCCTCTGTGCAGTGACTCCCCTGCTCTGGCTGCCACTATACCCAAATATTTTCCATGTTCTTTAGCTCTGTTCATGTGCAGTCCTTTTCCAAAGGCACAGGACTGTCCTCCAGGACTTCCTTGAATAAAGAAGTTCGGTTTGTTTGTTGGGCCTTTCTGGTTTTGTTTTTTTGAATTCCGGCATGCTGTGATTTCAATAAAGATGGAGTATAAATAAATCTTGGCAGATCTTCAGCTAACCTAAGCAGACAGAGCTCTAGTGACATTGGTGGGCATGGATAAGTCACCACATCTGAACATGAGTACCAGAGGCTCCATCCTGCTGACACAGAAGACAATGGCAAACCTCCCACTGACTTCATAAGAAGCAGGATCTGACATTTAGGGAAATATCTGGAGAGGTTTGCTTATGGGAACTCCAGAGAACTTACAATAACATACATTTCATTCTTTCCTATGTGTGTCCAAATGTGAGGCCACTTGTTCAATTACACCCCTATTCTTATTCTGTTGGGTAATGAGGGGAAAACAAAAGAGCATTTGCATTTGCTTATAGCACTGTATTTTTCCCCAAAGCTAACACAATGGTACTAAGCAGTTTTGCTCTTATGAAATGTACCAAGCCAACAAGAAAAAAACCAAAACCCCATAAGTGAATAGTTGTAAAATGTTATTGAAAGGATTCATAATGGGTTCCAAGGGGCTTTATGGAACGGCTTTAGGAAAGCTTAATTCTTTAAAATTGTTTTTGAGGTGAACATGTATTTAATTATATTTCAATAGGGTTTAAAGGCCTCCTGTTATTAGCATTGTTCAGTGAAAAGCTCCTATGTTTTTTCAAATGTACCCTTTAATTCAAATCTTTTCCTGCAATTCCATTTTGAGAGAGAAACTATTTTTAAATGCTGATTACTATTTCTGTGAATCTCAGGCAGGTAAAAGAACGAGTTACTGGAATAATTTTATTTTGATGACCTATCGGCTAAAAAGCCTTAAATGACAGTATTGCAAAGTGGTGCAATTAGGCTGAATAAAGACTACAGATTGTCCTTCCAGGTTCTCCGAAAATGGTACAGCAAGTCTGATTGAAGCAGGATGTCATAACAAATTTGTGTGGTGTGGTAGCTGGAGCCTGCTGGAAGGATATAGGGAAGATGGATGCAGCAAGGGGAGCCATTGTGAGCTGTGAAGGAATAGGGCAATGGGCTCCTTCATTTCTCTATTTACCAAAATGACCAAATCCAGGCTGGGTTTAGCTCTCACCATCCTCTCCTTCCAGTGCTGTACTGTCTTGGGTCTGTTCCACAATCTGTCCTGACCCAGAATATTTGCAGTGTTGCATAGCATGATATTTAAAAATTGTCCCTTGGCTTGTTAAATTCTAAAGAGCAATATAGTATGGGGAGAAAAAAGAATGGGGAAGCACCTCTAAAAGCTCAATGAATTTGTTACTTCCTACCTAAGAGCAGGCTTGCTTACCAGTAAGCTAAATACCTCTGTTTTTCTAGTCTTATGCACTAACCAATGCTGCTATCACATCTAGCGGAAACAAAAGTTGCATACCTATAATCTCACTGTATGAATATAAAAGGTTGACTTCTAATTTATTAGCTAGGCTCCCTCCAGGCCAGGACACAGCTGGGTTGTCTCAATTATGCCATAAGAATGTTGCTGAAGCAAACCCCTAGGCTAAATCTATGAATGCCCAGCATACTTGTCTGGCTTTTGTAAGGAGGATTAGCATGTCCAGTTGAGAAACATTACCTGTTCAGTCTCAGTCAAGAGTCACAGAGTCAGTCCAGCATATGCTTGACTCCCCTTCTGGTATTCATCTACAAAGAAAATTGGTTGTAAAATCCTACTTCAGGAGGTTCCCTTCCGCAAAAAGGGGTAGTTGTCAAAAGATGGTATCCCAGTCTCAAGTATGTCACTGCTTTGGCTCAGCTGCTCTGCCTACTTTAGCAGAGACTCTCACCCCGGAGATTTTCCAATGCAATTGCCAAAGCAATTTGAGAATGGAATATTTTGCAAATGTTAGGTCGCAATTTGAGGGGTTTTTGTAAGAACAGCAGCTAGCACTTTTTCTTTGAATTAATGGCTACTGTGCTTGTTGTATCTTTACTGCTAATTTAACTAGTTCCTTTAGAGTACTTTGTACTTGCAGAATATGTCTATAATTTATTATTGCCCCTGCCCAGGGCCAATCACAGTGTATATCAGATAAGGTACAACACAATGAGGACACAGTGAACAATGAGAAGGCAAAATTATGCAGATTACAATTGTGACTGTTGCATCAGTCATAACGCTCTTGTCAGTTTATACAGTTTGTCATCTTAGCCAAGAAATGGAAATGGAGTTGACAAGGCAAGTTGAAAGAAGCACATCCTGAAGTGTGAAACAAAAGCTTTTAATGTAACTAAAACTTTTTAACACAGCTTTAATCTTTGAGCTGTTCTTTATTTGTGGCTAATTTGCTGCAAGTTGTAAGGTACCTAGGTCCCACATCCACCTAATTTTATCCTTGCCTCTTAAGGCCTCTTAAGGCCAGAATTTGGTATGGAAAAATAATTCATCTTCATTTCTTGACTGCACCGGTATATTTTATTTTTGATCAGTTTTTTCTAGCCAAACTAATTCAACCATATACAAGACTGAGACATCCTAACCAGGTCTTGGGAAACCCAAAGGAAAATCTGAGGCTCACATCTTTCTCTCAGACTGTTTTTTTCCCCAGACTGCTAAAGACCTTCCTTTGCATCTTGTATATATATATATTATATTGGTCTGATATCAGGAAATGTGTCCGAACCTCCTGTTAGGGCAGTTTGGGACAGGACATTTAGCATGTTAGTACCATAAGTAGAAGCCAAGAAGATAGGCAGCTAATGGGTATGTCTAAAACACTGATATCCGGATAGCCATGGAGCCAACCAAGGATTGTTGGCACTTATATGCCATGAGAAGGAACAACGTGTGACTGTAGAAAGGGCCATGCAGACCTAGAGCAGCATTTTCTGAGGCAAACATCTTTGTTCTAGTCCCTGCAGATAAGAGCAACACACTACAGCACAAGCAAGGGGACTTCTTTCTTTCTTTCTTTCTTTCTTTCTTTCTTTCTTTCTTTCTCTTCTCTCTTTCTCTCTTTCTCTTTCTTTCTTTCTTTTTCTTTCTCTCTTTCTTTCTTTCTCTCTTTCTCTCTTCCCATCTTTAATTCATGTCTTCCTTTCTGTTCCTTCCTTCTCACTTTACCCTTTTATCAAAAACCCTCTGCCATGTGTTTATATAGCAGGTCAGGGACTAACCTCCAAATTCTCATGCTGAGTGTGCACTTTACTAATAAAATTTTTTGTGGATCCTCTGACTTCTATAATCTCTTTTGGCCACAAGAGTTTACAAATCTTGAGTGCTTCCTTCCCTTAAGTAGGACATCACACCATGTTATTAATGAAGCATCCCGAATTTGGTAATGATATTTGATTGGAGTGCCAGATTAAGAAACTAATTAATTTATGTCCTTGTTCCCAGTGAAAAAGCTAGTTGTCAGCCATATGTAGTGAGAGTCCCACCTCCCCTTAAAAGTTCTTACTTTCAGGTGTTTCCCTCTCAAATCCTCTTAGCATTTGAAAAGTTCTTTTGATTCCCTTCATTCACTTGTGAATACAATGGACTCTTATTTGCCTACACCTTGATTATAATAGAGTTTGCTGGAGTGATTAAAGGATCTCTTCCCAAGACATTTGTGGTTCTCGTGCTACAGACAACATTTTCACAAGTTCCCTTTCATCCTCTTTCCCATTATCTGTGGTTTCTGCAATGCTGAGATGTCTTGCACGAAATCATCTCTGGTAAAAAGGCACTATGTATCATTTGAAAGACATTCCCTGTCATCCCATAATTTCATGTTAATACTTTAGAAATTTTGTTCCTGGAAGCCAATATCCTCCTGCAGGGCAAGTAGTATCCCTGGCATCAGTATGATGTCAGAGTCCATGGTGCTTTGTCAGTGACTGTTTGCACATGCACACACACACACACACCTGCTCTCTGTGCTAGCACACTTAATAGCACAGATAAAATATTTTAAAGAGCATACTTCTTTTACACTGTTCAATCACATTAAAATAGTTACTAGGGTCAGGGTGCAAAGCTCTCAAAGCCTGAAGATCTGCCTGGCACACCCTTTGATCCCCAGTGCTCAGTAAGGGGAGATCTCCCTTACTGAGCTGATGCAAAATGATTTATGTTCTCATAATCGTCTCTAGTTTTATGTCACCCTTCTTTTCCAATTGAATGCAATGGAAGCGTGCACTGCTGTTCCTTCTGATCTCAAGGAGGCTGTTGGAATGCTGTTCTGCAGTCCCTGTAGAAGGAAGAAGCTGTCTTGGGGGCTGGGAGCCTCATCCATGCAGCAGGGCTGCAGCCACTGCAGGAGCTTGGTGGTGTAGCATGGCTTTGGTACCAGCAGAGTTTTCTGCTGTTCAGAAGGGCAAGTTATTTCTGATTTAATTTTAAGGGAGAAAGCTGAATGCCCAGAAACAAAACAGCTCCTGGAGCTGACTCTCCATGTTACTAAACCTCAGGGCTTTGTGTAAAATACTCTAGTTCTCATAGGGCTGGGCCAGGTTTGAGCTGCTCCTCTGTCCGTTAACAGTCCTCTGGGCATAGCAGTTTGAGGAAGAGGAGAATGTAGTCTCTCAATAGCTGCATATCATTCATGCAGTGTATGAGAAGAGCTCTCCCAATGAATAAATTCCAAGGCTACTAGACACTTTGTTCTGTTGTTTATCAACACTTACAACCTGGATCTACCTGTCTTCTCTTCCCTGAAGCCTCTTTTCTTACTGCTGTAAAGAAATGAATATTTGCAGTCTGTTTCTGATTTCTGTTAGCTTGTCTGTGTGTGCAAACACTGCCATTTCAGTGTGGATCTATTGTGGTGGTTTACCATGCTTATTTTGCATGTCAGTCAAAGGCTATTTCCAGGAGATGGTAAGGAGTGCTTGGTGGCCAAGGAGATCTCTAGGGCTAAACTCTGTTACTAGGATGCTTTAGGTGCTTGATTCAATTGTGAAATCTCAGAGTTGATATGGTAATGTTTGCATGAAAAGCAAAGCTGTTTGCTTCAAAAAAAGAAGAAAAAAAAAAGGCCCTCACACCTGTGTTAATTTCTGACCCAGCCTTTCACTCCCTGCCGTGCCCTTCAGTCCCAGGCTGTCATTGCCAGTGCTATGATACTCCCGTGGTGTGAGGCTGCTCCACTGCTGCTGCCCCACCAGACTGGGGAAGCATGGCCCGACACCTGCCAGCCCCACCTCCTTCCCCCAGCAGAGCCCCAACAGGGCTCACTGTGCTCGGGGCTGGAACAGCCCAGGGTTGTTCCCTGGTGTCTCAGTGTTGTTGTTTTATGGCCTTCAGGCTGTAATTCGGCAATGTTTTATACATCTCTGGCCGTTGCCAGGTTTTCAGCTGTGGTATTTGATCATGGGTTTCAGGAACCAGTCTGTTTGCACAAGCGCCCGTATATGGAGTCACAGGAGGGTTTCCTCTGGATAGCACAGATCCCATGGGAGGGGCAGCAGGTGCAGCTGAGCTGCTGCATCTCAAAGGTAACAGGTAACTTCAGCTGCAGCACTGCTGCAGATTTCCTTTCAAAGGCTAAGATACAAACTCAAAACAATGTAAAACCTTTTAAAAGTTAAATATTTACCCACTAAGGCATAAAAGCCTCTATAAGGGCTTAAGCCAGTGGTACTATCTTACTGCTGCACAGAACACTCTGGCAGAGCACAGCACTGCAATGAGAATAAAGTCTCTGCAGCCCCAAGCAGCCTCCTGTCCAAGGCTGTAATTCAGCAGCACTGTAAGTGCAATGCAGGGGCAGCTAGGGATAACTGGAGCTAGGGGCTCCCAAAGGGCTCGCTTGAAGCGGGATCACACCATTAGCCTCATCCATCCTAGCCTCAGTGGGTGAGCATTGAAACAAAGCCAGCCAAGTGGTTTAAAATCAAGTCCTGGGATCTGTTCCTCTTGAAACTACATCTGGCTGAGTTGGCAGTGGAGTTGTATTGACATGTTTCACGTTAGCTTCAGGTTTATTTTATAGTGATAAACACAGTTAAGTAAGAAAATACCTCACAAGTGGTGGAGGTTCTGGGAATATCAGGTCTGAACTCATACACAGCCTAGTAAAATAGATAGACCTAGACTGAACATTATGTTTTATAGGTAGTAGGATACTAATTAAAATGTACACAAGGAGAGTTTTAGTGTTGTAAAAGTGAAACACCCTCATAAACTTAGCAGCTTTTCAAGTGTATATTAGGGTTAATAGGAGTTATGTGTTTTCATATATCTTTCCTTTAAATGACAGGTATTTTCTGCAGGTATTCTCCTCATAAATTTATTCAGGTTTCAATACCAGTGATTTTATTATAAAATACTCCAAACCCTGGACTGATTTTGTTGGTGGTGTTTTTTCTTTTTTGTTGTTGTTGTGGTTGGTTTTTCTTTTCTGTTTCTATAAAAAATGACAGCTAAATAGAACTAAAGATTAGCAAGAACCAAGGATTCTGTGGTTTGGAGAGACGTAAGGGCTGAACTTTACCGGAGTCTGAGGTTCTCAGATGTGTGCTTTTGGTTTTGGACTTCAGAGAAATGCACTGAAAGCCACAAAGTTTAAATCTTTCTTTTTATATTTGTAGGCTCAAAGTATCAGGTCTTAATATAATTACATTTTAGGCCAGACACTGAACACATAACAAGTAAAAATTTTAGTAAAAACTTGCCACCATATAAAAGGAAACAACTAGGCTTTACTTTTATATATCTGCATTTTCTACTAAATCTTCACATAAGGCTGGTGATTTTTTGTTTCAAACGTTCTTCAGTAGTAACTTCAGATATTTTAAAAGAAATCCTAATTTTTTAGGAGGGTATTGGACAATTGCCTTCTGAAAATAAATGTTTTCTGTAGCAGTGAACACAGTTAATCTCTAGTTCCCCTTTAAAATATCTGCCAATAAAGAGAAAATAATCTTTGGCTTGTTTCTGTTTTTCTTATATTATCCATGGGCCAGATCCTGTTCCTTCTAGCTTCTGTGCCAAAATTTCTATGGACTTTTTGGCACCAAAGTGAACCCCTAATTTTGCAAGTTATCTGCAAGGAATTGGCATAAATTACAAAAATACAGTGATTATTTAATATGGTTTTTTTCTATCCCTGGATAAGTATGCAGCAATTTTGCTATTTTTCCATTTTTCCTTCCCCAGCTGGTGTTCTGGAAATCTAGCTAAGCTGCTTGCAATAATTTTCTCATTTATCAGTAATTTATTCCATTGCTTTCCCCTCTCTCCTGACCCCAATGAGTTGCTTACTTCACGCTTTTGTTTTGAAAAATTGCTTTCTGCACAGTAAAACCAACCTCCCCTGACCTATATTTCTGTAGAGACCGTATCAGCATTGATTCAAGAAACCAAATACATTACAATAAAAGCTCAGGCTTATCTTTTCTGGTTCAGCTGCTGATCAAAGACTAGTGAATGCTTTTCTGGCCTTTGAAGACACCAGTTCAAATTCTTCTTCCAAGGTCAAATGGTTACGTCAAAATCTGTATTTCATGGTAGTGCTATTATTTTGATGAAAGTTTAGTCCATCTTCCTGGTAAGCATATGTTAACTCTGTGTGGTGTTTTAAGGCACACAGAAATGCTTAGAATTCATTATCTTAGGAAAACAAAAGTGGCAAACAGGAGCTTATGTTACATTTATGAAACATCTGTCTATGGCCCTTTTTTTATCTCTACGGATCAGCTGCAGACTTTATTCTTTGCATTCTCCCAGGATCTGAGTGTGATAGCGAGCAATAGCACTCTCTTGCTATGATGTGAGAGCAAGTGATTTGCATGGCATCTGGGAAATGTGGTAGACCAGGAACTAAGTTTTTAAAAGGAAAAAAAACCAGCTGAACATCAGACCCTTGGGACAGGTTGTCCTCACTACACCAAGAGAGAGATACTGGAGCAAGCAGAACTACAGCATTGTTAAAGGGTTCTGTTGATGAAGATCCCAGGGTGATTGGAGGGACTCAGGAGGAGCAGGGTGTCTCATGGGGCTGTGGGGCTTGTGTTCTCATCCAACCATCTCAGCCCCTGAGAGCCTGTGGGAGCTTAATGTTTATTTAGGAGATGAGCAAGGTTTGGTGTCTTGGAAAGATGTACTTCTCCTTCAGCCATCAGGATGGAGAAGTATGGAAATGACTAGAATGCCAGTGTCTCACAGCAGGGATTTAGGGAGCCATTAGTTTTAGTTCTGACTGCCTGGATTTTTTTTCCGAAGGCATCTGTCAGACCCAGGTGACACTTCAAGCACAGGGAAATATTTGGCACTAGCTATTCCCTCTGAATGTGTTTTTATACTTCTTTTTCACATGCTTGCTTTGTTTTCATGAGGTTTTGTTTCAACAAAGGCAGTAACAGGCAAACATGCTTGAGCTGGGGCTCTGCATGCAGGCTTTGCTGTTTGACCATGTAATGCACTGTTGCCCTACTAAGGATTAAGGCTATTAGTAAGATAACTACATTTAAATATTGCATCTAACTGTTTCAGTTCCTGCTTGCTAGCTAAGGACCTTGTTCAGGCCTCATTCCTCTGTAAGTTGCCCCATGACCCATGCAAATGGGCACAGCATGAGCTTTTCATTGCCCATCTCTTCCTGTTTGCTGAAGGAGGAGAAAATTCTGGTCTGGGACATGAATTACATGTCTGTTCCACTACAAGGTCTGCTTCTTTCCATGTTACTGCTGGAACATTTTGCCTGACTTAACCTGCACTTTTGACACACACAACAATTTTTAAGTTTCCTTTTTCTCTGGAGACAGCATAAAGAATCTCTAGCTTTCTTTATTATTTTTATTTTTTTATTGTTGTTTTCAGCTTTGCCTGTCCTTAAAAGACCTCATTCCCTTTTCTAAACATTTCAGGAGGAAACAGAATGTACTTCTGCTATACAGATAGGAAGTTAAGCACAGGCAAAGCAGAGCAGTGGAGGGGTAAAAAATTCCATAAATTCTGTAAATATCTATCATAAAACAATCTTATTAGCTGATACTGAGAGCCCTCCTATCCTTTTATCTTCCAGTAGAAGCTGGAAGAACTGCTGTTTGTTTGGACTTTCTTTCTGCAGGAAGCCTCCACAAGTTCTGGTAAACACAGTCTAAGTCTACCTGGGGTTGTGCAGGATTCTTTTCTGAATCAGATTGAAATGATACTTTTGGACATTACTCTTCTGACTGTTCTGTTCAGAAAAGTAGTAACACAACCCTAAATTGTATATGCTTGGCAATTGGATGCTTGAAGCTGGAGATAGGATCTGTGCATTTCGTAGGCCAGGAAAATATTTGTGAGGTCCCTTTTGGAAAATGTAACCCTTGGTTTAAGATCAATTGCAGTTAATAATGACTTTCCTTAAAAAAAGCTAAAGTGATGTCACACTAAAGCCCTTTTCTCTCTTGTAATAATCCTAGTGGGGTATTCTACTTGCAACAATTCCCTGAGAAAGAAACTTCTTCAGTTTCAGCTTTTAAGGCAGAGAAATAATTCTTGAGTCATGACAAGTAGGATGGTTGGGTTCTCTCAACCCTAGCCTGTGTTTATTATCAGCTTCTTGCCTTCCCAGTGCCCTCAAACTCTTCTCTAACTGCATGGGTTACCTGTTCTTCCTAGGGGTGTCAGCTTGATGAAACCCATATGAGATCTGTTTTTGAAACGAACAGTATTTTAATACCTCTGCTACAATCCTTGACTGCTCATTTTTGTAAATATTTGTAGTAATTTTACTTCTTTACACTCCGTTAGCGAGGAGCAAGTGATCAAAGCAAGTCCTCTATTTAATTTCTTCTTCTTTTTTTTTGTCTTTCTTTTTTTTTTCTCCAATATCAACAGTTCCTCTAAAGTTTGCGTCCACCTTAAAATAAAGATGTCAGCTTGCAGGCTAGTTGTCTAAAGTTTCACATGCTCCTCTCTGGGCTGTTCTCCTCCTCATCCATGTATTGCATCTCCTGGTAACATGATCCAGCTTTGCAAATTCAGCATTTATGACTTGGCATTGCCTTGGCTTCTTACTTTCCAGGCTGGCAAACTTTCACGTGAGATCCCCATGCCTTCTGAACTCTGTTTTCTTGGCCTTGCCAATTCACTGTAATGATGCAGAGTAACCTCATTGATCAAAAACCTTGGAATAGATCACTTTCTTGGCCACTGAAACATGTTATAACAGCAGTGTAAAGGTTACATGATGCAAATATATTTTCTTAATATGTTTTAATGTTCTTAAACAACAAAAAAAAAAGCATATTGGCAATAGGTGAAGTAACAACTTCAGAATGAATGCATAAAACGTAAAAGTCACTGCAGGATTTCTCTGTCAAAAGTAAAACATAAAATTTACATGGCTGTGTAAATATACAAAGCAAGAACACCACAGGCAAATGTTTACAAGACACATGTTTAGCCAGTATCATTGTGTTCCTGCAGAAAGCAGGAATGCCGAATGAGAAGTCCTGGGCAGTTGTTTATTTTGTCAGATGCTGTGGGTCTGTGGAACAACATTAAGTGGGCAGTGTTTGTGCTGTGTAAAGATAGGCAATGCACCCATTAAATATTTTAGATAGGAGATTTATGGTTTACTTGTTAGCTGATGTTCCTGTTGTTACCCTTACCTGAGATCTCAATAGCCACATCTCATTTCAATATCTCTTAGATACTGATACACAGATCAGCTCTTTCACCAACTCTTATTTCAGGGATCACTCTTTTGTTGTGTCAGGACCAAAATCATTGTCATCCTCACTTAGAAGTGAAACCTTCTCATTTCTGTTTGTGGTGTCTTCACCTTATCACTGCCATCACTCCCATCTGCACACCCTACTTAAAGATAAGTGTCAGGATGATGACTTTGTCCAGTCACCCAGAAGAAATTAATGCCTGATGTTATTTTATGCTTTGTGTGCCATGCAGATCCAGTCTTTCATTGTCACAGCCTTGACAAGCTTTTACAATTTCTTTTCTGAATAAAGATGTGCCAGTAACACTTAAGATTTTTGAACACCTTTGGTGTATTCCTTAGTTCCTCTGGACCTCGTGACAGCCATGCGATGTTTCCTACTGGAGCCTCCTCCAGCTACGTGTGTGTGCTTGAGTGATACCATGGTGTGACAAGGGCTTCCAAGAGAAATCTTCCAGAAAATGTAGGGATCTTTTCAGTGACGTTTTCTTCACTATTGAGTTGTAGGTCTGGTAGCAAAAGAGCTGAAGAGGGAGGATGGGAAGTCTGGCCTTTCTGGGGGACAGGGTAGTCTAAGAGCACGAATACTTGTAACTATGGCAGTCAGGGGCTCCGACAATTAAAGTGTCTCTAACAGCAGTTCCTGCAGGAACAATGCATTTGGTGCTGCCTGGAGAAGGGGACAGCAGGCTGTGGCACAACTGGAAGTGTGTCACTCCTTGTCTAGGGAGACGTTTGATGGCAATGTTTTCAGTTTGTAATGGCAACTCAGAACAAACCTAAGGGGAACTCTAAGTGTGCATACTCCCTGGGCTACGGTGACTGAGGCAGAGGCTGGGCTATAAGAGACATAAAACTTAAAATCATGGGAAAAATTACTGGCAAAAAACCAGGCAGTGATTGGATTAGGTAAAGATCTGAGAATTGAGTTTTGGACCCAATTCTGCCTAATTTAGATTCTGGGTGCTTATGTCCTGATGTGGGCTGTCTTTGGACTGCTTGGGTTTCAAGGGTGGATATGTCAGAAAAGAAATTAAGTGTTAAAGCCAAATGGGGAAGCTGACTGTTCCAGGTGGGGTAATGTTGCACAGCCCTGTGTGGCTTTCCTTCCCTCCTCTCCCTTGCTTTCCACATTTGTTATTTCACTTTTTTATTTCCCACAGCAATAACTGACAGAGACGAGTACTGAAGAAGAAATACCTTTTTTTCCACAGCCATGAAAATAGTTTCCTTGGGTTTATTAACAGCACATGCATGTGTGTTCAGCATCCCCTCCAAAATAGACAATGACCAGGAAGTACTCATTTTGGCAACACATTTGGGTTAGAAATGTTCCTGTTTTCAAAGCATTTCACCAGAGTCATTAATTAAGTGCTAGAATGGAGAACTTTGACCAAACAAAACTAAGGGAAATTACATTTCTCTTTCCTGACCTATATAAAAAGCATTTGTTGTGCTTAAATCATACTGAAAGTTTTAAAGCCACCTCTCCCTAGTGGAATATGCAGAAAAGATAAATGTTCTGCAATATGATTGTTATTCATTATAACTTAGTAGGATTTGGCTGTGTTTCCTCTTCTTTGCAAATATTTAGTGAAAGTGTTTATGGGCTCTAAGCAAGGATACCATAGATAGGGAGTTTCATTTTATGCTAAGAGCATAAACCAGGAAACTTTCTCCTAATGGATAGGCTTATCCCCTCTGAGAACAAAGGCAAATCCATCCCATTCCTCTTCAGTTGCAATGTCTAAATCATGAGCATCATGATTTACTCAAAAGCATTGTTTGGATATACAGTCCAATTATACAAAATTACTGGGGCAATACTTTAATATTTAGCAGAGTCTGAAAGAATTGGGTGAACACATATCAAAGGGCTGAAGTGTGAGAGTATCCCCTGTCTCTAGAATTGACTGCCATTGAATGATCACAGACAGAGAAGAGATGGTCTGGCTTCATTTAGTGTGTAAATGGACCATAAATATCCAAATAAGGGACAAGTCACAGTACATTGTATCTCAGAGATGGGCACAACTGCTGTGGCTCTCCTGGATCCATGTGCCTGTTCTGGCTGACCCACCTCTGTGTGGGATCCCTTTACTGGGGAGACCAGCTTCATCTTCCCCCTGCTGCTCATTGTGCAGCTGTGGGGGTACAACGCAGTGATGCTCCTTGGAGCAGTGCCAGGGGAAACAGCACATGAAGCACATGTCTGCTTTACTGGGGTCTGGGAAGAAGCCCCTTAGACTGAGCTCTACTGTCGTCTGTAGTGACTGTTGACCACATAGATGTTCATGCTCTAACATCCAAATGCGCTGACAATGTATTTGCCTTAAAATACCACATGTTCCCCTTCACTTCCAAATCTGCACTGTCTCAGTGTCAGAAAAGATGAACCTCTAGGTAACATCTCCAGTGAGTGCTCAGCCTCCATTCCCTCCACTTGATGCTGTGGATATGCAAGATATGTCAGAGTACATTGCTTAAAGAATTGTCTGCCTCCTCTGCTCACGGTCAAGAAATGCTGCAGCTACTGGGAGTGATGCTGGTTCTTGAACTAATTGGGCTGGGAGCTGCTACCCTATTACTTTCTTCCATTACCCTTCTTTATTCTACTCCAACAAATTTTTTTATACTGCTTCCATGTCCTAGTGGCTGATCTCCGTCAACAGCTGCCTTTTTCATATGAGACAGTTTGTTCTTTCACTCTGTTTTTACTGATTACTCATCCCTTTATATAGCCTATTTCATGAGTCACTTTGCCTACCTACCTGCACCAACATGGTGTGCTACCCATCAGTCCCTTGTTCAGCAGCAATTACCAACCTTTTATTACTGTTTTTTTCTCCCAAGGACTCCTGCTAATGCCAACATACTTCATTAGTTTCTAATTTTGCAAAGCACGAATTGTGGCATAGCTTCAGGAGCTGGAAATAGAATAACTACGTACCCTCTCCTAGAAGTACGCATATGGATTTGGAAGGGAACTAAGGCTGAAGTTGCCAAGAAATTGCTTATAATTACTTTCCACGAACACTTAATCAGACAGATTTTATTGTCACATTCATTTGTTCATTTTAAAATTGCCCAAGTGGACTCTAGATGGCAGTTTGTTGTATTGATGGAATAGGATACTGTTCAAGACAAGAAAAGCCTACATTCTTCAAATCTTCTCACCACTGCCCTAGCACAGTGGCAGGAGGACCCAGACATAAAATCAATCATGCTTTTATAGATGTCTCCACACTTTTTTCTGGCCAGCCTAATTATGATTTATTTTTTCGCATGACTGTCTTTTAGTGGTACTACAAGAACGGAAAGTTAAAATGCTGAAATCTGTTGCTGGTATGTCACTGGCAATTTTATAATTATCCATATAAAAGATTAGATTTGGTAGTAACCCTGAGACAATGTTAATTTGAAATGAAATAACTAATGGTTGGGATTTGCATGCTTTGAACTGAAGATACCTAATATTATCGTTATTATTTGCAAGTGGAATGAATACCAAGCAGGTCTGGGACATAGGAATAGCTATGCAGGATTAATGATATGAACAGCATATCTAGGAGCCCTGAAATGCTTTGAACTGAAGATACCTAATATTATCGTTATTATTTGCAAGTGGAATGAATACCAAGCAGGTCTGGGACATAGGAATAGCTATGCAGGATTAATGATATGAACAGCATATCTAGGAGCCCTGAATGAGGCTCAATATAATCTTAATTGACCTTTCTGTCCTGTCATGTGAAGGAAATCAAGCAAGATTGCTTGCTTCTGTCTTTCCACAAGGTGTTTTTTTTACAATATTACATTAAAAAGTCAGAAATTCTGCTTCATTGCCACTGTGATCCCAGCAGGGAAGAGTACACTCCGTTAAAAGGCGATAAAGCCAGTCTTTGACTATTTGATTAATTCCTCGACTCTATCTTCCCACATAAATGGAAGTATGTTTTTAGATCCAGACAGCACAACTATATTTGCAAATGAAATCAGGCCATTAAATTTTACCATTCATAGGTCATGATTGTTGCAAATCAGAGCTGACTGAAAGCTGCCTATCTCAGACCAGGCAACTGGGCACCCTGCACCTGAGCAATCTAGTCTCTCTGAGTGTCTGTATAAGTGGTCATGGGCCCAGGCTGGGGGCTCCTGAAAGTCTGTCTTGTTTCCCCAGCTGCTGGGAGATGAGTAATTTATCTGATCTTTTCAGTCTTGTAAAGCCACCCATAGCACTCCAGGATATATTATTTTCCTGGCGTGTTCTATTGTATTGGAAATGTTGGTTATTAAGGATAAAAACAGCTGGGGCTTTTTTAAACATAAAAATTATAAAAAATCAGGTCCTTTTTATGATCCCCTGCCATTCAGATTGCATGCAGCTTTTTATTCTCATCTAGATACATTAGTTATTGTCATCATTTTAGTATTTTTCTTGGTACTATTATTTTTCATAGATTGCAGCCTCACGAAATGCTTTCTAAAAAAGCAATTGAAAAAAGGTCATCCAAGATGTCCTGTACATTCAATTAAATGGCTTTTTATGCCTTTTCTATTAATATGTACTTTCCACCCTGAAAAGCCATCATATAAATCAGTGCTTCATCCAACTGAAATAAGCGTGTGCTCTGGGACACAGCTTCCAAGTAGTCCTTCTCTGTACATTCCAGTCTTGATTTAATCCAGGTTTACCTCGGCTTTGCTTTAGCTGATTTGGAACAGGTTTAAGTTAAGTGGACAAAGGCACTCTTAAATTGGAGCAAAAGCATCACAAAGTATCACATTAGCAAGCCTGAGTGGGTGCATAGTCTGCGTGCAGAAATCTTTATTAATGTTCATCTTTGACATATCTTTTCTTTTTACCGAGCCTCTCTCCCTACTGCTTTATTTATTAAACATATTTATTCTTATGTTTGCTTTATTTCAGCTGTTCCATGCCTGTGGCAGAATTAATGGGACTGGGTCCTGAAACTTCAGAGGAAGCTGCAACACAGTAAAAATTTTAGATTTTTTAATGGCAGTGAAAGCTTGTCAGAGGACAGTTCTCCTCCATGTCAAAGATATGCAGGATGGCATCTTTATTCCTGAGCATCAGCTGAAGTGGCTGTGGGGGCTTTGGTATTGGGACTCAGCCAGCACTGACCAGAGGACAAAGTCCTGCTGAGATGGGGCTTCCAGCTGTGTTGGAGCTCACCTCTCTCACACCTCAGTGGTGTTTTCTACACTGTGGTATAGTAGCAATGCAGCGAGCCCGGGGCATGTTGGCTGCTCCCCTATCTTTACCCCCTCCAGCCTCTCTGCTGGGAGAGAGGCCTTTCCCACTGGGAAAGAAGAAATGTGATGTCATTTGCTGTTTGCTGAAGGGGGCTGCTGCTCGTACTGGGCATCCTACCTGTAAACAGAAACATGAGACATAATATCCACCACACAGAAAATGGAGTCTGAGTTTTAGAAATGGTTAGAAAGCAAAAATGGGGCAGAGAGGGGAGGGGTCAAAGAAAATTTTCGTGTTCTCACTTGGCAGAAGTAATAGAAGCATTTGGATGGGAAGCTGCACCACTGTTTGCTGTCAGAGGTTTCATTTGCAGGAGTTAAATTTCACAGCAGTATGGTAAAACATGAGTCTCGGCATCACCATGCCCACGAGAAAATTAGGCTTTGGTGATGGAGACATCAGGAGGCCCTGGTGGCCTGTGCAGTGAATTTGCTGGATGGGAGACTCTTCAGTGCCCTATTGCTTTAGCTACAGCTCTAAGTTCTTGCTTTCTTCCTTGCAGGAAATCCAATAGTTGTAAGAAGAGCTGCCCACAAGGTTCACTCAACATTTTTTTGAGGCAAACAAAAAAATTTGCTGGGAATGCTGGGTTTTTCTTTGGAAAAAAAAAATTGGTTTTCAGTTTTTTACTGCTCATTTGTCTCCATTTTGCTTGTGGAAATATAAAGAGTTTAGAAAAACCTCCAAATCTGGTGAAAAACTGGCAGTAGTTGAACAATGTCAAACAAAATTTGCAAAATTAGCAATAACAAAACATAAGGAGTCCCTTTCTTTCTGAACTCCATCCCCATTCCCAGTAGATGCTGAATTATCACATCTTTGACTTTTTGTTTTTTAAGAATTTTCCATTTATTGTGATGGTGCTGTGAAGCAGGCAGTCCCAGGGCTGACAGGGCAGCCTGCTAACCCAGCTCCAGTTCAGGAATGAGTGCTGTACTGCTCCCTGCTCCTTTGGGTTAAAAAGGCTGGGAAAACAACTATCAGAAAATTAGCCCAGCTTCCTGCCAGGGTTGGATTTTTGAACTAGTCACACGGGATCTGCAATTTATTATCAGTCTTCTATGTTCTTTTGGATATTGCCCAGTGATTATATGTTACAACTAGGTCAAAAATATGCATGGGTAATTTAATAGTCACTTGGAAATTGCAAGTATTTTAACTGGTCTGTCCAGAACAGCAGTCTGGAGTTGAGAGGCCAGCATCTCACCCTTGGAAGGAAGAGGGAGAAATAAATTGGTAACGGGCAGTCAGAAAACAGCTGTCCAGCTGGAAAATTTCTGATTAACTCCTGTTACAAAATGCATGGAGGATGCTACAATATAGTCTTTTTTTTTTTCCTTTGATTCATATGGAAGACCTTATTGTACAATATTATTGTGAACATTCTCCTTATGCATGTGTATTTGAATCATATTACATTGTTGACATCAGTGGTATGTTCTGGTCATGCTTTCTGTAGGCTGATTAATGCTGGGAAATGATTAGATAGATATTAGTTACATTTAATAGCAAACGTTTTTCTCGGAATCCAATTGTGTATGTATGTTGCTAAATGCATGTTGGGTCATAATTTTCAGCAGTTCTCACTGCACTACATTAAAGTCTACAAAAACAGTCCCTGCTTGGAAAATTTGCCCACTTAGCTGTACCAGGGAAATGGATCTCTAATGATTTTAGGCATGCCTTTTTGAAGGTCAGAGGACTGCTACTTCCAGAAGCAACTGTTATGAAATCTCTCTTTTGTTAGCAAAAGTAAAACTGTTTTTCTTTTGGTTACTGTGTTCAGCCCTCTTAAGACAGCTGTTTTGAGTTTGACATGGACATCTCAGAAAGCTTACCCCCCCACCTACCCTACAGACAGGAGAGCTATAAGGAGGGGCAGTGACTTTCTTGGTTTTAATTCCTCTTTTAATACTTCATTGCTACCATAAATGCTATTTTCCTTTCTGTAGACTTACAAACTCAGTGCAGTTGAGCTAGGTTTGCAGAGAGAGCTGCCTTCAGAGACCTTGAGAATATGAGCCGAGCGTGCCTGTAAAATGTTCTCTTGAAATGGATAGTGAGCCTTGAGATGCTCCAACAATCAGAGAAAAGTCTGTTGACTGATTTAAAAGCAATTTGACTGAACTTGGAAAAGCATGACTCACAGATCGTGAAGACCAGTGCATAACAGCCTTTTAATTATTTTAATATCACCCTCCAGTTTGAACAAAGCTGGAGAATCTGGATCACCCTCTTGGTTTGGATAATGAAATCTTTCTGCTACTCCTTTCACTTGGCACCACCAGTGCTTGGGTGAAAATCCACCAGCTGAGTGCCTGCTGATTTAGATGGAAACAAGCCTGCAGACCTCAGTATTTACTCTGTTTTTTTCAATTCTCAGATCCCACCTGCATTTTCAAAGCTCTTTTCTGACTTGCCCTTATATCTGAGACATGACAAACCCAGCACCTTGATGTTCCATTTAAAACATGCTCTAAATGAGCCTTCTTTTAAAAATTAAGGCAACCCCTGTGGTTCTTCTTGCTGGCTGAAGACGTGTCTCTCCATGGTGTAGAGAGCCACTGGCGCGTGCTACCAGCTGCTCTTCAGCAAAGGTGTTTCAGATGGAAAAGGCAGCAGCTATCTACTTCCTGTCCATGCCAATGGCCAGATGTGGTACTCTCCTCCCAGGCAGTGTTTTTTTGCAGCGAAAGGGCTGGGCAGCTGAGCCTGACATCTGCTCAAGCTGAAAGCTGGCTTCAGGTGTGGGGATATGGTTGAGAAGCAGGAAGAAGGAGCTTCAGGTCTCCCAGTCTGGCACCAGCTAACACAAATCCCAGCTGACCGGAAAATCAGGTTTATCAGATTTTGTAGGCCAAGTTGCCTTCTTCCAGAACACATTGCCAGCCCTGGCTTAAATGTATAAACTGAAAATTTTGTCCCAGAGCACACTATGTGCTTGGCCCCTTTGGTCCTGGGTGGATTATTTGATAGTTGAAGTGTCTCTGGCAGAATATCTCTTAAGCACTGGCTGTCTGGAGAGAGCTGGTGTCCCTATCCTTGGAGATGCTTGAAGGTCTTGGTCAACTGGCTCCAAGATGGAACCACAGCTGGCCCTGCTCTGAGCAGAGGTTTGCACTTGAGGACCCTGAATAGTGCTATGAAAATAAATGTTTTCAGAAGTTCTACCCTTGTTCTGTGAAAGTTGCAAGAAATGGAGACTATTCGATAGGTATTCTGTGCATAACTCCATTTATTGACTGTCCAGAACAGTGCTGCAGATCCAGAACTGGTTGTACTTTGCTCAGTTTTCTCTGTTAATACAGGTTTCACAGCACTGTCAGAACTAGGGAACCTCAGATTACACATCCATTCAAAGCAAGTTGGCTTTAAGTGTTGAGACAATTTTGCTTTATTCAGACTGGAATTCAATATTTTTTACTTCAACTAAACTAGTAGAAATACTATTTTTTAATCTTCTAGCCCACTCACTGTGTTTTTTATCCCTTACAGGCAAGGGAGGGATTGCTCTGAGTTAAATAAAGATAGCAGGTGTGTGGGTGGGTTAATGACACAATGCAGTGAGGTGGACATGAGCCAGTTACCAAATCCAGATTGTTAGGGAGCTCATCACAACATCCCTGAACTTATTGCCCAGCTTTTCTTTCATTGTATGACCCATCTGTGGATTGCAGAGTAAGATGAGAGGAACATTTATTGCCCTCTCTATAAGGAACTAAAAAGCCCCCTTATGCTGTTATGGTGTTACTGTTTCAAGTAACGGTCCTTCCTTCCTCCCAGTTGTCATCACTTATTTTCTTATTCTCTTGAAAAACTGGATTTGAGACCTGGTTTTCTTGAAAATGAAGTTACTCCTGGTTACTTTTCTGCCATATCATCTCCTTTATTTACATTAGCAAATACTTGGAGCCTGTGAATTGAGTGCTACAGACTGAAAATTATTTAGAGGGTCACTGTGAATGTTATGTTGTAAAAGCTTTCAGAGCACACTGAGTCCCAGCTGTGTTGTTAAACCCATTCAGATAATGCCTCTTGGTCATATGGAACTAACCATGAAATTCACTGCTTCATGGTATTTGCCTGTGTGCATGTTTGCAGCAGATGCCCACCCTAAAACTGAATCTCTCAATCCTCAACACACAGTTATAGGATCATAGAATTACAGACATTTTGGGTTGGATGGGATCTTTGAAGGACAGCTAGTCCAATCCACTTGCAATGGGCAGGGACCTCTTCAACTAGATCATGTTGTCCAGAGCCCGGTCCAATCTGACCTTGAATATTTCCAGAGATGGGGCATCCACCACCTCTCTGGGCAACCTGCTCCAGTGTTCCACCACCCTCACAGTAAGAACTTCTTCCTTATGTCTAGTCTTAATCGACCCTCTATTAGTGTAAAACCATTACCCATTTTCCTATCACTACAGTCCCTAGTAAAATGTTTGTCCCCATCTTTCTTGTAAGCTCCTATAAGCTTATAAGCCTCTATAAGGTCTCCCTGGAGACTTCTCTTCTGCAGGGTTAACACCCCCAACTCTCTCAGCCTTTCCTCACAGAAATGTCATAGAAATGTTTTTCATTACCTTTCACAGATCAATTCAGAGAGTGAACTTCAGACAGGACAACTGCTGTCTATCTATACATGCATTTTCAGCAGAGGGTCTTCACCACCAAATAGATTGGATTGTCCTCTTAAAGGAAAAAAAATCCCCCAAAATAACATTATTACAAAAGAGATTTTTCAGTAAAACTTCTAATTTCCTTTCTAGGTAGCCATAGGGCAAAATGAGCTGACATGCATACTTATCTGCTGTGCTTGAAGACAGATAGAAAAGGCCTAGGATGTTTTGAAACAGAGTCATAACCCTGCAGGAAAAGAAAAATAAAAAAGGAAAAATCACAGGAGTATAAACTTGTAGAACTTCAGTATCAGGGGTTATTATTTTTCCTATCTCCCTGTACCTTTCAAACATAGAGTTCAGGACTGAAAACATCTTTCACAGATGCAAAGTTTTCTAATAAATTTTGCTGAAAATGTTATGACATTATTTAGTTTCTTGATAAGCAGATATAAAATATAATCTTCCCAATTTTAAGGAAATCTTATTAAGTGTTTAAATTGCAAGTGGGAAAAGCAATGCACAGAAAACCATTTAAAAATGTAATCTTTAGATAAACACCTAAATAAAGAATTTCTATGAAGTCAAAGGGATTCAATTACAAGATGTTGATATTAAACATATACTGCTTAAGACAGTTTCCTGAGCCAAAACAACTAAATTAATCCTATCTATAGTTTTCTGAGTGCTTTGCAGTGTATGATTATGTATTTTTACCCTTCTATCAAAATCCCTCCTCCTCTCCTTCTGTTTAATGGAAAGAAAATGAAATTTCATTTTACAGTTGGAAAAGTAGGGCAGAGAGAAGATAGACAAGAAGTCCCAAGTCCCAGGGTGCTGGCAGAAGCAAGAATCGTCTCCCTGCTAGACCTCTGACTGTATATGCCATTGAAGAAGTTTGTCTCTTCACCAGGTTTGTAGGTGTATTTCCGACCTTCGTGAAACCTTCGGGAATACAGTTAGCATGGATGATATGCTCTTCATAGTTGCAACGCACCCTGCATTTCTGCCTTGCTTCAGAGGGGAAACAATAGCTGGTGCAGATGGCTCCTGGTCCCCTCACCTCCAGCCCCAAAGTTTAGAGGTTAGCAACGCACAAGGGAACAATTTGTAATTGATTCTGCCCTTTCCTGTTGCTCACAGTGGATCAAAGCCTGAGCTCTTCCTGCAGTGAGATCCCCTATGTAAATCTGTAGGATGTTCACAGAAGGGCTTCAGGTGTCTAAGAGCAACCTTCTGCCTTCAAACTAAAGAATAAATAAATTCCAGATGGCAGTTTGGAAAAGGGAGCTAGGTGTCTGTGAAGCGCAGATCATGACGAATCAGAAGTGCATTACTCCCAAAGTGCAGTTATGAGTGTGGTACCATAAACGTAATTCCAAGGGTTGCAAACAGTATCAAAAGTGCCACCACACTGTCCAGTCAACACTAGCTCATGAAGTATCCCAGAAAAGCCTAAAACTCCTGCTTTATTTGTCCATGTCTTTGAATAGAATCTTTAAAGGTAACATATAGGTGTTAAACATGTATGTGGATCTCATACAAGCGATAGCTTATAGGGTGTGTGATTTGGTATCCTGTGGCCTGAGCTGCCAAAAAGGTAAGCCTAGGAACCTCTGTGTGTTTGTGTTAAAACCAGAAAGATTTCTAAGTGCTTATTTTTATAAGTTATATTTACATATAAATTTCTTTTTATAATTATGTTTTTTAAAAAGTATGCCCTACATTTGAACTAAATGTGACTGCCTTGTACCGGAAAAATCAGATTTTTTAAGTGGACATTTGACATAGGCATCATTCACTGGAAATGAGATATGGGCTAGCTCAGCGGAAATCATGGTCTGAGTAAAACTCCTTATAGGATCTGAAGAGGTAGCACATTATTTGTAGTCCCCAGCCAAAATCCTGTCTAAGTAGAAAAGTTCCAGTAGAAAAGAAATCAGATTAGAAACCTCTCGGAGTTGCATTTTTGACTGTTATCTGTTCTTAAGAAAGGTCTGGGTATGAAAATCAGGCAAGGATAAAGAACATGGATCTTGTGGAAAATGGGATGCTCTCATCAAAGGGATTGGGCTGACTGCTGAGCTTTGACCACAGCATGGGGTGAGTGCTGAGTCTTGGGTCTGTGTCCAGGCTTTGCAGGCTGTCCTGATGCTGCCTCTTACCATCTCTGCACCTCACAAGCTCTGTGAAAGATGCTGCTGCCAGGGTGCCTGGCCTAGGCAAAGAGAGGAGGGGGGGAAAACCAGCATTTTTTTTGCCTGTACTGGAATCCCGTCAGCCCTGCTTCTGACCAAAGAAGGATTTGTCTCATTTCCCCTCTGTTGTATTTTGGGCAGCAGAAGTGGCTGTGGTATCTGCAAAAACATATGCTGGTCAACGCCGAGAATTTTGCAGGTTCCAGAGGACAGTCCAGCTTTAAGGTAGGATTCAAAGATGAGAAGATTATACCATGGGTATTTACTTAAGGATGTTGTTTGGCAGAAAGGAAAATATGGAAGGAAGAGAAAAATTTTGGTTCTAAAATGATCTCCTGGCAGTAGGAGTCAGCAAGTGAGAGGTGAGTGACACATGGAGCAGGGCACAAGGGGCTTTAAAGCTGCAATGAGACACTTATGCTGGATTTGACAGGTAAGGACAACCTCACAGCTTTATAAAAACAAACAGCTTCCCAGGATCTTCACAGCAGTGTCATGAGTGCTGAAAGCGGGATGTGTCTTTGTCTGGCAACGCTGGAGAAAAAGGCATTGCTGTCCTCAAAGTGAGGACAGGCAAATGGTGTAGTTCAGTCATGCTATAGCTGCCCAGGTGGCATGGGTAGTTTCTTAGACAGGCTGGGTGCAGCCAGCTGGAAGATGTCAAAGTGCTCTGGACACGTGGGCTGAGCAGTGCCTCCAGGCTGAAGGTGCTCTCAGTTACACAAGACATCGAACAGTAGTGGAGCTGCTCTGCATGGTGACCATAGGCACATCTGGGACAGAGAGGACTTGAGAGGACAACTAAGCGCTCAAATGCCCCAATTAAGCTTTAGGTAACTATTGTTTATCACAGCAGGTATCACAGGCTGGCTACAAGATGCGTTTCAAGGGACTTAATCTTAACAGGGCTCCTAAACCAGGTTTGAGCAGAAGGACAGAGATATGAACTGCCGTAAGACTATTCTCAAGCCTCAAATAAATGAGTTTTATTATTTTCTATACCTTTCCACTTCCTTGTTTTTTGTTAGTCTCAGAAAAAAATTGTCAAAGGA
Source organism: Aleadryas rufinucha (assembly GCA_013397815.1). Classification (NCBI taxonomy): domain Eukaryota; kingdom Metazoa; phylum Chordata; class Aves; order Passeriformes; genus Aleadryas; species Aleadryas rufinucha. The sequence goes on from VZTH01001985.1 coordinate 44,457, forward strand.
TGGTTTATAGCATTTTCATCAGAGATAAAATCAGAAAAACTACCAAAATTAACTTTGTTAATATTCTTGGCATGCTATTCCAGGTTGACTTCTAAACCAGAAAGTGATTTTGATCTTGACACTTTTATACCTTCTTTCCAAACATCTGGACTTCTTGAACTCTGCTCAACTTCACTTTGTCTCCTTTAGTTATATATCCTGTTATACCATTAAAAAATCCACAGAAATATTTAAAACACCAGAGCAACAAGCTTATGGAGAAATTTACCAGGAATGGAATGCATTTGATTAGATATGATTAAAGAGGAGGTGTGATGAAGATTGTCTTCTAGTCATGCTGTACCCTCAGAAGGAAAGGGAAATATCTGTGTGGCAAACCCAGTATGTAATTAGAAGTAATGGAGTCCTGCTAAGGCTCAGGCTGTGGCTCCTAGTTCCACTCTGGTTCAAAAAGTGTTTACTTGCGGTTTGCAGAGAGTTGGCAGGATATGCCTGTGACTCCTTTCTTTCCATGCTTTCTATTTCTTGCCTGGGGAGAACAGCTGGAAATCTCTTTATATGCTCATAATAAACTGCAGCTAGAGAGGAAGATCAGCTAGATCAGCAGTCACTGCAAGTTGTAGTCATCAGCACTTCCTATGTCCCTAATGCTGGGCAATTTCACAAGGAAGAGGAGACAGAGGAGTGAGAGAGTATGCTGGAATGAGCAGAGTGATAAAGCAGCATGATCAGCAAAGTGGACATTATTATGAACTAGATAAAAATAGTGAGTGTGCAGAGAAGGGGGCACAAGAGGGCCTGGGGACTGCATCATGGGAAGGTGTTGGAGATGCTGAGGTGCTGCAGTCTACAGCCCTTGTGTGGAAGCTGTAGACTGCAATGAGGTCTTGCCTCAGTCTCCGTCTCTTCAGACTGAACAGACCAAGCGACCTGAGCTGCTCCTCCTAAGGCTTCACCTGAAGGCTCTTCACCGTCCTCATGTCCCTCCTTTGGACACTCTCCAATAGCATTATTTCTTTCTCCTATTGTGGCACCCAAACCTTCCCCCAGCACTCGAGGTGAGGCTGCCCCAGTGCAGAGCAGAGTGGGACAATCCCCTCCCTTGCCCGGCTGGCGATGCTGTGCCTGATGCCCCCCAGGACACGCTTGGCCCTCCTGGCTGCCAGGGCACTGCTGAGTCACGTTCAGCTTTCTGTCAGCTGGGACCCCCAGGTCCCTTTCCACAGCCCCACTTTCCAGCATCTCACTCCTCAGTCTGTATGTCCAGGGCTGCCCCATCCCAGGTGCATAACCCAGTACTTTCCCGTGTAGAATTTCAAGTGGTTGGTGATTGCCCAGCCCTCTAATTTGTCAAGGGCCTCTCTGCCTCTGAGAGAGTCAACAGCTCCTTCCCATTTAGTATCATTGACATTGCTTAGTAACCCTTCTAATCCTGCGTTGAAGTCATCTATGAAGATGTTGAAGGGCACAGGGCTGAGGAAGGAGCCCTGTGGAACCCCTCCAGTGACAGGTCCCCAGTCTGATGTCACCCCATTACTGTAACCCTTTGTGCCTGACCCGTGAGCCAGCTGCTCACCCATCACATGATGTGTTTATCCAGGTGTGGGCTGTATGATGCTGTGAGAAACAGTAGCTTTACTGAAATCCAAAAGATGACATCAACTGTCTTCCCCTGATCAGCTAGGTGGGTTACCTTGTCATAAAAGCAAGTCAGATTTTACAAGCAGGAAGCAGTGCTGGGCATAGTTACTAGACATAACGAAGTTTTCAGTGAGGATGATTGCAGATCTATGCCTTCTGTTGATGTATCTCCTCTACTACTGGTCAGGCAAACATACTTTTAAAAGGTAAGTCAGTATCAATGGAAATGGGTGCAGTAGTACACCCTTGGCAAAAGATAAATGTGGAAGGCTTCCAAGTTTTTGTTTTCAGTGGTAGTATGGGAGTTTTGGGGGGTTTTTATTGGTGTGAATTTTTTTTGTTTGGTTGGGATTTTTTGTTTTTTCCCTGTATAATGATGTTGATGTTTAAATGCTGATCACTCTTGACCTGTCATCAATAGAAATAAATATGTAAAGGCATGGTACTTTTGCAAGCTAAGCTGTAGAAGATTAGTAAGAAACATCTCTCCCCTCTAGCACCATGTAAAAAATAAGGCTTTGTGGCTAAAGGGATGAATAGAAAGTGTAGGTGCATACAATGATCTAGATAAATAATAGTAACTGTCTACACTTGGGATGCATTTCAGAGCTTTGTAAGAGAGGCACAAGTCTCTTTTCATCAAACTTGAAGCATTCTCAAAATTTGCCCAGGGACAAAAAAAAAACCCAAACCAAAACCAACTAAAGAAACACACTTAGCTACCCCAGCACCTGAATCTCTTTGATGACCTCCCTGATGACTATTAAATGACCTCAAGCAGTCTCATCAGCTAAACCCAAACAGAACCGGCTTGCCAGGAATACCAAACCTTTTGGTCAAATGACACTTAATTTCTTTACATAGCTGTTGGGAAAATCCAGTGAAAGAAATAGTTCATATTAAAAAACACAGGCCAATTCATTCGGTAAGAGTTTTCCATACGTGCTTTTTGGTTCTCAGTATTTCTGAAATTACTGATTTACACCTGTTTATACTACTGGTTTTACAGAAAAATCAATTACTTTCTTTGCTTTTTAATGCGATAAACATCTAAATATGAAATCAAGACCTAACTCCAGGAACAGCAGAACAAAATAGGATGTACCTGTGTCTTGCATGCCCAGTCAGGACTCACTTACAAGACTCATTGGCAAGTGGAAATGCATATTAGCTGGAAGCCATCAGCAAATGTAATTTTAAGACCTTGGAGGTTCCCTGAGCATTTTGTTCAGCTTGAGCTTGTGTCTGCAAGCTGAGATCTCCAGGGAGGTATGGATACTGGCCACAGGCTCTGCTAAACTGAACATCTCGCCAAACAGTTAAATGTACCTGTTTTCAAATTTACCTGTTTGTTTTAAAATACTGAAAACATCTTCACTAAATTTTAAAAGCACTCTTGCAGATGATTTCCATTAATCCTAAATTGCAGTCCAAATTAAGGTGTGTCACACTTTTAAGTCCTGCTAGACACTCCCTGCACCTTCAGACACCAAAATGCCTTTGTAAACTTGCCTTAGATTCTGCACAGCAGCTCCCAATTGTGAAGGCTGGCAGACTGCTTAGAACACTGCAGGCATTTTGAATGTTAGGTGAGTTTTATTAAAAAGAAGTAACCAGCCAAGTTTAATTTTTAAGACTACTCTTCTTTTTCATGTTTTGCTATAGAGTACTATAAAAAGTGTCATTTGCAGCTCTAAAAGTTTGAATAACAGGTGCTAAACTTTGGCTAATTACTTCCATCACTCATACAGACTGTGAATCAGCCCTGCAACCTGAACCTGGTCTTTGAATTCTCCTCCAGTCTTACCTTTAAAATTAGCAAATTGTCTTGGCTACAAATACATTGATGCTAATTTGCGGCTGACGGGTCAAGAGAGGTGACTCTGCCTCTCTGCTCTGCCCTTGTGGGACCCCACCTGCAGTGCTGCCTCCAGCTCTGGGGTCCCAGTGCAGGAAGGATGTGGATCTGTTGGAGTAAGTCCAGAGGAGGGTCACAAAAATAATCAGAGGCATGGAATATTTCTCCTTTATGAAAAGGCTGGGGGAGTAGGTTTGTTCAGCCTGGAGAAGAGGAGGCTCTGGGGACACCTTGTTGCAGCCTTAAAGTACTTAACAGGGGGCTTAATAGAAAGATGGAGAGAGAACATTTAGCAGGGTTTGTTGTGATAGGAAAAGGGGTGATGGTTTTAAACTGAGAGTGACTCAGACTAAATATAAGGAAGAAATTTTTTCAGTGGGGAAGGTGAAATACTAGGACAGGTTTGCCTGGGGAGGTGGTGGATGTCCCCACCCTGGCAACATTCAGCGCCAGGTTGGATTGGACTCTAGGCATCCTGACCTAGTGGAAGATGTCTCTGCTCACTGCAGGGGGTATTCAACTAGATTACCTTTAAAGATCCCTTCCAACCCAAACTGTTCTGTGACTCTAATGAATGTATAGTAATTGTACCTGTTATTTAATACTACTGTTATTTAATAATAGCTAAATCACTATACTACAGAAGAATTCCAGCACACAGCTGACTAGCTGACAAAGTTATTTACAACAAATCCACCTATTAGTTTCACCAGATACTTCAATTTTACAGCCTGATACCCACCACAGCAGCTCTCCTGCCACCACTGCAGCTCTCTTGCCTTTCTGTGTCAGCCAGGATCCCTCTCCATCTTTGAAGGTTCAAATTTCAGCACTAGGCAGATACCCTCTACTTGCACTGCGTGTCTTGTTCTTCTGACATTTTCATTTCTTTTTTTCTGAAGAGATTCGGAAGAAAGGCACGGGCTAAAATCTCCCTAACTGGGCTGAAGCAAACCATGCCATCATCTGTCCTGGACTACCTGTTGTAGATAATTCCCTGAAAGCCAGACATGAATGCTGAATCCACTTCTGGGCACCACTGAGGTTGATGGTCTGCAGCTGAGGTGTAACATAGAGTGTCTAGGAGACACAGTGGGCGGGCGGCACCACTGTCCCCTTCCTTGACTGGGAGACTCAAAGATGAACAGAGACGAACAAATGTTACCAGTAACATTTGGAGAACTGGAAAAAAGTTCTGCATAAAGCATGCATATGATAAGAAAAGGATGAGACAGTGGCTTTAAGTCCTGGAAATCTTTCAACTTTCCACACTTCAGCAAACACCCCACGGGTTTGTTCTTTGTGCAACTGAAAATGCAGGGTCTGGAGAGCTCAGAGACCACTGCAGAGCTTTAAAAGAGCATACCCACCCCAATGTGCAGATATTTGAATTATTACTATATTAATATTTTTTCTTGATATTTTCAGAAAAGCCAACTTTTTCCCATGAGAAATACAGAATTTTTTTCTTTACTGAAAATTGTACAGAGTTCCTGCTGACAGAAAGGTTAATAAAGGAAGTAAGCTATCCAACATGCTCTGACAATGTTTATTATGGTTTTTTTAATCAACCTTGACTTGTATTTTAACCTTCAGGGTCTCAGGATATACTGATGCACCAGAAAATGGATGTGAAACTCACCATAAGTTACTGTGTCAATCCGGAAATGAGTGGGAGTTGTGCAAATGTTGCTTTAAACAGAAGTGTGATTTTCAAATTATGATTTGTGTAAAGAAAAGGCATATTTAGGGCAGTCCTTGCTCCTTAATCTATTTTTCTGGTTTTGTTTGTTTGCTTGTTTATTTGAAGCTCTTTATTTCCTTCTGTGTTGTTGGAAGATACTGTGATTGCCCAAACATAATTTAATATTTAAAATAACAGTTAGACAAAATGTTTCCCAGCCAAAGGCCCAAGTCCAGGCCCTGAGAATTACTTGTAGAGCTTAACCACAGTATTTTGGAGATAATAAAGCTGAGGCTTTTAAACAAGCTTTCATGGAATGGAGTTTTACTTGTTCATTGGCTCATCTAAAATTAAATGGAACATTTCAAAGAACTGCTACAGCAGTTGCAGTTAACAGCTAACAATAAGAAGAGAGAAAACATGCAGCTAAAACAGAATAGTTCTCACAGACATTTCTGGTGTTAATTCTGCATAATGCTGCAACTATTTTGTGCTATTGCAGTGACTTTGAGCAGCCCTGAGCTCCCAAGTCTCATCAAGCATGGAACAGTGTGCTTCAATCTCCAGTGTGATTGGTTTAGGTCACAAGTTAGGATACAAAACTGGACTCGAGACTGAATCTCTTAATGATGTTTTGATTTTTGATTCTGAAAAAAGCCCATTTTAGAAATGGTATTTGTCACAAAACTGGGATTTCCTTTTCAATTCAGGATATTTTAGATTTTCTTTAGTTTTGAACATATTCAGTTTTGAATGTTTGGTTCAAATCTAGGAGTCAGAGTTCTACATGCTGCTAATTTCTAAATGATTTTTTGTTTCTAGAATGAAAGAAGTAAGATCTTTCTGCTTTTATGGGTGTGGAGCAGAAATCAGGTCCCTCAAGAAACAGATGGTACCTGTATGAGCTGAAGCAAGAAGGCCAAGAATTAGACTGGGTGTTTTCCATAGCATTGCTATCCTCTTAACACTTCCTTCACAACTCTGTAAGCCCTAATTTTTTCTCCGGATTCCTCCTGCTTCTCCTCTTACATTTGTCTTCCATAACATTTTGGCCAGGGAGTATGTCTTATCTGTGTTCGGAAAGTGCTTGGTAAATTTACAGCACTCTATAAATCCTTTCATGAGAATCAGAATGTAAACTTTTACCAGCTACAATAACATGAGTGGAAAATTCTATATTCATTTCTCAATGACTGACTAAATATTGTCTTTAGAGTTATATTTATAGGGAGATTCTTTGTATGTGCCTTACTGTAAATGTTATTCTTAGAGGTGGAGTTAGGAAAACCAGCAATTCAATACAGACCTTTTACTTTTCTTGAGTGTCAAAGAACTTTTTCCAGTTACAGTGCATCCTTCAGGCAGACAGAAAGTAAGATGAGCCCTTAAAGCTATGTGAAACTGGAGCCATAAGAAGTATTTTTATTGTCCTAGGGTTTACAAAACCTACCTGGAATTGTTTTGGCTTCGGGGCTTTTTTTCAAATTATTTTCTCAACCACTACACTTTTCAACCCCCCTTTATTTGTGTTATTTTTTCTCCACATCTAATCATCAATAACAGTTTCAAATGCAAACAAGGGGAAGTTCATGAAAGAGCAGTCTGGGATGATTTATCCGTACTTTTTTGGAGAGATCAGAAAAGAGAGATCAGAGAGAGATGTCTTTGGCTCCTGTCTTTGTATGCCAGCCCATCCGTGCAGACAGAGCAGCCCTGCACGTCAGCCTGGCACTGGGTGGGCAGGGGAAGGCACGGTGCTTTGGGTATGACAGTGCCTTCCCATGACTGATGTGGATGGATGCTCTGTGCAGTCCTGGGTGGTTCTGAATGGGAATGGACACGCTTTCTTTGACCCCACTTTGCACTTGCTTGTGCAAAGGTACAAGGTAGTACTTTTAAAAGAGGTAGTGGAAATCACAGCAAATAAATCAAGCTAAATTCCTTTGCAAAAATGACATGCAGGCATGCATCTCTTCCTGCTTTACTGCTGAGGTTCCTATTGAGGTTTCCTGATTGTAATTTACTTCATATAATCTGATTTAAAAGTCATCAGAAAACAATCCAATATCTCCTTAGGTAGAACAGGATTACAAAGATGGTGCAATTATTCATTTGCCTTCTTTCTGTGTTAATAGAACAGCTGCTGCCACCCCTTCTGTAACATGGCTGATCATTCCTGTCCAAGTTCATCTCCACTGAAAATAAATGTGGGTTTTCTTATGCCAAGGTAACTCAGAGAGACTTCTAGACACAATTTACATGTAGTTTCTATTTTTCTACACACATAAATTCATAGGAACTTAGAATTATTGCTTGGAAGGGATCTCTGAAAATCACCCAGTTAAAACTTTTGCTAAAAATGGAGAGTATTGTTCAATTAGGCCAGGTCAGTCATGGCTTTGTCTACCTGAGGCTTGAAAACCTACAAGGATAGACATTCAAGGGTGTCTGTGTGTAATCATTTCCAGCACGTACCATGTTCTTACAGTGAAAATTTGTGGTAAATTCATGAATGATCTTCATTTTTGTCAGGCTAGCTAGTATGGGAAAGAGGCTAATGGATCATGATTTATTATAAAGTAGGTACCCTTATATAAAAATGCAACCTGTTTTGTACTGAAGACAGAATTTGCCAAAGAATGGTTGTTAAGCACTGGAATTCAGAGGGCTGAAGATAATTTCATCAAAATGCTGACCTGCCAAGGTGTGGATCATTTACCTGTTTAGATGAAGTGCAAAAGACTGGGATGAAGGATGTTCTCAGAACAGATAAGAAAAAGTCAAACCAGAGGATCAGCTGGAGTGTCACATCAGAGGACCAGAAAAGGATGGTAAGACAATGTGACTGTGCATTTAACAAATACATTTCTGTGGAGGGAGAGGAATGGAGGAAGTGAACACCTGTGTGTAGGAGAGAACCTCTGATCATTTGGGCATGACGGCATTCCCCACAGCAAGGAAAATCCTTAGGCACATATGGAAGTCCAAGGCAAGTGTGAAACAAACCCATCTTCCCCCAGTCACAGAAGTGTTAAACATTGTCAAGAAGAAGAACATTGTGTGCGAAGTGTTACTGACATCTTTCTATTCAATCTCTGGAGTTAGAATTGCTTAATGCCTTGAGTCCAACAGTAAGCCTCTAGCAAGAGAGTTATAAATATCTTCCAAATGATGGGTTACACCCACATGCTCTCTTTTCTTTTAATGATAAGTTTTCTGGGGAAGAATTCCTTGCAGAAAATCATTTGAGAGTGCGTTGTTGGGGAAACTGGACTGGTAAGCAATCAGGGAGGCTGCTTGCTTGCTGACTGCAATTGAGGCAGCATGTTCTGCTATACTGCTCAGGGTCCTTGGTTAGTTCAACTGATAGGAAAGAAATGAAATTTTATTTGCTCACCTCTGTCCTTCACTGTACTCAGCATGGTGTTCAAAGGGAAGAGGAATGATAAGACTGACTATAGGTCCCTCCTGCTCTTCTCAACCAGTAAAAAAAGATTACTGTGGCTAGATTTGTGGTTTTCTGTATGCTAGTTATTATGTCTGCAGAATGACCAAGTCTTTTCTAGGCAGCTGTTTACAGAGATCTGCTACCTGAGCAGAAGTCTCAGTGACGTTCTTACATTTCGTTTCTGTAAATACCTCCTAATAGTTATGTCTAACATCCTCTGAAGCCTCTGTAAACTCCTGCTGTGGGGACAATGTGGAACAACGAGTCCCTGAGCCTGCTGATTTCTTCCTCTGCACAAAGGGCTCAGCTCTGCCTGCAGCACTGCGGGCAGGAGTCAGACTGGTGTGGCATTGTTCCTGGGCTTGGCACTGACATGCCGCATAATGTGATAATCCCTGTGGGTCAAATCTGTGCTGTCTTTGGCCAAAAAACTGTACTCAGAGGTAAACTTCTGACCTCGTGGCTCTTTATCCTCAAAAAGTGTTTTGAAAAGAAGTAATTGCTATCCTTTCATAAGCCATTCCTTGCTTGGATGATTTGATTCTCCTGTGTGCTACTGTGGCTTTTAAAAGAAACTGTAATCTCTTCATACAGCCGAGACACTCCAGCACAAACAATCGAGGAGGCACAGCACCAAGGCAACCGTGTTCTTCCAAAATAGATCATTCTGTAAGGCTTAACTGTAAAGTCTCACCCATAACTTTATCTCAAGCAGGGAAAATGGTGCTTTGTGTCTCACATGTTCACTATTAGAGTAATCTACTGAGAAAATCTACTGGAGTAATCTACTGAGGTATTTATTATAGAAACCCTTCTTTTTATTTTGAGAAAAATGATTGCATTTAAGAAATTATGGACCTAACAATGAAGAAAAACTGGCATTTCTTGAGAGAATTTTTCAGGGCTTTTTGGTTCAGTGTTAGTTTGTATAAATTCAGAGTGTATCTACAAGCTGAGACGTGCAGTGTTCCGTCCTTAACTTGTGGGTTTGTGTGAGTACTTGAGGATATGACGTGCTGAAGGAGCATGGGCAAAGAAGAGCTTTAGCTGAGAGATAGTCATACTGTAGTAAATATTATTCTCTTTAGAGACAACTACTGTTGCAGTAAAACCAGGAAAAAAAATTACAGGGGATTTTATATAACAATGCAATATTTTAAATTTACACATTACAAAAAAAATTTGCAAAGACAAAGAAATCTTAGTATTAACCAGTATCTAAATGAGCTATAGTAATAGCTTATACATGTAGGACTAAAGAGCATAGTAGACTTAGTTTGCTGCCCACCAAATTCTGTCTCCAATTTTTTAAACAACCTTTACTTTTCTTCCTGTTTTGCTTTTTATAATTTTAATATGTCTAATGATTGGACCTGCAACTCCTTGTGGATTCAAGTGAGACTACACAGACATCTACCAGTGTGATTTACTGCAATCAAATAATTCATCATTTGCAGACTATATCCTCATTTGCACCCAGTAATGGTGTTAAAAGTTACTTAAAAGTGCAGAAGTCTACGATTAAAGAGTCATGCACTAAACGTGCTTAAGAAAATCAAATAACTTGCTTTAAGAGCCATGTGATTTGCATTTCAGAAATTAGTATCTCTGTAGACATTAGAGTGGAGAACCACAGCACTGGGGCAGCATGGGGTGAATTTTAGCTTAGGAAGAGGGTGAAGATCTAACTTTTAGCTTCCTGCTGAGGGTGAAGATCTAACAGATGAGGAGTGAGGTGAGAGATGGAAGCCATTTAGCCACATCAACTGGTCTCCCTTTCTTTTAACCTCATCTAGACAGACCTGGCCCCTCTCCTGCTGTGGTCGGTGGAAGTGACTTTGCTATTCTCCCTCTATCCCGGGCCAAAGTTCACAAACAAAAATGAGCTGTATTTCCTACATGAACACCCATGCTGCCGTGCAGTGTTGCCTTCCATCCATCTAGCCAAAGTGAAGGGGCCATTTGCGAGCAAAGGCTTTTCCTCACACTCTTTCAAACAACCAAGTGCCCATGCTGTGCTGGCACCAGGTGAACACAGTGATTGACCTCTGACTTTTGGCCATAAGGCACTACTGGGGACTGCAAAACTTGCTGGGCACCTCAAGGGCAGACAAGGCTCTGGCAGTTTGGTGGGGAATTCACCTAATTTTCCTTGTATCTCAGGATCCATCAGAGCAGAGGTATCCAAACGCTCCCTCTAATAGTCCAAGCTCCCCTAAAGACATCCCATGGCAGAGGACCTGACAGAACAATACATGAACCATCATTTTCTATTTCCTAGAACTTGCCAAGGGGGAAATTGCTGCCTGCAAAATTTGCCCCTGGCAGTTCAGCTTGTGGCCAGAACACAGTCTCTGCTCCGGGCTGGCCCCAACAGCTGCCAGGAGGAGCAGACCTGGCAGCCTGCAGCATATGCTCCTGCAAGTTGTGCCCTCCTTCACCAACCTGCCTGGTTTGGCCAGCACCCTCTGGACTGCTGCCCCTGCTGTGATTAGTCCTCCTCCCCTTCCACATGCATGAGTCGTCCACCACTTTTCCTTGATCCCTCTCTCCTCTCTATGGTGAATCAGCCGTGTCATGGGAGTGGATATTGGGGTGGAGGAGTTTCCTCTTCAAGGCTATAATCCTGCTTCTTGATGTCTGCTAAGGACGCTCCTTACCCAGACTGGTGTGCTGCCTTTCCTGCTTGGCTCTGCTAGCAGTGCTTTTTGATCCACAGCATTTACGCATCAGAATCAGACATGCTTCAGCATGTTCCATCTTCCACAGGCTAATACAGGCATTTCCTAGTTTATCACAAGCTGCTTTTGTGTAAATAAAAACAAAGCCCAAATCCCCACAGGTATGAAACAGATTATCAGCAAACATGATTCCCCCCAAAGATATGTTGTAAATTTTAAATGAATGCAGTGGTAACACAGAAATTGGTAGCATTGTCTTCTGGCAAACTTGTGACAGCAAGTCATGTGGTTTGTGAGCTCCAGACCCATGTCAGGCATCTGTCAAGGTGTCGTGGGACACCAAGATAATATGAGACTAAAGCTGGGCTGGAAACCTGCACCTCTTCTTTCCAATGCTATTCCACAAGAGGTTTCCAAGAAAGTCAGTAAGTAGCATCCAGCCCAGTGGCACGGATGTGTACCAGTGTGCAAACACCAATACCGCATGAGGCAACCAGAGGTTGCACCTATGTATGAATGTGCCTCTTGCTGTGAGACTCACAAGATACATTTAAGTGCAATGATGGCATCAATCAACGTAGCTTGCCTGGCCCATGCAGAAGCCAGACAGAACAGGACAAGGCTCAGTCACAGAGTAAGAAGACACCATGCTGGGCAAGCTGGTTTCTCTGCACTGCCAGCATTATTCTGCATCCATGAGAAAGTCAGAGGTAATAATTTTGCAGCAAAGGAGGATCAGAAAATCCTTGGAAAAATGTGCTGATCTAACCTCATTTCTGCACTGAATGAAAAGAAGACATGGACTAGAACATGCAGCTCCTCATAGCGCCTGTTCTTTCCCACCAGCCAACTCAGAGTTAGCAAATCAGCAGTGGAGTCTGTTGCCCAGGAAGCATCCACAGCTGTGAAATGGATTTTTGGCTAATCTGCATGGTTTTCAGACAATCAGCAAGCTGCAGATGTGCTTAAGTAGCTGACCCTCCCACGGATATACTGGGGCATTAAGTGGCAAGATTATCCCAGTGCTTCATGCTCCTACTCAATGTGAACACGTATTATTTTTCAGGTTTTGAACTAAAAAATGTGAAGTAAGGCATGAAAGGAAGGTATTTAACTGTTGGGTAAAAGAGCAAATAAATGAAATAAAATAGAACAGAAGGAAGCCCCTCTACAGTAATGGCATTTGAAATCCTCAGCAGCCAGAGCTTTGCAGAGGTGCCAGCACTCTAGCTTGCTCTCAGACAAGCACAAGCTCTGGGTCTGGACCATCCTGTCTTCATGCCTCAAGTGGCTGTGAAGGGGCGAAATTGTTTGCCAGAAGGGTGAGCTGAAGAGCAAGACGCAAGTGCACACAGGCTTTGTGCAGCTGCAGTGGCCTGCCCAGCACTGCTCGCCATGCCTGAGAACCCTTCTCACGCAGCCTGGGGGATGTTTGAGACTGCAGTTCCGCAGTGCACTGACAGTGTTAGCTCTTAGGGACATGCATACGTGAGGGAAGAGATGGAAGGCAAATAATGTGACACAAACTCGAGACTATTAGGGAAGACCAGCTATTTTTGCAAAATCAGGATCAGGACTTCTGAGTACTATGTGGGTCCTTCACATCCTGCACACATCTTCATGACTCTTCCTGGTCCAGGGGGCATGTCTGGCCATCCTTTCTTCTTACCCGCCTGGGGTCCTGTAAAGTTTCCCAGAGACTTGCACACCTTCCCCTTGGCCCTGCTTTTTTTTCCCACTGCTGGGAGCATTGCCTTAGCTGCACAGCTGAACTGCAGTTTCTGGGAATCTAACCATACTCTATCTTGCAGGTAAGAAATTTAGCATGGGATTACTGTGGGATTTCTTTTTGTAGCTTAACAGTTAAGAGTCACAGGTGTTTCTAAACTGGCATCACCAGAGCTACATGTAGCAAATACCCAGAATTGTATCCTTCAAAGTGTAGTCATGACTCTAAAAGGAAAGGATCCCACAGGGGAAGGCCGCATGGACTGAGGCTAGAAGGGAGATGCAGAATTGGGAGTATCTTATTGTCTGCTGCTCTAATACCCCACACCTCTAACTCTAGGATACCTAACAAAGAGGCAGCTGAGCTGTGTGCACACAGCCCTGAGGATGAAGCCTCCTAGGCACATACTGATCCAGTTGGCTGCTACTAAGTAATGATCTGACCATGCACAAATGCAGGGATGCAGGAGCCTGCCATTTGTGGCACCAAAAGAGGGTTTTTAAAGCATTGTTTCTGCTTAAAGATCCAGCACTTTTATCAGGGTAAGGCAAGCCACATGTGCAATGTGATCAGGTACTATTCTCGCTCATCTGTGGGAGGCTGAGTGGGTATGAGCAAGCATAGGCAGCTGGCACACTCTGGTCTGCTCCGCACACGCACCTTCCTGCCTGATTGCTGCTCACTTTCCTGCTAGAAACAAAAGCTGTGTTGGAACTTGGATTTCGCCACCAAGACATGCCAAGATAGGTGGAAAGGAACCTGCTTGTCCACTGACCAGTATATGGCAGAGCAGGCTGCAAGTGGGCATTAGCTGTTCCCAGAGCTCGAACCTTGCTTGTGTCCTGGTGCCACTGGATCAGGTGACGGGCAGCGCTGAGCTATGATGGAGCCTGGAGGTGCAGACATTTGGCTGCCAAGGGTTGTACCAGACTGGGACACTGTGTCACAGTGCAATCACCACTCCTGTTGGCAATGGAAGGCCAGCTCTCCAGGCCACCCTGTGCTTGTGTCCTCTCCCTGCTTCATGTCAGCTTCTAAGTAGGCATCCATGGGCACACATGCACCAAAGAAGGTCTTATTCCTTTGCTCCAGTAGAGTCATTTTCAGACTTCCTGTCCTCTGGACAGCTATTTTCACCTGGTCACCACCGCAAAGCTGAAACTCAGCATTCATGGAGTACCCCCGCTTATGCTGAGTATGGGAGAGTTGTCTTGGCCCTGCAGCTGAAGCTGTTGGAGACAGCATTTCCTGTCTCTGAAGATATCTAGACAGATATCTGACCCAACTGTGGGAAGGTGCTGGTGGCACCTGCCTAACATTATGCTGTACCTGGTGGAAAAAGAAAAGCTCCTGAAACCAACATTTTGGCACACCACAACAAGGAAACTCACTCTCTTGACACTGAAGAGAATGTGGGTGTGTCACTTGGGCAAAGCCATGATGCTGAATTGGGAGCTACAGCACTGGTCAGGGCTTCTGGGAAGGGAACTGTGGCTATCCTTGCCCCTACATAGCAGATGCCAGGCAGAGGTCTGAGTTGTTGCAGGGCTGTGGAAGTCTGGATGAAAATCTGGGAACTGTGATCCTGAGGGAGGTGAGCTCAGGGAAGGGCTCAGGGAAGGGCTTTCTCCAGAGGATGGAGCAGCAATCAGCAGGCAAACAAGAGGAGCAGACTGAACCACAGTTGGCGCAGTGGGAACCATTTTAGGACTAGCCCCATTCTGGTTTAGATTTAAATCACAATGGACAGGCCTGTTGTTTCATTTCTGGGTTATCATATGGTTGTGGCATTTTGAGCTAATTTTAGTCTACCTTCTGTTAATTTTTAATTACTTGTCTAAATTGAAGACAGAGAAGGTAAGGCTAACCTAATTCTTTTCACATGCTCAGTCTAGAACAATGATTCACCTGCAGAGAAAAATTGTTCTTACCACAGCAGAATGATTTCACCTCTTGATCGTATTCTTCATGTCATGGTTAAGGACTTGTTTATGTTTCATAATGAATTTTCATTTTCAGAAAGTTCAAGCTTGGCTTCAGAATTGTGCTCAGAGCTGGAACTCCATTTATCAAACCTCAGCTTGGAAACAAATCATCATTCAAACAAGATTGCAAAGAAATGTAGATGGTTGGAGGTTAGCAGTTATCACAAAATGTGTTGTGCTTCTGCTCTTCAAAAACACAATCTATAGGGTCCATCATCTCTCCACAATTTTTGGGAAACAATTCACCAATCAATTCAAAGCACCTGCTCTAGAGCTGCTTCACTGTACAGCAACCACAGTTCATATCATATAGTGGAATAGACTATCTTCTGCTAATGAAATTAATTCAGGCTTACATAAAGAACAGCCCCCTGCACCAGTAAAGCTTCTTAGATGTAACTGACCTCTGAATTGCAGGCATGTGCTACAAACTGGGTGGTGTAATTGAACTATGTAGACACAAATGTTACTGTAATATAATCTAGACATGTAGAGTGAAATTTTAATTATTGCTTTCCATTGCTATATCAGCTAAATATGTCCTAAATAAAATAGAACTCAAAACAGCTTCTCTTATTACTGGTTTCACAAGAACTTTTGTATGGTTAGTACCAAAGTACTTTGCTGGATGAGGCTTTAAATGTCTCAAGACTTAAACTCCTCAGATGGGTGGAGAGGAGGCAGTGAAATTGTTCAACACAGAGGACAAGAATGCTCCAGGAGGTCTTCTGTGGCTCTTAATCTAACAAAGAAATCACTCTAGACCCACAGAATACAGTTGTGGGTGTTTTAGTAACTTATTGGGTATAGAATAATTAAAAGCTAAAGAGAAGGCTGCTTAAATGGACTGTTATGATCATTCTCTCAGAAGTGTAGAAATATTCCTTCTTATATTAGTCTTTGGCTGTTTGTTACCTGCCATCCGGTACTCATGCTGCTCAGGCTGGCAGCTGTGGTACTCAATCCAGCTGTTCATGCTGCCCAGGAAACATCTTGTAAGAAACATCTCATCTCCAACGAGTCTGCAGTGAATGCTCACCTAATCTGAAGAAAGACACAGCTCTTGACTGCCACAGATCACTCCCAGGTCTAACATTTCAATGCACAAATCCTCCTCTGAGCTGAGAAACCCTGGAACCCAAGGGTTTCTAGCACTTCTCATTGCTTGGCACTGTGTTGTCCATGGCCATGGAGGCTCTGCCCCAGCCCAGTCAGTTTGGCACCCACTTCCCCCCATCCCTTTCACAGGGCGTTGTGTAACAGGCCCCCATGGCATGATTCCCCCTAGCAAGCATTGGGGGAAACACGTTCGCCCCTGTCACACCAAAAGAAGGGAGGGCTTGGGGCACTCCTGAGGGAAACTGCCTGGAAGGACAGGGACCTGGCACGAGGCATCAGAGTGATCTGTGATGTGGTGTTAGCAGGTGTGTGTAGATATTTTTCTTGGTCTACCTCATTTCTGCTTTTGATGGTCTTTTGAGATAGCATTGATGGTCTCTCTCCCTCTAATTTGGCAAATATGTGTTGACCCAAAGAAGAATGACTGTGGGGGGGAAGAAACCACAGCTTTCCTGAACACACCAGTGTAGGAGGATGTTTTGCACACAGATTTTGGGGTAAAGCCTGTCAAGCTGAGGAGGGACCTGGGCACAGTTTCTCTGGCTCTAAACAAGTACTCTGACTGTTTGGCCACTGAATAACAGAGAAGCACATTTTCCTCCAGTTGTTTGGTTTGAAAGGATGTTTTTTATGCCCTGTTTTGTTTTATGTCCAATGACCACGTCACCTCAAGGGAAAGCCTGGAGACAGCCCTGTGTGAAGGGAGGAGATAACTAGCAGTCAAAAAAGAGACTGGTAGGATGTTTACCTCTAGGGTTTTTTTATACCCAGACATTCTCCAGGTGTAGAACTTGGGGAAAGATACATTCCTCCTATTTTTTAGCACAGTCCATTCTGTTCTGCTCTCTCTCAGTGCCCCCAGTCAGATAACCCTTGCATGAGGGGTGTGAAGTGGTTGTGGGGGCAGTGCTTTGAGCCTGAAGAGCAGAAGGGGAAAGTGCTGAGAAGCAATGGGCACCTCCAGGGAAACCCACTGGACCAAACTCACCCTGAGCATGGGCCAAGGAAGCTGATGGCTGATGGATGCCTGCTGCCCTCTTCACCAAGGGCTTCATGGCAAAGGGTGTTTCAGCAGCAGGGCTGTTGTGAACTCCATCCACCACGTCCTGTGCAGAGACCTTGTTAGGCTGGTTGTGGCTGGTTGTCTCCACAGTGGAACTGCAAGGTGGCATCATTCAGCCCAAGGCTGACAGATTTTGTAGAACAGGCAGAGAAGTTTGTGTAGGTCTGTATTTTCTTGGTGCTTACAGGCAGGGAGTTGTGTGCGCCTTTTGCAGCCCTATGCTCAGGCATTGTCTTTCGTCCCCTCCAAGTGTTAGGTTGCCTGTTGCAAGAAACAAACAATAAAACTGGCAGTTCAAGGTTCCTGGTTTTTATCAGCCTGTCCCCCTCCAGAGTGCTCATGGCTGAGAATATTCCATGGGAAGATAAAAGAATATAACTTTATTTACAGAATAAGCCCTGTTCCTGCTCCCAGGTGTAAGACAGGTGTTACAAGTTCCAGCCCAGGTTTGCAGCTGGGAGAAGCCCAGTGCCTGAAGAAGGGTCAGGCAGGCTCTGCCTTGGCTCAATCAGGTTCTCAGGAAGCTACTTCTTCCCAGAAAGGCACTTAACAGTGAGGAGGAGCAGAGCCAGGGCTGGCCAAAGGATCTACTTCTTTAGCACAATTCAAGTTACTCTAAGCTGTGCTATTTCACATGCCTGCCAAGAACTCATTTCACTGCCCTATTGTTGCACTTAAAATGAATGCAGCAGCAAATTTTCTCATCAAACCTATTTTTCCTTCCAGTGAAACTTGTACATGTATCATTCAGCAAAAGTCGGAGGAGGTGGCAGTCAGTGGGAGGTGTGCTTGATGGGTCCTCTGGGGCCATCAAATCACATAAGATTGAGAGTTTGGGGCATTTTTATACTGAACTTCCTCAAGACCTTTTCCATCTGCAAATGTGTAGTCTTTTCCCCTATCTTTAAATAATGCTTTGTGTAACAGAGTATTCTGGATGGCAACAAATGAACCTTCAGGCAGCTCTAGGGAATGCAATGCAAGAAACAATGGGCTGAAACAAAGTTGCTTTCTCCTCCAATCCCTCTCATGGCTTTTGATTGTCACTGCCTATTTGCTTGCTGTTTCTTTCTTCTTTTGGAAGAAATTTGGTTTGTTAACCAGATTATCTTCACTGTGAAATGATAAATGACTGCACCTCAGTTGCCAATAGTCCATGATGCCTGGAAAATAAATCTGTGAGTCCAAGTTGTTCTAACAATTTGCTGATTTCTTTGGGGAAATATGAACAAAATTAATATGATGCTTATGTAATCACTTACTAAAGCTATGACTAATTTGCATCCTGGTGGTGGAAGGAGGAGATAAGAAGATGTGGCATAAATTACAGTAGTGTTTTTCTCTATACATCTTTCTGGAGCCTGAGGGTGCTTGTTGGCAGCTGCAGAGGCGTGCCTCTGAACTGAACTGCAGTCGCACTGTTAGAGAGGTGATAGAGCTGGGCTGATGAGTCTCAACAGACACGTGCTGACTTGTGCTGGGTCAGCCCTCCTTCCCCATGGCCCTGGTCTCTCACTTGCTAGGAGGTTGTTAGAAATGGCCAGTAGGAATTTCTGTGGACTTATTCTGAAGCAGCTGTCAGGGAAAATCCAGCTCTTCCTGCTCTGGTGCAGAAATCCTGTCCCAGACTGGCAGGAGCATCCCTTGCCTGGCATGCATAAGTCATTCAGATTGAGTGCTATTTTCTATACCAAGGCATGTATTCCTCCTTCATCAACCCCTGAATTTTTTTTTGTTTTGTTTAGGGTTTGTGAACAAATGAGGGTACCAACATTGATAGTGGTGAGGCCACACCTCAAGCCCCGTGTCCAGTTGTGAGCTCCTCACTACAAGAAAAATATTGAGGTGCTGCAGCATGTCCAGAGAAGGGCAATGGAACTGGTGAAGGGTTTGGAGCACAGGTTGTGTGAGGAGCAGCTGAGGGAACTGGGATTGTTGAGCCTGGGGAAAAGGAGGCTCAGGGGGGACCTTATCAGGTTCTACAACCACCTGAAAGGAGACCGTAGCCAGGTGAGGGTCAATCTCTTCTCCCAGGCAACAAGTGATAGGACAAGAGGACAAGAGGCCTCAAGCTGTGCCAGGGTTGATTCAATTTGGACATCAGGAAGAATTTCTTCATGGAAAGGGTTGTTAAACACTGGAAAGGACTAGTCAGGGAGGTGGTGGAGTCGCCATTCCTGAACGTGTGCAAGAAACAACTGGATGTGACATCAGTGCCATGGTTTAGTTTACAAGGTTGTGATCAGCCAAAGGTTGGACTTGATGATGTCAGAATTATATCCCAACTTAAAAGATTGGGATATACCGGCATATACATGGTTGCCAGCATCTGGCTGCCTGCAGCGTTGAGACCAGGGACACCAAGAAGTTTGCGACAGCAGCTGGGGAACATGACTCTCGCAAATTTGCTGCATGGCATGAAAGCAATGTGAAAAGTACAATTGCTTTTCAAGCTATGTAATGAAAAGCCTCTGCCTTTTAGTGTTGTTATCTTCAGTGGTGCTACTGGATGCTGAAACATGTTCAAATGTGTGGGAGGAGTGTTTGGTTAAAGCTCCACGCTTCTCTTCAGGGCTGCTCTTTGGACTTTCTGTCCCCAGCCACCATGGAGCACTGTCAGCCTGCTTTCCTGGGTCCCTCTCCCACTAATTCTTCCTGCCCTCCAGAACTGGAGGTGAACTCCCACTGCAGCCCTTCCCTCACTGGGAATATTCGTTTGGGTTTTCTTCTTTATATGTAGCCACCTAATCCTCTTACACCTGAAGCCTCCATCTGTGTTAAATTTAACTGTCAAGGGACAGCAACAGGATCAAAAACTTTCGAGAGGCATGTGGGATTGACAGATATAAACAGTGTTGTTACAGGAGACTATTTTTCTCAGGAATTCAGGGTAAAAACAAGGTTAACATATTATTTCACTGTGTTGTCTGTATTCTGAAGGCATGTCTGTACAGGGGAGTGTGATGCCTCACTGGGACCTGAGCAAGCTCCAACTGAACCTTCATGTCAATGACACAGCATATATGGAGGTAAGTTTGAATACAGGCAGTATGTCTTCTGTTTGGGGCAGCTGTGAGGTTTCTGGTTTGGGAACTAGCTTATCCAGAGTTAGTCTGAGTAAGCTCTCCAGTACATTGCATTGTGCAATGCAGACATACCTAAATAGTTAATCTGAATAGCAGAACTCCCTTGAAAGCTGCTCTCCGAGTGTGGGTTAGAGGCCAAATCTGGGGTAATTTGAGCAAGAAACTTCTGAGATGCAACCCATTTTTAAAAAATTCATATGCCATCCAAATGTTTCTGCTGTTACAGTACACCATTTTACTGGTTGCTTACATCTGGACATCACCCTGTGCCTCTGATCCTCTGCGGGCTGTTATCAGGTCATCCAATTGAAGTATGGTGGTTGACACCCAAGAACATTTAGGGAGAGAATACTAGTAAAAGTAATTGGGTTACAGACTGGTTCTCACTGGATTAAGGTGAGAAGGTAAAGGAAACTGGGGTTACGTGCACAGCAGGACATGGTTTATGGGCAGCTGTGGGGCTGCTGGCAGCTCTGGGGGTATGAATTGCAGCATTGCTATGTTTCCACCTGCTGTCTGCAAGGGCTTCTTGTCAAACTTCAGCCCTAGAGCAAAACTGTCATTCTCAGAGTCAATGTTTCAATGGGCTCTGAAACTCCCACACATGCTCCATCTGTTCTGAAAGTTGCTATGCCTTAAAAGGGACAGAGGATAAATTTATTCTGGGGTCACTTGACATAGCGTGTTCTGTAGATTCTGCCTGCCCCACACACGTATGTTTTTCATATGCAGATCGCTCTAAAACTCCAAATGGCCAGCCCCATTAAGCCTAAATACTGATTTGCTGCAGCAGGTGTGTTTGGTTGAGAGGTGTTGTCCTTCTCCCAAAGGGGCCCTGAGGTATGGACCACAGAAAGAGAGCTGTGTACAGCATTTGCTGGTCTGTCACAACTTCTTCAGTGCATAGCAGGGGAAAACAATAACCACCAAATCCTCCACAAATAGGATCCCTGACCTTGCACCGGTCTTCATGTATGTCATGTTATCACAGTCCAAATGCTTCACTGACTCTCTTCAAAGGGACTAAACATCTGTCATTTCTTCAGAGACTCCTTGCTGAGGGACACTTGACCTGACACTGAACTCCCCGTGGAGTCTACTGGGCCAAGGTGAGCACAG
Organism: Aleadryas rufinucha; assembly: GCA_013397815.1. Classification (NCBI taxonomy): domain Eukaryota; kingdom Metazoa; phylum Chordata; class Aves; order Passeriformes; genus Aleadryas; species Aleadryas rufinucha. The sequence continues at coordinate 65,870 of VZTH01001985.1, forward strand.
TGCTGGCAGAGGCGAATGTTCCTGTCTCAGTACAAGCTCACTCCGTGTTGCTCTTGGCCAGCCACCCTTCCTCCTTCCCCAAAGCCTTCCTGCAGTGGCTTGCAAGAGTGAGTGTTGCCCTCTGGATGCTCTGTTCCTCTTTCATGAGGAAGATTTCTGTTGGCACGAGCAGCACCAAGGAGAAGCGTGAGAACTGGAAGAGTGCGCATGTATGCAAGATTTGGGCAGTTGTCCTGCATGCCGATGATGGATGGCATTTCCCCAGCCCTTTTTCTGCTACAGTTCTTGTAGGCGATGCTGGGATGTGATGGCTGATTGGGTGGGAGACATCATACTACACAGGAAAAACAACATTGCTATCACATTTTTGAAGAACCTGAAAAATGAATGCTATCAGGTAGCGAGGTTGATGGCTCCTAGTACTTCCCAAAACATGAACTCAGTGCTTAAAGACTTGAAGTCTAATTGACTTAAACATCTCAATACTGGGAAATTTGAGAATGCCTTCTGCAATATCACTTTCTCAACAACCTTAACTCTTCCCCTAAAAGAAATGTTCCTCTAGCCTTTGTGAGAGTTTGTCAGAGCATCCTATTCCCAAACCTGTGGACAATAAAGTGGGATGCAGGAGTTCTGTGAGGGCACAATGAGGCCCTTCCTTGCTTGGGAAAAAGGCTGAGCTGAAGTCAGATGTGATGAAGGAGGAGCTCAGTCCTGTGTGTCCTTGCTCACTTGTCCCACCCCAATGGAGTATGGACTCCACAGATGCCCATGATGAGGGCAGAAGATGAGGGCCTAAAGAGTGCCTACACCTCTGAACTCCTCATTCCTCACCAGGCAAAGAGATGGAACTCTTCCAAGTCACTTCCGTTTGCTCCTGGAGCATCTCAAATGCAGAGCAGCAGTGTTTAATGATGCCTATAAATCATTAAATAAACAAGCAAGCTATAAAAAACATGTGCAAACAAACCCTGTGCCATGATCTGTACATATAGTTTGGGGTTATAAAGCTAACACCAATGTGTTCGCTTCAAAAATATACCCAGCACTGTGCTGGAGATCAAGATAATCTGTGTTGGGAAATATTACTCTTTATTCCATGAGCTATTGTTATTGGCCTAAAAAATGCTCATTACATGGAAGTTTTCAACCAGAGCTAAAGTTCAGGCAGCCAAGACTTAGAAATTCTGGCACAGTTTATAGAGCAGGAATGCCAATTTCATCTCTGTTTATTCCAGTGGTTTTGTATTATATCCTAGCAGTCTTTATAATTTGAGAGTTTTGCCAATTCTTTTAACTTTTCCTTCTGTTTACCAGGAGTGTATCCTTTCAGGTCTTTGTCAGAGTATACGAGAGCAGCCTGGCCTGGTGGAGCAGTGGGACAGGAGCCAGCACTGAGGGCTGTGGCACTGGGCACCTACTTGGGGTCTTCCGGAGCATCTCTTCCAGCAGTTTGTGCTTCCATCTACTACTTGTCTTGCTGTTTCTGGCACTTCACCCCTGTCACTCCTCAGCTGCTTTGCGCTCTCCAAGCCATATTAAACAAAGGATGTCACCAGGTGAAATCATGCATCAGATATCTCTTCCCTGCCTCAGCAGCACCTGCAAAGTGTGCCATTATCTGGGTGTCTCCAGTAAGGCACACTCCTCTGGAGTGACAGCCTCCACTTTTGTGCTGGATCCTGAGAGAGCAGGCCTCCCACTTTGCCTTCAGACACTGAGTTTTAGAAAAGGGATATATTTTGATTGAGATGAAATAACTGCTACAAGTTTATAGCACTTGGAGGGCCTTCCCAATGGGGCTATTCGATTTCCTTCTTTGATTACTCTTGTACAATACTGTATTGCCTGCTGTGGTGAGTATGCATGCAGCCAGCCTTTGGAAGCCTGGTGAACCAGCTGGGATGTGATTTCCAGAACCTTTGGCAGGGAGAGAGATGCAGCCCTTGGGACTGCTCCCACCGCCTCCCCTTTTCACCTCCTGCCTCACAGCTCACAGGTGAAGGATGTTCCTAGTTTGGATTTGTTGTTATTTTTCCCACACTGTAGTATCACAGAAGAAGCCAGGGTAGATGGTGCTCTTTGATCTGAGAACTAGGGATGACTATAAACAGGTTAGCAGAAGCCATTGTTATACAACAATACAAATGTTTCAAAACCATGCAAAAACCACGAAGGTGGGATTAAGATATACCCCAAATGAAATGATTGTGTTAGACTGGATGGTTTTGGTTTGTGCCAAAGTCTTTCCTGCCTCCAGCCCACAAATAATATTGCCAGATAGTAAGAGGCTGAAAATTTCCGGTCATGTCTGTAAAAGCTATCACTCAAGTGGATTGTTGGCACCAGTGACTACAGTCTTCTACTAGTTATTCAACATTTTGGGCCTGTTTCCTCATGTTGCAATACATTGAAATCCTTGATAATGTCTGATGTCTGACTCCTGGCCATTCTATGGATTTACCTGAAGACAGGAGATATAAGACTGAAAGGGAATTTTCTGTATTGAACCAAAGGGATGGCTCAAGGGAAGCCTGCAAGGATTCAGCGCAGGAGAACAGGTGGGCTTTGGGTTGCACAGCCTTAGGAGCAGTGCTGTTTTGTCACATCTGATTTCCATGGATGTAACCCAGGAGTATCTCTCCCAAAGATTTGCGTAGCAGCTTGAATAAGGATGCATTTTTAGCTGTGGCTGTCTGTAGATTAAAAGGTCAGCTTTTGCATCACCGGGTACACAAGTCATTTAGTACCATGAAATGTTTCACCAGCTTATGGTTTAAACATCAGTTTCCAGCTCTGACCTAGGGGTTCAGCAACATTGCCTTTGATTAAGTGGCACTAGCAAGATTAAATTTGAACACATGCATATAAAAAGTTAATAAATTAAAGTTTGATATCCACAGCCATGCAGGGTAGGGTGAAAATAGGTAACCTGGTTTTAGGGAGAATGATCATTGCCTTCTCCTTTCACAACTTAGACTTTGGGGTAGATTATGTACTTCAGTGGCAAAAGGAGGAGGAATCCAGCTCTGATGTACCAGCCCACCCACCTGTGATAAAGGCAGGTTTGTTGAGGGCCAAGAGAGGCCTCACTTCACTGGAGAGTCACACTTTCCTCAGGGGTGATTGTGCCAGAGGCTTGTTGGGGAAAGACGCATCCCAGCCGACATCTCATTGAGGAAAGCACTGGTGCATTACTTCACCCAGCAATACCCCCACTAATTAAAATTTCTACAGAGTAACACAAGAAAGAGATTGTGTTAAATATTTCAGAAGCTGTAAAAAATGCATTAGAGGAGAGGGTTTTGCAGGCTGCAAGTGTTGTTCCAGCCACCCTGCACACCCAGGTCCTGCTTGAAGTCCCTGATGCCAAGAGGCAAGTGTGTGACCAGTTCACAGCCCACAGACCTGTCACAGGAAAAACAGGTTCAACTAGGGGGGAATTAATTTAGTTTACTACCAATCAAATCAGAGTAGGATAATAAGAAATAAAAACTAAATCTAAAATCACCTTTCTCCCACTCCTCTCTTCTTCCCAGGCTCAACTTCACTCCTGTTTCCTCTGACCTCTTCTACAGGCAACATCAGGGGGCTAAGAATCAGGGTTGCAGCCAGTATATCACATGTTGTCACTGCCATTCCTTCCTCCTCAGGGTGAGGACTCCTTATGATCATTCCCTGCTCCAGTGTGGGTTTCTCTCTTCATGGGGTCACAGATCCTGCCAGGAGCCTGCTCTGTCTTGGGCTTCCCACAAGATCACAGCCTCCTTCAGGCATACACCTGCTCCAGTGGGGGGTTGTCCATGGGATGCAGGTGGGTATCTTGGAAAAGCAAGAATGCTGTAGAAAACTGAAGACCCCAGTGGGACATAGGCTAAAACAGAAGGCCCTTCAAATGAAATATATTTGAAAAATTAGGTTATCTGATGATCTGTGGGAAATAAGAGTTGAAATATATGGTGCTTGAACTGACATTCATGCTGGGAAAAGTATGTGTGCATGCAATGAATACACTATATTCAATCGACTTTTCCAGAAATATGCACTTGAACAAAAGTATTTGCTGGAGGAAAGGCCAAAAAGAATGCTATTTACATCCGCTGATGCAGACAGAATGATTCAGGGTAATGCTCCAATCAGAATTATCTCTCAGAGACATACTGCTTTGATAACTGCAAGAATACAAGGAAAAATGGCTTAATTTTTCTGCTTGAGAGAGAAAGCAGCAGTCTATGGTGAGGCTGCTTAACTAGAAATATCTTCTTGACAACAATCGTATCTGCTCAGGTTTCTCTTGCACCTTGCAGCTGTCTTGGCACAGCTAAGAGATCTCCTGGTGTAGTGAGTTCATGGCAAGATTACACCTTTGCAAGCAGTGGCAGATTCAGACATGCTAATTGCACTGTGGGGCTCAGGGTGAGAGAGGAGCCTGAGGCTGGGAGCCCAGGGGGAGTCTGGCCTCCCTGAATTCAGAGCTTCTGCCTACATGGAAATGAATTAGGTGCAGACTTGTAAAACAGATGTCTGCATTTGTGTTTGATTAGGGCTTCATATCTGCAAGGGATGTTGCAGAGAAGCTAGATCATCACCTTTAGAAAGTATATAAAAAGACTCTATCAACACTAGCCCTTGTGGTAAGGCAAATAGAAATTCACACAGGATTTCCTGTCAAAAATTAAATCGTGACAGAGTTCAATGCTGTATTTTCTTTCACATACTTCGTATTTTTCATATTCCCTTACTAGTATAAGGTGAAGGATGACATTTACATGTAATGAAGATGTGGATCCCTGCGCACACATGAGGAGGGCTGCCAGCTTCCAACTCAGGAGCCCCCTGCACTCCCTTGCAGGAGAAACGCCTGAGGGCTACAGTCTCCTCAGATAAGGACTCTCCTCACACTTACGGTGAGAAGAGGTAGACTCAACATGCATTGCTCTGTTTTATGGTAATCACTGTTATCCTGTTGGCTAACTGGCATCCCCCCACCCCCTGCTTTCCCCATAAATTCCCAGAAGGGACTCAGGGAGGACTTGGCCACCGGTCCCCTTCACAGGGATGGCTCAATAAAGCTTGCCTGTGGAATATACCGCGCCAGACTCCCTCGTCCCTTCGTCCCCTGGCCTGCCTGGGATGTCTCTTATGAGCTGAAATCACTCGCTGAATCACTTTGAGCTGAAATCACTAACATAGCCAAACGGCTATATTCTAGGAGACCATCCCTCGCCTCGCAAGGGTTGCCCTCCCTGCTCCGGAGAAGTTGCAAAGGCGCCTTGGAAAGGACTCAAGGACAGCCGTTGACCCCGGATCGCTTCAGGGCAGCCCCCACAGGAGGCGACACTTACATTGTTTTTTTTTTTTCCAATTAGCTTAATTCATTCATTCTGTTTTAGTTACTAGTTGTAAAATTTGATTGTCTGCTAGAAAATGTGTTTGCTTCTGCATTTGATCCTGGATTCCGTGAGAGCACTCAGCACAGCTGTGCAACACGGAAAGGGTCTACAGGTCAGAAAACAATGTCATCTACATGAGCTGCCTGCAGCTCTCTGCATGTGAGCACAGTTTGGAGAAAGCAGAGGCCTTTGCCTGCACAATAATTTCAGCAGAAGTGAACCTATTTTTAACCACAGTACTATTCTATGTTATATTCAATGTACTTGCTGCTGATAAGAAGTCTCCACTCACTGCCTGTTTTCCTGTTCTGTAACTCTCATGTCCTTCTTTATAGACCTGGCCACCTATCCTCAAAATATTTGTGCCACCATGATGTAAAGTAACAAAGGCAATTCCTAAAAACTACTCTATTTCGAGGAAAATGCTCATGAACATCTCTTTTATTTGCATAGCATCAAATAGATGCAACTGTTACTTTTCTTTAGAAGCACTTTTGGAACAATGACCTTCCCTTTTAGCATTCATCAGTTACCTGAGTATAATGTCACTTATAATACATTAATAACACAGAAGTAGAAGAGCAATCCCTTTACAAACTGTTCTTGAGCCAACATATTTCTGGAATTGAATCCTCTTTAGCTTTCAACAGAACAGACTAGCTGCAAACTTACTTCCGAAAAAACAGAGTATGAAAATGGAAGCTTCCCCGCTCTTTAGCTCTTTCACATCCCTGTTCTTTTCCTGCTCTGAGTCATATAGGTACTACAGACCTTTTATAAGCACTCAGAGACAAACATGCTTCCTGGAACCCTGGAACAGTATTTAATCTCAACTTGCACTAAATGTATACGATCGCAGGTTTTATATCTGGATACCTCTTGAACGTGTTTTCCTCACTTTACAGTGAAATGAAACTTAGAAAGGTGCCAGTTCTAAGTTTAATAGTGAAGACCATGGGTCAACATCCGTGGAGAGAAATAACAAGAGAAAACAAGGAAAGGAACTGGGGACTTCAGGTGATATTTCTAACACTTGACACACAAGATAGTTTAACCAATAGTTGAAAAGATTGTGTAAGAGAAACTGCCTTTTTTAGTAAAAGATGGATCCTTATCCTTTCTGAGAAGAAGTTGTACAAGGTGGTAAGCAAGATCATCTGAACTGTGTGAAAACAGAAAGTTGATAACTTGTGCAAATCCAAGTTTCCACACCTTATATTTACAAAAAGAAAAAAAAAAAGACTTTCACTAGCACCTAAGATACCCTAGGATCATTCTCAAAGCCATTAATTTCTGCACTTGGTAATAAATGTCCCTGGACTTGTGATAAATGTAACTTCACTCCCATCTTAACAATTCATTTTAAAGACCTGATCAAAGTAAGCCTGCTCACATGGCATTGGTTTGGTGCAAAATCTTAGTCATTCAACAGTATGATGGAGTTCATAATGCCAACATGAAACATCTGTGTTTAACCTTCTGTACAAAATCTGACCTTCCCACTAATCAGTTCTTAGGATGAAACCTTGAGCCCCACTGATGTCAGTGGCAAAACTCACAGTGACTGTAACATTTATGTATGATGGGAATAATTGAATCAGAGCAAGCTGAATGATTTTTCCATGGAAGCATAATTTATTAAATGATTATTTTATTTATTGATTCTATAATGCAATGAAATTTAAATATTTTCAATTCATTTAGTCCTTGCCGTCATGACTATTCAGTGGAAAAACCTGTGAAAGCTAATCCTTGTCATTGGGTTGGTGATTTTTTTGAAAACTGAACTTAAAACTGTCTATGAAAGACTAAGCATATACATGTTAATTGCAAGCTAATTGCAGTGGAAATTAACATAATACTTTGACTCTCCTTACTGTTGGAAGATTGCTGGAAGATACTGTGAAGTCTTCGAATTTCAATCCTATTCTAAATCAGCCAGAAATTCCAACAAAAATTTGTTTTGGGGCTATGAATTACTTTTAAATACTCCCAGGTCACATGAGGGAGCATGTCACAAGATTTTCTTTCACCTAAGTGAAGGGTTTGGATTTGTCCAACTTGACACCCAACTTAGTTTATGTCATGTGCCACATGACATTGTGTAGCAACAGGTACACAGTGCTGCTGCTGCTGCACAATGTGAACTTCTGACTAACAGAACCTAAACCCAGTGGGTGGATGGTGATGGATTCTAAAGGTTGTAGCAAAGTCAACAGTTCACTGAGACGATTTTAGAAATCTCTTTAAAAATCTGTATGGAAAAACCTTTGTAGAGAATGGCAAGGAATCGTCTAGGAAGAAATAATGATTTGCTCCACCAGTTTATCGTGCTGAAATACATATCCTCGCATGTAGAAAGTGTCTATTATATGAAGGGAATTAAAGCTTCATGTGAATAGGAAGGAGAAGATAACAGTCTCAGAAAATAAAGAATGTACCTTAGGGTAGTACTACTGTTTATAAATAAAATGAAGTTTACTAATTTTCTTACACATGTTTTCCTTTATAAAGGAGTGTAGGGGAGCTATCCAAACATTCTGAAGCTGTGGAATGAAAATATTTCACTGACATTCCTTTCAGTCTTTTTTCAGTGCTGAAATGTTAGCTCAGTGGATGTGTCCTGGCCCCTGCAACAGCACTGATCTGATCTGGTCTAGTCTGGTCTGTTCCCATGACTGGAACTCTCTGATCATCCCTCCACATGCTTGTTACTGTATTTGTCATTGTTTACATCTATTTCATGTAGCTGTAAATGAGCCCTTACTTCATTTAGGGGTATTTAGATACGGTGAAACGACAAACAGTGTTCAAATCTTTCAAACACAGGAAGCCAGGACAAGAAGAGGAGTGTTTAATAGGGTCTAACAGGAAACAGTCTCCTTGGAAATGGAGATTTATTTACAAACACATCAAGCAAGAGAGACCCTCAGGCCCTGGGGCAGATGAAGGGTGCCTTTTTTTCCATAAACATAATCTCAGCATCTCATATCAGACCACCAGCAGGCCTAGGGTTGAACAGAGCTGTCCAGTGGGTCCTCTTTGGCTGACTCATAGTGGGTATGGTGGTGATGCTGCTCCTGCCAGGAGGGATGCTAAGAGCAGGCACCTTGTGCCTTCCTCATGGTATGGCTACAGGACACTAGTGGAAACCTTTGCTGGCTGGATCCCAGGTATTGTGGAGGATTCCTGTTTGCTGTGCTCTTGAAAAATATTTAGAGAATATCTGGACTCAGTTTAGGCAAGCACTTGGAGAAAATGGGTATTTCAGAAAGAACACGTATACTAGTGAGATGTCTTAAAAACAGAAAGAGAAGAATGTTAGTCCAGACCAGGGGCTCAAAGGCTTTGAATTTTGAAGAAGGGCTAGTCATTATCTGAGCTTTGCTGTACCAGCTGTCTTCTCAGTGTTAAGAGTTTGCTAGTTTCTTCTCCAGGAGCATCCAGAGAAGTGGATGGGGGTTTAGAAACAGAGTGACAGGATTTAGAAATCTGGTGACTGGTCATCATAAACTGCAAGATGACTGGACACACTAATTGAAAACATCCAGGCTCAACATAGGTTGAGCTGATACACAACTGATAAAAGAAAAGTCACATTATTTAATTCTTTCCTGCCTCCCAGTGTTACAATGAGAATCCACCTGTTTCGTTCTGTCCCAGAGAAGAGGGACATCAGGCTTTGATTCACCAAACTGCTGTGTGTGGAAGGCTCTCTGTGGCCAGTGCCTTCTGAGAGAAGGCTCATCTCCTCTGCCTCTGTTATGCAGCAAGCCCTGAGGGTGTGAATACTTTCTATGCATCACTAAATCTGTCCACTTCTTTGTTTTGCCTTTTTATTGTGTTTCCCTGCTATTTTTTCTCCAGGTGTTGACAGCAACCAGGTCCAGACCAGGGAAGGTGACTCAAGAGGATCACTGAGCCAGGAGAGTTCTGGCTACCATTGACTACAGCAGCCTCCTCCGCCTGCCATTAACATGAGCATTCAACTTTGCTGGAAGCAGTGCTAGGGGTCTCCTGACAGATGCCAAAATCCCTTGCCATAGTCTTTTCACCTGTGCATGAGCTGGAGTGCCTCTACTGTCTTTGGGGCAATTGCTAAATCTGGGTGTCCCAGCTGTTGGAGCCATAGCTGTTACTGTAGAAGGCGATGGCTCCTGCCTCAACATCTCTCCTTGCAAATCTCAACCCCTTCCCAGCCACTGGCTGCATGCAGAGTTTTGCTTTGGTGAGGGCTGAATAAGGACTCCACAGTTCTGACCTGCATGTGATATTCATCAGGCTGTGAATGCTCAGGTTTTCAAGCACTTTGACCACCTTCCAAGAGCCTTTCAGTGTAACATAATCTGGTAATGAATTTCACACAGAGGAGCAAAGGATGCAAATAAGCAGCTCCCCACCTACTGCTACTGTCTATATTCATTAGTGAGACAGATTGCAGTGTGTCCACACAACCGCATGAAAAAGGTGAAATGCAAGCAGGCAGGAAAGAAATTAAGCAAGTAAATTTATTCTGTATTTCTCTGTTTTAGAAAAAAATCAAAATAGCACTATTTATCAGTGATCTGCCATTTTCCTTTCTCGCTAATTGCTTTTTTTAAATGGAAGAATTGCTTAGAATTGTGTCGTGTGGAAAATAGGAACATTTCAAAGCTGCATTCCAGATGAAGGTGGACTGAGATGGAGTGTGATTCCCATTCCTGCTGCGTGCTGCCTGCAGGACTGATTGCCCACCTCCCAGCGGCAGCTCCTGAAGAAGGTCCAGGTGCCTGCCCAGCCCTCAGGGATGCGTAGCACCCATCTGGCAGGGGTGTGATGCCTCCAGGGTCAGTCTCTATGGTGGGTTGCATCTTGGCCTCCAGGTGCAAATCAAGATCAGGTATCACATCTATGTCACAACTGTCTCACAGCAGTGGTTTTCACTGAAAATCCACTATGTATGAGAGCAATTTTTGTATTGCAGGTGAAAAATATTAAGGCTTTTTCACCAGATGGGAGGATCCCAGGAGAACAGGGTGGGGATTTGTGATGAGACTCAAAATGACTGACATGTGAATGTTGCACATTCAAATTAAAAAGCTTTCAAACGAATCAGTGAAACCCTCCCCCCTTCCTCTCCCCACTCCCCCATACAGATTTGCACAATCTGGTCAACAACAGTGACCTGATCTGGTGCTTTCAGCCATTATCCGCCATGGAATTAATGGGTGATTGAGCCATCATCATCCTGCCAAGACTTAGTGAAGTATTGTTGTCAGGAGCTAGTGACCATCTGTTCAGCAGACTTGCAGTAAAAAAGCATAAAAAAATTGAAGTAGGGGAAAGCAGAATAAAACCACAACTTTTCATTACTTCATATTTTGATATTTTGAATTTAAAACAACTACATGCTTATGATTTTCATCAGAAAATTTTTCCCAGACTATTTTAAAAGATGGTGTCATAAATAACCCTAATGAGATTTTCAGAAAAGGCACTTTATTTAGTTGGTATATAACCTACATAAACAAATCACAGACAAAACATAGCTGTGTGCTTTGAGTATTAGATTTTTTTTTCTAAGAGGAATGTGGAATTGTCTACATTTCTGCCTTTCAAAAAATTTTTTTTCTAATAAATGCCCTGCTCAAACTTCACTCTTCTGTAGAATGGCTTAATGGTTTCTCAAAGACTAAACCCACTGCAAAGCAGCTTTACCCATCCCAATCCAACTCAATATACTTCCCAAAATTTAGGCATATGATTTAAAATATGTCCTTGTAAGGGAAAAAATTATAATGACAGGTTTGTTATGAAATGAAGATATCACCTGAGGTAAAACTTATTTTGATCCTTCCCGGTGAGCTCACTTGAACTTGTTGGATCAAAACAGAGTCCACAGTACCCTTAAATAAATATTATTTACATCTGAGGAGCAATATTCAGGAATGTCAGCAGTTCTAACTGACAATTAGAAAGGCATTGCCAAGTCTGGGTAACGAATCAGTTATTAGTAGAAGAGTCAGACAGTGCTAATCTCTTCACCAGCTAGTCAGCACTTTCAAACAGCCTGTGGAGATGGCAGATGCTGTTTACTTAGCACAGACATCTCGTCTACTCTTTCAGCGATGCTGGGAACAGTCAGTGGTCAGGAAGCCACGTTGGTCCCTCTGATTAAGATATATGTTTGAGTGTCCCCTTCTTCACAGCATGCTTTTCTGTCTTTATGTTGTCTCTGTGAAGTTGCATTGTTTTGGATGTCAAGCAGATTCTTTCTTCATTGACTTGGGAGATTTGTTTTTAAAAATAATCCCAAAATACCTGTCTCTTTGTCTTCCTGGCTGGAGAAAATATTGCAATAATGTGGTTGGGACAGTGCAGTCTCACTAGGTCTGCACAGCACAGCAAGCTCACACCCAGAGCACTCCTGGCCCAGCCAGGATGCTGCTGCTAAGGACACGGAGAGGGGCTGAGGATGCTGCTGTGTGGAGGAACATCCTGGGCTGCACCTAACCAGCTGATACAGATGCAGCCATTGTTTGCATCTGGGAAGATTTTCAGGTGGCTAGTTCTGGGGCTTCTCAGCACAGAGAGGTCAGGGCCCTGGGAGGCAGGAGGGTGAAAGCAAGGCTGTGCAAGCACCCGCAGTGGCCACATGGGCTCCTTCCTCAGGGGCATGCCCCACCTCCACTGTGTGCCAGGGCTTGAAGCACCTGAGTGCCAGCAGGCCGGCACTATCTGCCGCAGTGGCTCTGTTGTCTGTCCGTGTTGGCCTCTTAATAGTCAAGATTTGATTTATTCTTGACTTTCTAGCCAATGCTCCCTGCAGCAGCAAGGCAGGGTCAGTTTTTGCACAGGAGGCTTCTCCTGAAATCAGCGTTGCACCAGCCTCTGGTGGCAGGGAGCATGGGGACATGAGCATGCAAACACACACTTACAGGCATGCCATGCACAAGAGCCAGGCATGGGTCTTCCAGGACTGAGGAGCAACCCTGGTATCCAGGGAACTGAAGAAAAGCTTCTTGTTTGGGGAAACAGCAAACTCAGGAATTTAACTGCTGCTTTATGTAAATGCAAGTTGACAAACAAGTGGTGAATGAAAATTGCTCCCTGGTCTCCTTGTACTCCTCTGACGGTCCATCCCAGGGGCAGAGTTATGCAGGGGTGACTGACTAACTCCCTTACTAGGGAACACCTCCCAGTTTATTTCCTTTCATACAGCTGTATTGCAGCACCTGGCTGCAGAATGGGGTCTTGCACTGTACGTTCACTGTCCCTCATGGCTTAGAAGCAAAATAATTTCTCCTACTTCTGTATTATTTCTGGCATGAAATTTGTTGCTTGGGGTTTAATTCTCACTTGTATTTGCTGTCCCACTGCTAAGGCTGCTACCCACTCCATCGCATGTACGGCTGGAGTGACATTGAGGTCACCAATGGTGACAAGTATGCCACCAAAGCTGTCTCAAGACAACTTGACAACTTCCTGACAGCACATAGCGGGGCTAAAGTTGCTTCAATTATGTCCATCAATTTTGAATCTGTGATTTCTTTATTCATAGTACAGTTAAAGCAATTTTGACAAATCTCTTCAGTTTCTATCTGATTTTTTTTATCCCTCAACTCCCTTTGTTTTCCTTAGAGACTTGAGTCAGGTACCTGGGAGAGCTTAGAGAGGTAGAATCATAGAATAGTTTGGGTTGGAAGAGACGTTTTAAAGGTCATCTATTCTACCACCCCTGCAATGGGCAGTGCCATCTTCCACTAGATTAGGTGGGTCAAATCGTGGATTCAGTACAACATGGTATCAGGCTCATCACTAAAATAACACTATGAAACAATTACCTCGCTGAGAGCTCTGCAAGCCTCTTTTCTGTCCAGCAAGGCACAATTTCTCTGGTGCAGAGCTCTACATAGCATGTCTAGGACTGCTTCAGGTGATACAGCTTACAGTTAAGTTGGCCATAAAGGCTGCGAGTGGAGAAGGACACCCAGTTTAATCTGTTTGGCTTGGAGCTAACTGGACTTGTACAAGGCAATAAATGCATGTGTGTCTGTCCCTGGAGCAGCTTTTCTCACCATTACTCTATCTCAGGGTTCCTTCAATTCAATTGAGCAGCTTTGGATTACAGATGACAATGAAGCCTTGGAAGCTAAGGTCTTCAGCAGTGTCAAATGTACATTTAATCAAAAGTAATAACTACTGCAAGCTCACTGTTATGAGAACACATAATACTCAATAATACATTTTCTTCCAAATGTTCCCTGTGCATTTATTATTCTCATTTTAACAGATAGATCCTTTAGTATTTTAAACTTAGGAAGACTTTTACTGGAGTGCATATTTAAGATCTGTATCAGCTGGGAGGTTTTTGGGGTTTTGGGCTTTTTTAAATTGAAACCATGTAAGTTCATGTGCATAAAAGGTATTACTAATTTTCCCAACAAAACCCAGGAAAAAACCAAACTCAGATCATAGGGTATGGATTCAGATGGTAACCAAGACAGTTTCTTGTGTTGTCTGTATGGTAATAATATATACGTGTACTGTCCAAAAAGCTCTCTGTCCAGAAAAGGGTTTATCTCTTTCTGACGGAAGGCTAGACAGACATAAATTGTTTCAGCGACCTTTTGCCCCATGATATTGCTGAATTATGTTGGAGTGGAGGTGGATTTAGGGATTTAGTAAATGGTAAGCCCCTCTGACCTAAATTACTCTAATGCCTCCTTTAATCCCATCAGACCTATGCAAATGAAATGCACTTCCTGCCTTTAGAATGAAGATTGCTCAGTCAGTTTTAAGTGGCAACCAGAGCATATAATGTTAAAATTGTAACAGGAAGACATTCAGGCCACCTGTTGGTCAGTCCTGCATGGGTGTGATGCAGCACTGTGCTGGGGAGTCTCACTTGGCCAGCCACAGGGAAGGAGCTGTGTGGCTGCTTCATCTCTGCTGCCCATTGAGCTCACGGGGTGGATGCCACCAGAGACCCTGCCACAGTGGGTGTCCAAGCTTCACTTCTTTTGACCTACTTCCGCACAAATATTCAGGGCTAACCTACAAGCTGATAGTAGTGAAGGGCACATATATATGTATGTATATTTGTCTGTGTGTGAGCAAGGCAGATGCTATGAAGACTTAAGGGTAGCTGCCATGGAGACTGAGCACAAGCATTAATTTTGTTGCTCTTTCATATGTCTCAGACTTAAATGTGTCATCCTGTATGTTGCATTTTTTGTCCCCCTCTCTGTCCAATATACTTTCACTCAAATATATATATACAATTATCTTGAGTATTGGGCTGTTACACACACTTCAGTGGATGTCTAGAGGCGCAAACATCCCTCACCTTTTCTTGAGTACTACCACAGGAGGCAGTAGCCCATGCTCAGCCATACAGGGTGCTGGCAGTGACCTGGCTGTGCATATAAGGCATGTGCTTAACTCCAAATGGTTGCCTAATCTTTCTGGCTTCAGGATCAATGCACCAAGTGGCAGATCTACTTGTGCCAGCACCAGGAAGGACTGCTGCCATCCCTATGCCCTGATGTTTCTCCTGTGTCAAACAAGAGCAACAGACCCATGTGTTCCTGCCACACACCCACAGCATGCCAACAATCCTCAGGGCACTGGCCTGCTGTGTCCTTTTTCTTTCTTTAATGGGCCTATGTCTGTGTTCTTATGGTGAGAGTTGGTGCACTGGGCAAATATATATCCCTGTTTTTCATGCTGGACATAGGACATGCTGCACTCCTGCTTCAGTTCCTGTGCACTTGGAGAAGGAAACATGGAAGTGATTGAATGGCAGTGGTATTGCTATCAGCAGCCTGGGAACAACAGCTTCCTCACAGGAGAATGTCTGGAGAGCAGTAAATATCCCACCTGTAGGTTGGACATTTCTGTTTAGTAGGCACCATTTGTGGTTTTGATATGCATTGCAAAAAAACCCCAATGGGATGCAACCTGTAATTCATGCCATTTTTAGCAACTTTTCATGCCTATGGTTTTGCTGAAGGCATTTGCTATTCAAAATCGGTTATAGAAGAAATCAGATGCTACGAAAAATTTATTGATCTGGTGATTGGGAATTCTTTGTTCCAAACAGCCAACATTCAAAATGTATTAGCAACACTTAATTAATCACAAAGTAATGCACAGAAACGTTTCTGCTGTCTTGCTGTATATGCATAATTCCTAAAATAAGACCTTGGCTGCAAATAGCTGCAATTATGATCTTATAATTAACTTCAGTAAAAGTTCTATTAAGATTAATTCAAATTCACTCCTCTTTGACAATATGAGGCCAGAATTTACTGGAGAATTTCTAGGAAGCAAATTCAGCAAAGGTCTGAATGCAGATGACACTAATTTTGCTTTACTGGGACTAATTTTCCGCAGGAGTTTTCAGTCATTACTCCAGTTCTATGATCATGTTTAGCTTTGAGAAGGACAGCAAAGAAAATCTGGGAAATTAACTCATTGCTGAGTCTGATACATACTATGAGTAAAGACATAAAATGCATGAAAAAGAAAAGAAAAGAAAAAAGAAAAGAAAAGAAAAGAAAAGAAAAGAAAAGAAAAGAAAAGAAAAGAAAAGAAAAGAAAAGAAAAGAAAAGAAAAGAAAAGAAAAGAAAAGAAAAGAAAAGAAAAGAAAAGAAAAGAAAAGAAAAGAAAAGAGAAAAGAGAAAAAATAAATCTACTGACGTTGACTACATTTGGGCAAAAGATATAAAATAGCCAAACAGCAGCACATACAAAGCCTTGCTACACTTTACAGCAGGTATATAACAGCTAGATAAGGGTTTCATTCTTCTGAAAAACATTATATTTTCAACGAATAGCATCTGAGATTAATTCACTTGAAGCTCATGAACAAGTGGCAAATCTGTGATTTGAGTTATATCATTTTGATCATATTAAATGGAGATAGTCAACATATCTCTGAAGAAAGGGTTAGCAGTCTTTGGCATCTGGCTGCTGGGCTATGGCACAGAATCGGAAAACACATTAGGAAGCACGTGCTACTTCCCAAAGGTACACCTCATCTTTGAGAAATGTTGACATTGCTGTGACATGGTTAATAAACCAGACTAAATAGATTGTTTGCAGCTTCAGAAAAGCTGAGGGGCAGCTAAAAGCCACCATGGTGTTTTTTCACTGTTTGGGGATCTTCCTTGGCCCACAGAGTAGAGGTATAATGGAGAAACTCAGCATAAAAATGATGCTATTAATCAACCTGAAGCAGATTGTGTCTGGCAGAACACAAGAGTTTGGAGGTGTCATTTGGAGAATAATTCTGGTTAGACATGCCCAGCTTGCTTGGACTAGGAAAAGCAATGAGAGAGCTCAGACACCCAGTCACTTACACTGCTGAACAGTGGTCAGGCTGGATGACCTCATCACATGTGACAGGATTATGGACATCCCTGGGGAAGCACCATTCACAGTCACAGCAACATGTGCAGTGGAAAGGTCAAGTGCACCCATGCTAAGCACAGAATCCCAGAATTGTTGGGGTTGGAAGGAATTTCTGGAGATAATCTCATCCAACCCCACTGCCAAGGCAGGGTCACCTAGAGCAGGCTGCACAGGAACATGTCCAACTGGGTTTTGAATGTCTCTGGAGAGGGACATTCCAGGACCTCCCTGAGCAGCCTGTTCCAATGCTCTGCCACCCTCAGTATAAAGAAGTTCTCCCTCACTAAGCTGAAACTGCTTGGGACATTGCTCCTTGTCATGTCACTGGGCACCACTGAAAAGAATCTGGCACCATCCTCTTGCCACCCACCTCTGAGATATTTATATGCACTGATGAGATCCTCTCTCAGTCTTCCCTTTCCTAGACTAAACAGGCCCAGCTCTCTCAGTCTCTCCTTGTAAGAGAGATGCTCCAGACCCCTCATTATCCTTGTGACCCTTTGCTGGACACTCTCCAGAAGCTCCATTTCTCTCTTGTACTGAGGAGCCCAGAAGTGGACACAGCATTCCAGATGTGGCCTCACCAGCCCAGTAGAGGGGGAGGATCAGCTCCCTTGACCTGCTGGCCACACTCTTCCCAACGCACCCCAGGGTCCCACTGGGCCTCCTGGCCACAAGGACACACTGCCGGCTCATTGTCACCTTGTGACCCACCGAGACTCCCAGGTCCTTCTCAGCAGAGCTGCTCTTTAGTGGGGCAGCCCCAGCCTGTGCTGGTACTTGGGGTTATTCCTCCTCAGGGCAGGACCCTGCACTTGCCCTTGTTGAACCTCACTGGGATTCTCTCCATCCAACTCCCCAGCCTACCATGGCCCAGCCAAAAGGCAGCAAAGCTTTCAGGTGTCTCAGCCACTCCCCCAGTTTGTATCATCAGCAAACCTGCTGAGGGAACCTTGTATCCCTTCATCCAGGTCAGTGATAAACAAGTTGAGTGAGACTGGACCCAGTACTGATCCCTGGGGAACACCACTGACTACAGGCCTCCAGCTGGATTCTACTCCCCTCATCCTGACCCTCTGAGCTCTGCCATTCAGCCAGTCCTTGATCTGCCTCACTGTCCCTTCATCTCAACCACATTTCCTGAGCTTCCCTATGAGGATGTTATGGGACACGGTGTCCAAAGCCTTGCTGAAGTGGAGGCAGACACCATCCACTGCTCTCCCCTCATCTACCCATCCTGCCCTGCCATCACAGAAGGCTGTCAGATTGGTCAAGCATGATTTCCCCTTGGGGAATCCATGCTGACTGCTCCTGATGACCTTCTTGTCTTCTACATGCTTGGTGATGACCGCCAGAATGTTCTGTTCCATCACCTTTCCAGGGATGGAGGTGAGGCTGACTGGCCGGTAGTTTCCTGGATCCCTCTCCTTGTTTTGGAGATGGGAATAACATTGACTTTCCTTCAGTCATCAGGCCCTGTTCCTGTTTTCTGTGATTTTTCAAAGATGGTGGAGAGTGGCTTAGCTGCAGCATCTGCCAGCTCCCTCAGCACCTGTGCGTGCATCTCATCAGGGCCTGTGGATCTCATCAGGGCCTGTGGATTTATGGCCATTATTTCTGCCTAGCCAATCTCTAACCCAACCCTCAACAACCAAGGGGAAGTCTTCCCTTCTCCAGCATTCCTCTCTTACCTCTGAAGTACGGGTCTCCTGTGAGTGTTCCTCACCAGTGATGACTGAGGCAAAGAAGGCCTCAGTAATTCTGCCTTCTCTGTGTCTTCCGTTACCAGGACACCCATTCTGCTTCAGCAGTGGCCTAACATTTTCCCTAATCTTTTTGATGCTGATGTACTTGTAGAAGCCCTTCTTGTTGTGTGCTAGCACAGCACCAAAGCTGTGGCAGCTTCACTTGTCAAGAATAAGCATATATCTGCCCATCCATGGTCCAGGTTCTCTCTGTGGTTTGCCTTGGGGGATATTTTTCTATGTAACTGAACATACAGCACCTGTTTTACTTGTCATGCCTGTGGCAGATGCAGTGGTATTTCCCATTAAAACAGGTCTTTCTATCTGCATCACACCATGCTGTGTCAGAGCCTCGCAGCACACTTCTCTGCAGAGCTGGCTGTGCCATGGGTCGGGAGAACTGAGAAGTACTGTGAGCATGGACAGTCTGCTCTCACTGGTAGTGCTGATACAGAAGTCAGCACTTCACATCAGACCAGGTGGTGAATGGAGCAGGATGTGATGATCTCCAGGATGCAGGAATTCAAGAGGGCAGTTAAAAACAAGGAGCAGAAGAGAACTTCAGATGAGTCAAAAGTAGGAACAGAAAGACTTTGGATCACTCAGAAAATGCCTATACACTTTACATTTGTTCACTTGAAGAAACAGCTCAGTTGAAGTGGTATGTTTCACATTGACTTATCTAGGATAAAACAATAAAGAGCAATTGCCTTGTCCTGCTGTCCAGATATGCTGATAGGGTAACTGCTACAGGACCAGGCTGTCAATGGATATACTTGACCCTTCACATAAAAGTTTCAGTGGAAATAAAGCAAGAAATTAATACAAACATGAACAGTGGAGTAAGAGGACATGAGAAAACCCTGTGATCAGGGTCTATGTCTGAAGCAGCCTCCCTTGGCTGTGCTCCTGGTGACTGAAAGCAGACTAGTGCCTTTTCAGCCATGCAGGACCAGGAGCCATGTTGCTTGCATGCTGTTTTTTGAGGAGGAGACAGTAGGGCTCCTGGGGGGAAACCAACACATGCACAGGTGCATACAAGGTGTGCACACTAAGGAGTGGGAAACAGAACCAGTGCTTCACTTGTTGTCACTGTAGATATTCTTTGTCTCCTGGCAGAGACAGATGCCAAATAATGTAGGAAAATGCCACGTTTCCTGGCCTCTCCTGTCTCTGCAGAGGAACTACCTTGTGTTGTGTGTCCCATCTGTCACAGCTGTATCCCCACCAAAGATGAAGCCTGGGTGTAGCTGCAGCGCAAAGCCATGGGCTGCAAGCACATATGCCCAGCCTAACCTCATTACCAGGCAGGGTTGCTCTCAAAGACTGTTTGCCAGACCAGCTATTCCACATGGCTGTACTCACACCAGCATCTTTAGGCCAATTTGCTTTAGCAGTTCCTAGACATTGGTGGGCTTTTGCACGGGTTGCCAGCTCTGGCCCCTGTCACAGCATCCTGCTGACCTGGTGTCCTTTGGGAGACTCTGTGCCAAGCCCAGGCCTCCAAAGAAGATTGATTGCAGAGACCCACTGTGCCAAACCTGCCTTTTTCCCCACACTTCAGGCATTACGGGGTGGCTGAGGCAGGACTGTTCAGATTGTGCAAAGCAGCTGCCTGAGCTGTTTTCACTTTGCATGCAGACAGCACATGAGAGGCACGGAAATCAGCACCACTTCAGCATCCCTTCCCCAGTTTGCTTTTTACCCATGGAGGTAATACCTGTGTGGCAAGATGGTGAAGTTTCTGTGTTCTCTCACTTTCTCTTTCCATTTGGTCTTGCCTTCATGCCATGTCTCAGCAGATTTTGTGTTTCCGTAACTTCCAGCTTCGTCTGACAGGTCATCCTAACTTCTACCCATCAGATAATCAAAAGCTCCCTCCATCTCTTTTGTGCTAGGTTAGACATAAGAAGCCAGATTTAAAACCAATTTCTTATCTAGATGGCAGCAATTTCATTGTTCTGCTTGGAAAACAGTCCGTTTATTGGCTATTTGCTTCTAACACTTTGCCAATATGAAGGCAGACTTGCAGGTGCCAGTCTTCCTTGTTTTCCCTGCGGATGAATAAGGTAGTAAGCCTTACCACAAGAAAAATGCAGCACATGCCAACTCTGAGAGTGAAACCAAGTTTGTGAGCTATATATATATCAATTGGTAGTCAATTTACAGAAAACCAAAGCCAATAACCTAAGAGTAGATAAATATCTTCTATCATATTTAAATGCATAAGCAATTTTGCTGTTCCTGGTTGTCACTAGGGGAACTCCTTAGCAAAAATAAGATGCCTGCTTTCACTGTTTCTGATAATTTTCAGTAAGACCACAGCTGACGTGACAGATGACTCAGTGCTAACAATGGTGGTGACATCTGGCCTAAAGGTCTTCACGTGTGATAAAAAGGGAAGATCTGCAAACCCAGGTTTTTCCACTGCAGCTGAGAGTAGTTCAGTAAGCTCATCGGTTAGCTCCTATAGGATTCTATTCAGAACATAAATGTAATCTATATAGGTTTACATTTGCATGTAGATTTAGATTATTCAAGCTTTGCACTTAGTTTTTAATTTAAATTTTAAATGTCATTTTCCCCTATTAACTCTACAGGAATCAAACACAATTGCCCTGGAGAGTCAATTGTTTCCTGTGTCTCTCCAGTCATCCACCAGTGGTCTCAAGCACCTTTGAAAATCCTCTGGGAACCTAACTGATTTTTGAACTGACTTCTGTCGTTCTGATTCTTGTCTCTATTTAGTTAAGAGCTGATCTAGAGTCACCACAGCAGCTGGAGTATTTTAGCTTGAGAGAACAATGCATGATACTGACACCCCGTTCCTATTATCCAGAGCTGCTGAAGCATGGCTTCTTCTCTGCTGGGCAGAGAAGAGCAGTTGCTGCTTCCACAGAATGATGCATTCCTGTTGTGGTTTGCTCCCAAGCCATAACTGAGACGTTTGCTAGACTAAAGAGCCTCAGTAATTTTTAAAGTTATTATTATTTCTAAGTCTACATCTTGTCTTTTCTTGGATGACTGGTAGAGCATGACCACAGTAACATGAGCTGGTTCTGGACTTCTTATTTATCAACTGGCACCTAAAACAGGCCTTCTGAAAACAGACCATGGCCCTTTTGCAAACTGTATACCTTTCCTGGCCCCATGCCCTTTCAAACAGACAGGTCAGCTATCCTGCAGAAGTCTGCACAGAGTCTGGACGGCCACTGACCATGGTGATATAGTAGCAACCACAGCTCTGTCTGCATCAGCATATCTCCTCCCACTACAGGAATCTGTGTATTTAGTACCTGCCTCCTTTATTCCTTCACAAACTTTTTTTCCTTGGAAGAGAATGAGAGAATTTAACCCTGAGAAAAATGTCTTCTCAAGATCACTTTTAATTCACTCTTCTTAGTGTATGACCTAACAGTCTGAAGTATTTCTTTATTAGACTCATGATGATGTGAACAGTAATTCCCTGGTTCTGTGTAAACCTGGCAGAGGAAGGACTTGCAAAAATGTACCACCTATATGGCATATATATGCTCGTACATAAAGGGCATTGGTGGATGTCACATGGCTCATGAGAAAATAATATTTTATAAAAGCACTGGTTGTATACCTGTTAAAGTGATGGAGGCCACTGGAAATAAGAACTGATGAAGCTGGTAAGTTCAGCTAGGCTATACAGTGCTCTGGTTTTAGAGATTTTATTTTTATTTTTTCTTGAAATATGTTAAGAGGAATTTATATTTACCTGGCATCTGCCTCCGCATGAGCCCTTTTGAAAGTGTTCCCTCCCTCACAGTGAACACCCTTGTTTGTGCTCTTCCACTTCCTGATTTCTTCGGCACCTAGAGCTGCTGTGGGAGTGTTGTTAAACCACATGTGAAAAGGAATCCAGTGAAATAGTATACAGCCTGAAAAAATGGAGCATAGCCAAAGTTAATAGTTTCAACCTGAAAAAAATGCTTTAAAGCACAGTTTGCAAGTACAGAGTCCAGTCTCAAAGATCTCAGTCCTAATTATGTTGCAGAGCTTTGACTTTTTTGCATGGCACTTATAGTCAGTCTACACAGGATTCAACTGACTTCTTACTCAAAGTTAGGCTTTGATCATGCCTTTCCACAGACGTAAAATAGCTAGATCTGTTCTGGTGACTTGTTCTACCCTACATGGAACTGAAAAGATTTCAGACCCTCCATTCTGGGATTCCCTTTGATATTTGCAGAGCAGAGGACTGTCTGGGGACTCTGCAGCCTTAATTAGCAGTTCCTGAATTTGGGCACCATGGCAGTCTTGAAGCTTCAACCTACTGTAGTGGTGTACTGCTCCTCAAGCCTGCTCAAGTGATGGAAAACTGGGGGAAAACCAGCTAGTTTGTGAAACTGGATGTCACAGGACATGCTGATAAATCAGTCAGGAAGAAGGGGGTTGAGCTGGGTTGCTGTTGTGTTCAGATGACCATTTGGACTGCAGCCAGCTTGTTCCTTGCACAGCCACCCCCAGTGCTGCTGCATAACAACTAACCCTTTTGTACCACTCTCCTAACCCAGAATTTATTTTACTGGAGATGGAAGAGAATTGACACTGAAGTTAGAAACGGGTGAAGCTGAAGGTAGCCAAAATCTACCTACCTTCAGAGCAGCATCGCATTTGGAATGATGGATTTTTTGGGCTTTAAATAATGTTCCTTTATAGAGTGTGCTCTTGTAGTCTATGTCCACAATGTTCCTATTAAGATGTAAATAAAAAGAGAAAAATGTGTTTATGTCTGAATAGACAGGACAAGAAAATATACCAACATGCAATAACTTGTCTGAAGAAACTGGCTAACACTAACAGCATGTACAGAATGGGTTTTTGAGCTAATGAAAATTGTAGAAAAAAATTGGTTATAAGAAAAATCTGGAGGTCATTTTGCTTAACATCCTCCTCCAAGCAGAAGGTTCAAAATTAGTGCCAGCACACACAAATAATATCCACTATTTATCTGACAGCATTTAATTTCTTAGGAGTCAAGAATTTTACAAAGCATTCACATAAATGACTATATCCACTACAAAAAATTCCCGGGGAAGGTATCTCTAGTACAGTTGGTCTGAAATGCTATAACTTAACAGTTATATAGACTTAGAATTATACACACTTACCAGTGTATAGAAAAACTTCAATTGGTGATAAAAAAGTATGTAATTTGTCTCTTTCCTAAACCACTCACCTCCCACCAGTGTGCTCCATCTTACTGTTCATTGTACCTGAAGTGCATCATGAGGCAATCTTTTTCTCTGAAAATATGAGATAAAAGGGCAAATTTCTAAGAAAATATCTAGGAAAAGCTGCTGGTTTGCTCTAACTCCAGACCCTGGATTTTTCTGACAGAACTGAAGAGAAATGCAGAGTGAAAAAAATCTTGTCAAAGCCTTAAATGTAAGCCAATACATGTGGTTTTAGTACATCTCAGCTATGAATGAACATCAAAGGTCTCACTCTGCCCTTTAACAGGGCAATCAAAACCAGTTAAACAGTGCTAATTGTCGCGACAGACTGCTTTCTTTTTTTTTTCCCACTGATTGTAATGCATTATCTAACTGCAGGGTTCATTTGTGAATTCTTATTTGGCATACAGCCTGTCATTTCAGGGACAACACTTGGTAGCTTTGGCTTGCAGCAAAAATAGAAAATGCCCTTCCCCAATGTGAAAAACTCAGCTCATACTTGTCAATGGGAGAGCGGCCCAGGTGGCCCAAGTGCCATCCCACTGCAAGTGGAAGGTACGTGGGCTTCATGGATTTCACCAAACTATAATTTGAGCAACATAAGGAGGGTGACGGCTAGCAAAAAAAGCTCCAGAAGTATTTGAAAACCCTCAGGCTTCAATCAAAGAGAGCAAAACTATATTGAGACATGTGCTCAATAGCCACAGAGTGGGAAGGCTTATCTGAGCACCTTCTGCTCAGAAAAGGAAATCTTCTTGGATAATTCCTTAGTACAGAAAAAATCTGGCCAGTGATAGGAATGATGCAAACGCCAATGCTGAAATTGTGTGTTGTCACATTTTCCTTTCCTCCAAAGGGAAATACTGGACAGTTTCTTTTGAGTTACTGAGCAACTAACCAAAACGGCCAAATGAATGTTTTCTAGATATCATTATTGATAACACACAACTGGCACTCAAACAAGTCCACACTCTCCCGGGCTGGGAGGCAAGGGCCCCTGTAGGTGTGGAGGGCTGGGCAACCCCCAGCACTGCTGGCAGCTGAACGCCAAGATTGTGAAAACAGGGGAGGCCTGTCTTGTCTTGCTATCTGGCACAGGGGCCACAGTGGAGATACGAGTAACTTCACCTTCCAAGTACAGAATGATTGCTGGCCGTACACAGTGAGCATGTCAGACTTGGAGGAATATATTAAGAAAAGGCCCATCAGTGGTTTTCTTTTTTTAAATGATAGCCACTGAAAAGTTATGCAAACACTTCAGCTATGGAATATATAATCTGATATCTGACAGATATGTTTTCTCCCCTGCCCCTGCTTCTGCTCTAAATTGGTTACTCCCACTAAATAAAATCAGTTCTCTGGTTTTCTATCAATGAAACACTTCTGGTAGCCATAGGCTAGGGCAAAGGGAGCTGCAAAGAGAAGCTGGTGAGGGAGCATAAGTCTCACATGAAATGTGAAAACAAGCCCAAACCAGAGACAACTATCTGAAACATGCACCCAGGCAAACATGGTTGGTTTTAATAAAACAGCTCCCTCATCCAAGACAGTGTAGTTAAGCAGCTGGCCAAAGAAGTGTAGCTACATCAAAATTGTTCCTGTTTCTACCCATTTCTCTTAAAAATGGAGGTAGCTGAAATCAAAGACTGTCCATGGAGCCTGTCCCAGTTGCTGCAAGCCATGGGGTCCTGGTCTGACCCATTCTAGGGCTTGATATTGCAGCTTTCCTCCTCACCCTCTCCTTTTTTGCCGTCTTTTCCCCCACAGCTGCCAAGACCTACCTCTTCACCTAGCCTTAGGAAAAAACTTGTGGGGAAAACTCAGAGGTCATGTCTCAAGTTACTCAGATTTCCCTCGCTGCCTGACGAGGTATAAAGGACAAACAAAGAGACCACACTTCCCACAGAAGCCCTTGTAACACCTGATACAATACTCCGTCTGTGCATCTCCTGAGGAAATGAAACTGTGCTGACTGTGTGCATTATTTTTATTACCCTTTGAGGGAAAAATAAAAGGCCTGATTAAAATAAAATATTAGGTTAAGCTTTTCAACATGCTTTTTTCTTCCTGTATTTCTATTCTGTGTGAATACTTACCTGCTAGTTCAAGAGTTTAACTCCCTCTAAATTAAATTAATGGTGAGTGTAGAAAACAGTCATGGAGAATCAAATGTCTTATAGATATTCTCTAAAATAAAAAGGAAGAATACACTAAAAAATGGATGCAGAGATACTCAGTAAACAAGATAAATATGGATTTATCAGCCATGTACAATTTTTACAGTAATGACCTGCTGTGAGAAGATAGATCTTTAAATGATATGAAAAATAAAAGGGAATTTGAACAAAATACTTGCTTAGCCTGAGAAGAAAGATCAGTCACTTAAGAAATATGTTAAGACAATGCCAAAAAGTGCTTTGTGAAAAGCTGAATACAGATATATAAATTGGAAGCCATGGAATAATTTTCTGGTCAGAACTGCACCTTACTACATTTTCTGCTAGTTGAATTTCTGCTTGCTCATACACCCACTATTGAGGGCAAATGAAACTATCTTGGTTTGATGATAGGCATCTCTTTGATCTTTTTATAGGCCTCACATTTTTCAAAGTCAATAATAATCACAATTTTTCCTGTTAATTTCATACTATTATCATTCTGGACCCACGAGCAGGCTGAATTGTCTGCCAGACATAATGAATTTGGACTAAAATCCAAATTAGCATTTTCTATTGACATTATATCACTTGGTCAAGAGAACAACATAGATCTCCTTTGAGCTTTGTCCTTGGCTTTGCTCTACTTAAGAAGTCCATTGACCATATTGTTGGTCTGAAAGACCATGGCAGCTCCCTTTTGACCTGCCTGATGTCAGCACCCACTTCAGTCACCACAGCCTGTCCCTATACCAGGACTATTTTTGATCCACTGTTTTGTGAAAACATATTTTTTTGATTCTTCCACAAAGCGTTTTTGAGATAATAGATCTGATGTGTGAGATGGGAACCTTAGGTCCCATGTAACACATCAGTTTGTGCTGTATTCCTCCTTCTGATTTTCCTTTTTCATCCTAGAAATGGACTTACATACCTACAGAAGCTTCATATCTAGCCACTTGGCTTTGATATACTCAGGAATATAAAATATATGGTATCCTTGTGGTCAAAGGAAGTTATGGAAATAAATCCAACCCAACCAGTGCATGGTGACTTTGAATGAAATATTCCCCAAAGTAGTCCTGATGCTACATAGCATCTGCTTAATCAAAGAGAAACAAGGGAAGGAAGCCATCATTTAAAATACTTACAGGAATAAAATATGTTCAGGATCAGACTCTTTCTTTTGAGAATGAATTAGACCTCACATTCCTTCCAGCATTCTTCACTCAAATACAACAGCTATAACCAAGACATCTGGTCAAAGGCTGCAGTATTGGTGATATTCACCCCACAAAGTAAAAGGCATGCATAATTCCATTAGCTATGCTGGGGAAAAATTACTTTCTCACTGTTCACTGACAATGAATGACTGGGTGATAAACTGCCATGATGAAATTTAATGGTAAAAAAGAGCCTTTTGCATTATGCATGCAGGGAAAAACAGCCCTAGCCTTACATACATATGGATAGACTATAAATGAGCAAATGTCTCTCAAGAAGAAATCTAGGAGGATTGGAATCACAGAGAAAAATTCTTCACTAGCAAAAGCTCCATACTAAGAAAGTTTAATGTAAGGATCTGTTAAAATGTATAAAAAGCAGAAGAGAAAGCATCACATGACACTATGGAAAAAAGAAATGTACCTGTTCAAGGAATACATCCAGTACCCATTATCCCTGCTCAGAAAGGAAAAGGTGTTTTAAAAGTGTGTTGGGGAAGATACAAGACTACAAAGTATCTTTGGTGTAAAAAGGGTAATCAGTGACAGGACTCAGGCACGGAAAGCAGTCAACAGTAAAGTGATGTGCTGGGCTTCAAAATCCCCACCCAGCCTGAACTTTGTCTGGATCCAGCAGGGTATCTGCCTGTGAGTGGTTTGTGTGCTCCACACTCAATGATGTGGAAAACTGGGGGTGCTGCATGCAAGCAGCTGTCAGGCCCTGTCAAGATAGCCAGCTAGGGAAGAATTCAAACTCTCTCTGGAAGGGTTCAATGTGAGGAGTGAAGCTTGGAGAGGACGGTGAGTTTGAAAATGCAGCACCACCTGGTCTGGGCAAGGGCAGGTAGGCAGCTCCTGGCAGGGGGAGCACTCCTGCCACCACACTGATCACAGCACCTTGCTGGTGGTGAAAGGTGCTTGCTGGGTGGGGGACCTGTGCTGGCTTTTGGTTGGGGTGGAAGAGAAGGACCAGACTCCTTTCTAGCCCACCTCCACAGTGGGCTGAAAAGCAACTCAGTGGAGGTGGTCTGTCCTCCATGTGCTCTCACCTTTTTATCTTGCTGCTGGTGCCAAGCTCTCCTCCCCTCCTTTCCCATGCTATGCAGCAAGGGCAGGTCAGCATCCTGTCAGGGTTTGGAGGCTTATCAGAAATGCATCAGAAGAAACACAGTCTCTGGAAAGTGGTCTGGAGCTCCCACAAGAAAAGATTTATTGTGTTCCTTTCTTCCAGCTGGGCTGGAATAGCTGTATGATCATTTTTTTCTCTCTCTCTCCCTTTTGACATCTGACAGTTTGACTTCTGCCTGGAGCCTGGGAGCCTAGAGGTTGGTAAAAAGTAATCAAGAAGTAATTACTCTTTCAGAAATAATTCAGCTCAGGTTTGGATACAATTTTAGAGGGAGGCTTGAGGGCAGTGGAGAATTTTTATTGTGCTGGAGTATTCTGGCTCTGCCTTTGGCAGCATACACCAGGCTGTGTTTCAGCTTGCTCATTAGGGCAGAAATAAGCTGGCTCTCAGGAGCACATGGGAACTTGTGTTTGTAACACAGTTACACTAAAAATCAGTTTTCATTAAACTTCTTCTGCTCTCTTTTTAAAAAGAGAGCAATTCTGAGTTTCCAAGCTCCTGCTACTTGCCATGAACCCTTCATTTCTCGGGAAAGCATTTCCCTCTTTTATACTCAAGTTTCATCAAAAACTTATTTTCTGTTGCAGAAATGGTGAGCTGGGGTCAGTGGTGATGTTCACACAGCCAAAACTGGGCCTGGCTATTGCACCACACACTAATACCAACCAGGGTGCACAGCCTTCTTTGGGTTCTGGTGCAGAAGGAGACATCAATGCCCCATCCCAGTGCCATCTGCATTCCAGATGTTTGCCCTGAAAGGAGGTGGAGGAGGAGGGACTGACTGTGGCAGGCAGCACCTAGGTGCTCAGCCACTAGTGGTAGTGCTGCATGCTGACTGGCACCGTGTCTTTCCTCCTAGGCAGCAGCAGCTGGCTGTCCCCCAGCCCAGTGCTAGAAGCAGACACAAATGCTTTGGAGGCTGAGTGTATTCTGTAACAACTTGTTCTCTAATAGTGGTGAAATGCCTGCTTTGTCCCCACTGCATGGACCTCCCACTTCTCCCCATCCATGGTGAAGGTCTCTGCTGCTCCAGGGATGCTCCTGGTGGCCCATGCTAGGTAGGGGCTGTGGGAATGGATCTCAGGTAAGGACTGCAGCTTGGGGGTCTTGTGTGGTGTGCTGCTGTCCTTGCCAGCTCCCAGAGCCAGTCTGCACCACAAGGAGGCTGGACTGCAGGGAAAAATGGAGCTGCAGAGAAATACAGTTCGGACAGTAGCTGAATTATAATTCAGTTCCTAGTTTGTCCTGGTAAGTAAATTGTCCTTCACTCCAGCCTAGAGAATAAATCCACAGTTCAATCCTCAGTGAGCCCAGAGAAGGGAGATAAAGCAAACCAGATGTGTGATTTCCTGAGTCTTTGGCATAAACCTCACAAATGGAGGGGTTGCTCCTGGAGGTAGCTATTATAGTTATACCACTGTTGAGAACAATTATGTTTTCATCTTGATATAGCCTAAATTCTGTTGCAGCACACAAGGCACCATGTAACGCAACATGTTAAAGCAGGAGTCGTGTGGCAGCCGCACTAGTGCAGTGAACGGGGGCAGAGCAGGGAGGAATAGTTTGGCCATCAAGCCCATCTGAGCATGGGTCTGTAAACCATGCCATGGGCAAGGGTATACCTTTTCCAGCTGATCCACCATCTTTCTTGTCAGGGCATTGTCCTGATGCCACTGCACACCAGGCTGTAGCAGGGCAGCTATTTGTAGGAGAGCTTTCTTCATGGAGACACCAACTGTCAAGCTAATGGCATCTTACTCACCAGGTACTTTGAAGCAGATACAAGTTTTTCAACAACCTCTTTTTACTTCTTAATTAGGCTGTTAAGTTGGCAGCCAGACCTTCAGCCTGGCCCCTCACCAGTCCCAGCAGGACTCTGGCCTAGGACTGGTACATGTGCTTTGAGGGTGGTGTTTTCTCAGGCAGCCTCCCTCCAAGTCCTACAGCCTTTGTGAAACAGCTCAAGCACCACACTTTTCCCCATTTTATGGGCTTGAAGCAGAGGAATCTGGCTGCAAACCAGGAGAGGAAGCTAGAATATGCTAGATTTTAAGCATGTGGTAAGCACCAGTGAAGCTGACTATAGGACTCTCTCCCATTCTGCCTCTCAGAGATCTAGACAGGGCCTTGTATCCTTGCATCTACCAGAGTCCTTGACCTGGCATTCCAGAGAGGCTCCAGATTGGGCACCTTCCACTGGGTGCTTGTAGACTGCATGCCCAAGCAGGAGCTGTGTCCCTAAGGCCCACCAAAGGGTACTGAAATCAGCATTGCTCCCTCACTCCCACTTCACTCTGAAAGAAGAGCTGGGAACATCATGGGCCCCAGGATGTACATGACAACTATCTCCAAATGCCTCCTGCCTTTCCCCTTCTCTTTCCTTTACTCTCTGTTATTGTAGGGGGCTCTCAGCCCTCAGACAAATCTGAATGAATCGGACTGAAACCAGTGCCACAGCCCAGATTTACATCAGAGAAGAAGCAGAGGTCTCTTTTCCTGGCGCTTGCATGGAGGTACTTCCTCCCCCTGCCACTGCCAACCATGCCAGCATGAGGAGGGACAGTTCCCAGGGACAGCTCACTGCATGTGTGCAATCTGGAATGCAGACACTGCCTGGGACCCCAGACTTCCCAGATACCAGGTGGAGCTGGGGCCTCACTCCTACTTCCCTTTCTGGCCCGTAGATTTCAGCTGGTTGGTGCAATCCTATAGATTTGGTTTTCGCGTTGTTTACATGCAGCCAGCTCGTAGTGCTTTGTAGTCCCGCATGCAATCATTTTATGGCTAAACCCAGGCTGCTCAGTGTGCCAAGCAGCTCCAAGGTAAAAGAGCTGGCGTGTTCCTATGTGTCTTGCTCCCCATGTTTCACCAGGCTGCACTAGCAGACCTGCATTTTGCTGCTGTATACCTATATCCAGTTAGACAGCTTTAAGTCTTTCCTCAGGCTAAACTCACACTAAGGCAAAGGATTAAATTCTGAGGACTGTTCCTGGAGATTTGAATTTTGCTTCCTGCTTTCTTTTTTGGACAAGGATCCATTATATCAAAAGAAATTTTTGCAAACGTCAGCTACAATCAACAGGAGTTCACCTAACTAAAGACCCTTGCTTTTAAGACAAGCCAAAGAAAATTAAATATGCATTATATTATGTATAAACTCTTCATCCTACTGGGAATTTTCCAGTTCTGCTAGTAATGTGATCCATAAAAGAGCAAAGATAGGCAGATAGACAATTTTTTAAAAAAGTGTAATTCACTAGAACACCCCCACTTATTTGAAGATACCATCTTGGGTCTGGTTGAAGTTATCAGTTAACAGAAATATACCATGGCTTACTTGTCTGATTTGAGTGTAACTCAATGGTAAATCATTCACAACACAGTTATCAAAATTTATGTGTGCATTTCATAGGCTGGCAGTTATTGCAACATATATGTCACTGTGGCATGGTATATCTGCAAAATGACCCCAGTTAGCAAGCATCCTCATGGATTTGCAGGGCCCCTTGTGCCATGATTATTAACAACGCTTTTATTTCACAGGTTTAGAAATGGAGTTCTGTGGAGCTTGAGGCTTTTTTAGGGGAAGGAGCAAAATTCCAACTTTTATCACGGAATGTTGCAGCTATATGCAGCTTCCAGGCTGTGTTTGTGAGCTACCAGAACTCTACTTATAGTGTGGACTTACAGTAAATTAAATCATCATTTTACTATACTCTCCATAATTCAGACTCTTATGCCTACTTCATTAACAGTTAGTAGCTGGTTTGCATTAGTTACAATACAGCAGCAAAGTGATCATGAATAATTTTTTGTGCATCTCAAAAGTGTCATATATTTTAGCATGGTGGATTAGCTACCTGAGACTTTTAATGAGAGGCATATGGTTTGGACTGACTATCCATCACCTATACTTCTCTTTTGAATATCTTCACTAGATGAGATGAATTAAAAGAAACGTTAACAGATCAACAGAAAGAAAATCATCTGTAGGAGATAGAAAAGATGAACAATTCTTGAAGAATATTAGCAAAATAATTGAATGAAGAAAATATTTTACAGTAGCAAATTTGAACAACCTGTGAATCACTGAGTTTTAGCCTGGAAAATCTGTAAGAAATCAAGTCAAATTTGAAGCTTACAGACTCTGGTTTTACACAATGCTGATTTCTTATGGCAATAAGCAGAAAAACTCTTTGGTAGCACATTGTCGTAGAGATATTTTACCAAAGATGATGTTTAGTCAGCCACCTGTGCCCTCTAAGAGAAGGATTTTCAGTAGACATAAATAATGTTAGCATCTACCATAAAATGAGAAAGCATGTAAAGGTAGATTAGGAACACTACAGAAAGAAACAGAACCATACTTTGTATGAAGTAAATTCTGCACTTGTTTAAATCCCTACCTTTTAAAGACTCCATATGCTTAAAGCTAAGGGCTTGTTTGAATTACTTGTGAATATGAGTGAAAGAGTGCAAAACAACTTATTTCGGACTTTAGTCCCCCCTTCTCATTACTTCATCTCCAGAGGCTAACGAAAAACTGTAAATGTTTTCTGGCTCAGTAATATGCTGTTATGGATTAGAAATTTGCCAGGGGTATGGCCAGATGATTATAAGTGATCAAATTGCTGCTTGCATGGTTTTAGCCCACCCTAGTTGTGAAGCTAAACTTGTTATTTAAACCTTTAAAGTGGCTGAAGCTCCAGGGTTTTATCCCCCATGAGAAGTGGAAAGGCAGTGTTTGGGAAGGGTCCCTGTTCCCCACAGCGGCAGCCCTGTGGCCAGGCAGCTAGGGAGCAATGAATCAGGGCAAAATGAAAAGCTCTGACCATGGGAGGAGATGTTGTTCACTGGCTCTACCTGACAATACTGGGAGCAGCTGAAAAGGGGACGAGAAGGAAAATAGCATTATACCATTGGAAGAGTGATTGGGCTTTGCAGGAGATTTTTTTGTGGTTAGATGTGAATTTGCTTTGGTTTAGAAATACCCCTTCAGCCTCTTGCTTATATATCAAGAACATCTTAGGAAGTGGAATGTTTCAGATAGAGACCAAACTAACCATCACGACATGGATTTTTCCTAAGGGGTAAAACTCTGATATCTGTCATGTCTCATCCCAGACCAGTGGCTCAGAGAAAACCATGTACCCCACTGCATTCCATGCTGTGAGGAACCCTCAGACAGACCTTCCCAGTTATTCCGCAGGGGGTCCAGACATGGGAAAAGCACCAGAGAAGATCCAACGACCACAATTCATCTTACCCTTGATGGCCATCATGTGGCTGAACTTTATCAATAGTAGATGGGGAGTGAAACTCAACTTGCTTGACTCTGATTCTTCGACTGTTTTGCCATACTAGTTTAAATTACTCCCCTTGTGCTGTGCTCTAAAAGATGGATGTCTTGCTGACTTTAAAATTAACTAAATCCTCAGACATATCTCTCTGACTTATATTTAACTCTAACCACTTCAGAAAAAAAGGGTGTATAGGCATCTCCTAATGCTTCTAGATGGCATGTGGTACTGATCATTGTTGGACTGTTGGATCGTTGTTGGATCATTTAGATCACTATCTGATAAAAGTTTGATTTTTTTTCTTTCCTTAAGGAAAAAAAAGTCCAGATAAACCTTTTAAAAGCATTTCCATTTTATTGTGAACTGTTCACAGAAAATTTTTGGTTGGTGATTTTCCTTTGTAGCATCAAGACTGTTGTCAAGCAGTGAATGATGGCTGATTGCCACTTCCATGTTCCTTACAGCTTTGACTTATTACCACTCAGTGCTTCTGATTCATTGCCTAAGTTCGTATGTCAAACCAGAGCAGAACCTATGAGTTCACACATGGCAAAGGCATCGGCTGACAACAGCTGGCAGAAGGCATGTGAAAGCACAGTTTACCAAAGTGTCTTATAGCTTGCAAGTTTGTTAAATGCACATGCAAGCTTTTATTTTGCAATGAACTCTCTGTGGGTGCATCCATGTGTTGCCTTACTTTAGCAGCAGCCTTTGCTTAGATCAGTTTTAGAGGATTTATTTTCTGGAATGTTGGGCTTATACTTCGCACACAGTTCAAAACTTCCTGCAAAGTTTCTCCAGTTTCGTCCCTTACATAGTAGCCTTTTGCACAGTCCCTGCCGTACCTTTTTTCATTCTTACAAAAATATGCCAAACTCCTCATCAGGATGAACTGTGCAAGAGAGAAGGATTTTTAACTTATTTTTTGATATAGCCAACAAAATCCATGAATTAAATCTATATTAAGTTCTTCTCTGTGAGACATCGTATATAAACTGTTCTTCCAGATGTGCAATGACAAATGAAAAAAATTATGTACCTGAAAAAGATTTGGTGTGATTTTGCAGATGCATTCAGTGACAGCATTTTTTCAACCTGCTTTAGCAGCAAATGAAAACAGAATGAAAGATGCTAGGTTTCAGCCAATTCTTCCCTATGCAATCTTCCTTTAGGTCATTAAATATTTGGTTATGACAGATACTACAACTTGAAAATATTCCTCATCTTAAAGCCATTCTGTGTTATCTTTCTGCATGTTGCCACTACCTGCAAAGCCTAATGAGCCATAATTCTTTTGAACAGCAACTGGACACGTAAGGTCTGGTATTTTCATCTTTCTTTCTTTCCCTCCCTCATTTTGGCTCCTTCTTTGATGGCCTCACTTTAGTCAGATTAGCCAAAAAGATAAAGCTGCATTTCTACTAATAAGCCTCTTGGAGTCCCAGCCAATTGGTTGAAGGGCTGAGGATGTTGAAAATACATATCCAATTATGATCTGGCTGTGGTCCCTGTTTGGCTAATGTATCAAATGTCATTTCCAACTGAAAAAAGCACACCCTGTCACTAATGTTGTTTTATACATAGCACAAAGTGTACTCTTGAGAAACAGCCTGATCTTCTGATATGCTGCAAAGCTTTCTCAAAAATAGGATAATCAATCCAAAATACAAACCTAGACATACAGGAAAAGATTTATGCAAGGTTTTCCACCAAACTAGGTAAAGTACAGACAAGCATATTAAAAACCATGATTAATTCCATGCCAGGGATTTTTCGAGGTGTGCAGCAACATGTGCCCAAATATCACAAAAATCTGACTGGCACAAAAATCAACATTGAGAACTGTTTTCTAATTGCAAAAAAAGCACTAACGCATGTTATGCACCATGGAGCAAGGCAAGAATTAGTGAATATAAAACCATGGACTGAGGGAACTGTGGTTAGGTAAGGAAGTTGTTAAAGGATTATGTACTGTTTTATTCCTCTACTCCCAAGCCTTTCTGTTCCAAGCTGTGTGACTGCACTGAAAATTGAAGAATCAAAGTCTTGTTCTCTCCTGTAAGATGCCGTGACTGCTTTTCTGTTGCCTTTCTCCCTTTCTACTGAAAGATTTCTGTAGTGCACTGGAGTTTTGTGTAAGAGTCAATATTATTGTTTAGTTTTCCAAGATGAAAAACTGCAGGACAGAAAAGATCCTCCCCTCAATTTGTGCATTGTGCTTAGTAAAAGTTTATTTACTTTTTTATGACTTGGAAAGGAGACAAGTGCTGTGGTTAAAAAAGGTTCTCTTTCCTTTGGTTGCTGGGAAAAAAAAAAAAAAGATAAGAAAACTACAAGCTGTGGCAGGAGAAACAAGAATATGTGAACTTGTTCCAAAATTTTAGTCCCGAATCAGTCAGCTATAAATAAATGCATTAAGTCTTCAGAGAACTGGACTCTGTAGTCATTTGTATAACTCATAAGCATGGCTTGCTTTTGCAAACCCCAGACCTTATGTACTTTTCTTTTTGATATCCACTAATACTTGAGCACACAATGTACTTGTACTTGTCCTTTATTCCACAATACCTTTATGAGAAATAAAGTACATTAACTATTACAAGAGTGTCTCCACCTAAAACAGCCCCCACTTTCTTGCCCTAGTAATTCCTGTGCATACATTGATTCAAAAGAAAACAAAAAAGAACATTGTTAAACGTCAAGTCATGGCAATGTCTTCCTTACTCTTGAAAGGACATGTTATTCACTTAAGTCCAAATATTTTGTCACCTTCTAGTGGTATTTAGGATGTGTGCCTAAAAACTGTTGTAGGCTTGTGTCCTACATGAATTTCTATGCATACAAAACCAGCTTTTGGTAATAATCTGTCCTTTAAAAGTCCTGGCTTTTTCAAATCACCCCCTGGGCAAACTGGACCCCCAGACAGCCCATGGGAGTGGGAGCAGTGGTGGGTGCTGCTAAGAGGATGGTGTCCTGAGGGAAAGGAGCAGGCTGCAGGATCACATCCAGGGAGAGCAGGTTCTGGGTTACCTTTTCTCTCACACTTTCTCCCGGATGTGAACTTGCACTGCTGCTCAGTCCTGGGGGCTTATTTTCCTCCCTTTCAGTACCCAGCAGAAAACCTGCAGGACACACAATGGGAAATTCCAGAATGTGTAACTGCCCCATTTCTCTGGACTGCCTCACACAGGAGGAGAAGAGGCTGGAGTGTGTCTCGGATTTCCTTCTATCGACATTTTCCTGACTTCTGTTATGTCTTTTTAGAGCCATTGGCAATGTACCAGTACCAGGGGCTAGGCCTGGCAAGGGCAGGGTTTTGTCACTGTAAAAGGGTTTGAAGAGAGCTTAGCTAGCTAGTTATGGTTTAAATTTGTCTTTCTAAAACTAGGCCTCTAGGGCCTGGCAAAAGGCCTGGAAAAGTCTGTATGGACCTCGTGCTGTCAGCTTGGTTTTACAGATCTCATTTCTGTCTGGCAGTTTTCAGGCTGCCCAGGGAGAAATTTGGCCAGTGGTTTGTTAGTGCAGAGGACACTTTACAACTGGGAATGAAGCCAAGTTATCATGAACTTTACTAATGGAGGATAGAGTATACTGGCTCTAGGTTGGAGATGTTTTTCCAAAGATGAGACCGAAATCCTGAGCACACGAAAGGGAAAATGTTGCAACAGACAGCGTGAGGCTATGAACGCTTAGTCAGGCCACCAGTTTGTTAGTGGCACTTCATGCACATTCATGAGCAAGACTCATGCATTTTTTTTTGTTTTCTGTTTCTCATGAGTTGATTTTTAGGGTCTCTCTAAGCCCCAAGTGGGGGGAGTAGACTCATAGCAGCTCCTCATTTTGGAAGCTGGTAGCTGGCCCTACTGAGATGGGATGGGATCTAGCAGGACTGTCACTGGCTGGGTAAGGGTCTGACTCAGAGAGCTCAAAAGCCAAGTCCCCAGTGAGCAACAACCTGCTCTGTGCACAAGGAGTAACTCCAAAGAGAGCTCTGTGCCAGAAAGAGTGGGCAGCTCAATCTTACCTCCTTTCTGCATTTTTTTAGGCAGGTAATTTCACTTCCTTTTGGTGATAACACAGTGTACTTCCTTAATTTTCCATTGTACCAACATAAATTTACAATGATTATATTTGTGTTGTGTTGACCCTGTCTGGATGCCAGGTGCCCACCAAAGCTGCTCTGTTACTCCCTTTCTCAGCTGGACATGGGAGAAAAAATATAATAAAAGGCTTGTGCCTTGTTGAGATGAGGACATGGAGAGATCACTTTGCAATTGCGGTCATGGGCAAAACACACCCAACTCAAGGAAATTAGTTTAATTAATTACCGAGCAAAACCAGAGTAAGTTAATGAGAAATAAATCCAAATCTTAACATACCTTCTCCCCATCCTTCCCTCCTTCCTGGACTCAATTTCATTCCCAATTTTATCCACCTCCTCCCCCTGAGAGGTGTATAGGAAGGGTAATTGTGGTTGTGGTCAGTTCATCACATATTGTCTCTGCTGCTCCTTCCTCCTCCAGCTCTTCCCCTGCTCTAGTGTGGGATCCCTCCCATGGAAGACAGTATTTCACAAACTTTTCCATCATGAGTCCTTCCCACATGCTGTTGTTCTTCATGAACTGCACCAGAATGGGTCCCCAAGGGGTCAGAAGTCCTGCCAGCAAACCTGCTTGACCGAGGGCTTCCCATGGGATGACAGCCTCCTTCAGGTGACCACCTGTTTTGTTGTGGGGTTCCTCCACAGACTGCAGGTGGATCTCTGCTCCACCATGGCCCTCCATGGGCTTCAGGGGCATGGCTGTCTCACCATGGTCTGGACCACAGGCTGCAGGGGAATCTCAGCTCCAGTGCCTTGAGCACCTCCTGCCCCTCCTTCACTAGCCTTGATGACTGCAGAGTTATTCCTCTCATTTGTTGTCACTCCTCTCTTCATGTACAGTTGCACGGTGTTTTACTTCTTCTTGAATATGTTATCCCGGAGGCACTGCCACCGTCACTGATGGGATCTTCCTTGGACAGTAAAAAGTCCATCTCAGAGCTGGCTGGGATTGACTCTGTTGGACATGGGGGAAGCTTCTGCTGTATCCTTGCAGATGCAACTCCTGTAAGCCCCCACACCACCAAGACTTTTGACATTTAAACCCAATCCAGTATTATACTTCTAACTGACAATTAGATGAAAATTGCATTGTGCGCATAAATTGCTGCAGGAAAAAATTCTTCCTTCCCCCTCTGAGCATCAACACGTTATAATCTGTAGAGCCAGAGGTGTACACATCCATGCAGGAATTGTGAGAGGAATTCTGAGGTCTGAGCACCAATGGGCAAACTGTCACTGGAGATGGTGTATGTTAAACACAAGCCTGCACAGAAAATAATTGAAAGATCTGTGATAATAAAAAAGAACTCAACAGCAACTCAGAAGCAGAACAAAGCCCTCAAGTATTCTTAGTCTGGTATGACACAGATTTGGAGTTTGAATTAATTCACAATCTATCATTAAAATTTTGCTCTAGGGTAACCCAGAATAAGAATTTGAACTCCTTTTACTGAAAAACCTCCCAAAACCTAAAAGAAGAAACAGTTGTACATTTTTCATTTTTCTGGCTGCAAGTTAAATGTTGGGTACATCTCAGAGCCTTCCAGGCCTGTGGGTTGTTTAACAAGCAAGCAAGCAAGCAAACTTTGGAAAGATGTGAACTTCCCCTTCAGCTCCATCACTACGCATTAATACTGCTACGCTGTTGTGAGAGCTATTAATGACATGCTGAATTAAGTCACCTAGTACTTCAAAAATCATATATTTGATGATTTTTTGAAGAGGTTCTGACATCTTTGCTACTCTCAAAAATCCTTGAAAGCCAGTGGGTGAAACAGCTACCTTTCCTTTGTTGCATGAAATTCGTTTCAGGATTTGTAAAGAACAAACTTATTGCAATTCATTATAACACCCACTTTCATTTGTATTCTCTGAAAAATAACAAGATAGGCTTCTATGAAAGCACTGAACAAAGGAGGAGAAACAGCCACTGTATTTGGATCATGTCCTGGACCCTTATTCCTATGAGTAACATCCTTGAGGATGTAATGGGGTTATGAGCCAAATGGTTCAATGGGACCAAAAGGGGATGTTATAGAAAGTCCTGTGAGACACATGAACTCTATTTTAATGCAGAGATATAGAAGGTTCCAATAGCATTTACTAGGAAATTTTATATGTGATATAAGAACCATTATGGTTAGTTAAACAGTACTTCTGGAAAATTATTGGTTCCAGTTACAGTCTCCAGGGCATTTTAAAACTGAGAAAGAGCCCTAGCATTCTGTCTGAAGGTCAAATCTGCTTGCTAGATCTCAGATAAGGATATATTTATATTCATTTTTAAGGTATGTAAAAGGCATTTCTCCATCTGCTTATTCTGGCTAAGGACACAAAGGAAGGTATCATGGTGTTACATTGATCAAGAAAACAGTATGCCTGCAAATTAGCAGTGTTTGTGATTCTGCCTGGTGTTCTAGGGTATATTTAAGCTCTGTTTACTATTTTCACATGCAATTTTATACATTTGAAGGTTATAATTAAATTTAGAAATAATGAAAAACTTATTTGAATTCAAATTAGATAGAAACCATGCCTTAGCCTTGAGCGTTTTCTTCCTGAATTTTTCCAATTGTGGTTTTTTGTTGTGTTTGTTGCTCTTTTAAAGAAAGAACAAAAAGACAGTGGAAAAATTACATCTGTGTTTTCATAGCAGCTTTTGGATTTCAAAAGGATTTGGATGGAACAAAGGTGGTGTTAGAGGTGTGATTCAGAGGCACAGGAAGAATGTTTTTAACATTTTCCTGCTTTAAAAAATGTCTCCATTGAGAAGAAGGACTCTTTAATTGGGCACATGCCTTGGAGATGGGAGAAAGGGTCTGACTCTTGACTCTGCCCCAGACTGCCCTCTTGAGCTTGGGTGCATCACTTGGAGAAGGAGCCCAGCACTTAGCTGAAGTCATCCTGCAGATAGGTATCTCAGGTAAGCTAGTTATTTATGTCTCCTCTATCATTCAGGCAGATAGGCAGGCATCTCTGGAGTACAATTCAAACTCCTTTAGGACAGTTGTCCAAGAAAAGAGGAATGAATCATGCTCTGGAAGTACCTGTCTTTTGTCATTGACTGTAGAGAGAGCCTAGATGACTAGTTCTGATTAGATTCCTGATTTTGGGGTTAGGTGAATGAAGGTGAGCTCAATCCCACCATTAGCTTTTCTGCACCTCCATTAGTATGTCTGTGAAACAGGCCTGGACTCCTTCCACAGGGAAATGTTCAGTAGAAGTGATGGAAAACGTCAGATGGGGCAATCAGGGCCACATGACCCTCTGAGAGGGCTCTGGTGACAGACATCTCTGGTGTTCAAAAAGGGGAGCAACTTTCTAAGGAGTGAAAATGTCCCAGGTGGGAGGAGCTTGTGAAGTGCAGCAACTGTCTCTGGAGGAAATGTCTGTAGGTAATGCATCTCATGCACCTGGAGAGGAATGTCTCAGCTTTTGCACACAGCATCCATATTGCTGTCTGGCAGGACAGCTGCTTTAGAAATAGAAAATATATGAAGTATTTTAACAAATGGCCTTTTAGGGAGGATAGAAACCATATTCTCGAAATGAGAGAGGAGAGAAACAACCAATGGCTCAAAAATGTTCCGTCTGTAAGGAAAAATTTAGCAAGGAGTCCCACATTCTAGGGGAGAAAAAGAAATTCCAGTGAGAAATGTTCATCACTAGTAAATAAGGAGGAAGTGAAGCGCTTCACTGTGTAAGTGATTAAGTATTGCAATCAATTGCTGTCCTTTTAAGAGCCATCAAGCCTTCTGCACAGCATGCCAGGCTTGCAGCTTCCTATGAGAATGCTCAGGGCTTACACTCTTTGAGGGCTGTGTTCATAGCAGTAGATATATTATAAACTGAGGAGACACATTTCTGCATTAAAAGGGGCCGTGTCTCAAGAGATGCCTCTGTCACAGTCACCCATGACAGGTTATACTTGTCAAGTGACCCATTTCTCCTGCACATTGCCACCATATTGGAGATCTGGTCACATGGAATTTCACACTTCCCACAGAGGTCATAGAAGATCTGATTTCTCAGGACATCCCTTGTACTGCTGTGAACCTTGTAATGATCTCAGTCTAAGTGTGGTAGAAGTCAGATCTCCTTTCTTGTAACTGGGGAATGGAAATCGCCCATGTAGAAGAGCAGGACGGAGCATAATTTGGAAACAGGTTTCCAAGTCTTTTGGTTCTCAGGCCATACACTCATCATGGAGAATAGATTATTGCCTCTCCCTGATGTGAATTCATGTTTTCACTCTGAAATACAGACCTTAGTTCTGGTAT
Organism: Aleadryas rufinucha; assembly: GCA_013397815.1. Taxonomy (NCBI): domain Eukaryota; kingdom Metazoa; phylum Chordata; class Aves; order Passeriformes; genus Aleadryas; species Aleadryas rufinucha. The sequence continues at coordinate 107,803 of VZTH01001985.1, forward strand.
AAAGTGTCCTGAAATTAAAAAAAAAGTATCGAGGTATCATCATGAACTAGTGCTTCTGTTAAGACATGGATATTGAAGGGTTGTTTAATGACTCATCAGTTCTGGGTGTAGTTTTCCTAGGTTAGCAGGAACCAGGTTTAAACCCTACAGAGGAAGTGCGTATCTCACATTAGGGCCCAGCTCATGGTGCAAGACATGATTAGCTGAATTAGTTGTGTAGTCACAACTATGATAATTTTTGTCTTATTGCTTCTAATCTATACAGTTTGGCTCCATTTATTATGTTTTGCAAAGCTTTGGGCACTTTTGCTGCAACAGAATCCATGTCAGCATGCAACTTGTTCACTTTATGTTCTGAACATAACATTGTCCACATGATCTTCACAGTTGGCTGCCACCAACAGCTGTTTTTCTTTATTCACCAGCTGACATGCTGAATACACTCAGCTGTAATTCACTTTTTCATTCCCAGTTGTGAATACTGATACTGCTTTAGAATGAGTTTACATTCAGAGTGCTAATTTTTACTAGAACTTGCAGGAGGAAGGGAAAGAAATTCCATTTATTGCAGGACCTGTCCTATATGAAGTTGCCTTTTGTAAGAGAATGACAGAAACAGTATGTATGACTTTCTGTAAGGGCTTTCTGTAAGGGCATCATCTGCAAACCTGTCACTCCTGGATGAAATTTGATCAAAATCCTATAATATGCATTAAGTCAGAAAAGTTCTGCCAGTGTAATTCTTACTGTATTTGACAAATTACATTAACAGACATCACCTTTTCACATGCTCTTTCCTTTCTAATACACATTTTTCTTTTGCCTCCTTTTCTTATCCCATTGCCCCTCCTTTTTTTCCTTAACACTTTTATCTGATCTGGCTGACACATGATGCTTCTCAGTGCCACCACTGTTCATACATTTGCTTTTCTGCTACAGTGATTTTATGTGCTCCCAACATATGTTGAACTCATGCTCTTGGCATATCAGTGCCAGCAGGAGTCTGAGAGAGCAGTATTTTTAAAATTACATTTCAAACCACTAAGTGACCTAGATACTTGGAGTTCTAGGCAAAGCCTTTAGGTCAAAGATGAATGTTGCATATTGTAAAAATGAATGTTTCATTTAAAGTCTCTACAATGCAAAATGTTTCTATGTGCCTGATTGTGGGTTTCTGGCTTTGCTTTACCAGCATGCAGAGTTGACATATGTGCACATTTTGTTTAGAGTTGCCCTGTATTCATGCCACAGATGGAGCTCAGATCCTGTGGGTTGGCAGACAGAAGTGGCATGTGGTTTTCCAGAGAAAGGGGAGAAGATCTTACCCCTTACCCAAAAGCAGGCTCTAGGTAAAGAGTAGTCCAAACTTCATATAGCAATAGGAAGGGGAAAAACCAAGGTGGCAAAGGCAAAGACATGCTCATTCTTGGTATGTTCATCTCATGCTAGACTTTATTTTTATCTCCTTGTGAGGTATTACTTAACTGTGTCCATGTTCGTTTGTTTGTTTGGGAGTTTCGTAAATTTTTTCTGGAATATTAATTAAACACAATTCTCACAACACAACTTTTAGTTCTCTGATGGATAAATAAGCTCTAGAAAAAAGAAAAGTCATATTCAAATACTTCAAATAAGCTCCATGCAAACTTTCATGCTTCAAATATGAGACGGTCAAATAAGAGACCTGTTGAGCTATAGTGTAGCCATTGCTCAGGACTATGATGCTATTTTTTAGGAAAGCACTAGGATGCCATTAAAAATACTGATATGTCCTTGTGAATCTGAAAAGACTGCAAGAGACAAATCTTAACACTAACTTCATGCCAAGAGGCATTTCTGGAAAAGTTTCTATTGTATGTATGCCTCTGCCCAAAGATGACTTGGGCCTGTCTGATAGCATGAGAGACTTTAGATACCAGGAAATAAATTCATTTCCTCTTGTAATACCAGGAGGAATTACAAGAATTACAACAATCTCTATATGTTTCGGGATATTGTCTGTCTGTGTTAGAAAGATGCTGACTCAAAGAAGGATAACATTGTTTTCTTTCCTTTTTTTTAATATGACTGTCTCCAGATGGGTCAGGTTATTTCAGATACAGCTTCTTTCTCAGAGGAGCTGGTTTCTAATGAACTGAGGTGAACTGATCCTAGTAAGACTAGCCAATCTAGAACACAGGAAAGTACCATATTATTTGCATTATGTGCCTTCTCTCATATTGGGCACCTTGGTGAACTAAGTTCAAACATGTAAGATGAAGTGAATTGTAGCCTCCAGCCGCTAATTGAGTAGCCAGAGCAAGCAAAGTACATCCGTGAGATTTCCAGCCACAGAGGCTTAGCAGGAAAAAATGGAAGTTTCTTTTCACTGGCGTGTGGTCCTGGAGTGGATTCAGGGTGATACCAGGAAGCAGGTGGAATTTTGCGGCAATGCAGGTCATGAAACAGATAGCAATGAATTTCTCCAGTCTAATAAATAAACAGCAGATAGATAGACATGCTACAGCTGCAATCTTCAAAGAAATTGCTGTATCCTAATGTTCCACTTCTCCTGACTTTCCTTCCCTATCATCACCCACCACTCCCCAAGATCTCTTTCGAAGATCTCAGACGTTGTAACTGAGAATAAAGAGAACATACATTGTCTAAATATCATTAGCTGTTACCATGCCAACCAGTAGACTATGCTTAAGAGCAGTCAGATTTGGTCGTAACAAATGTACTGAACCCTCACACCTCCTTAAACCAACCTAGTGGTCTTCTATGATGGAGTGACTACATCACTGGACAAGGGAAGAGTTACAGATGTAATTTATCTGGAAATGTGTAAATCTTTTTGACATGGTCCTGCCTGACATCCTTCTTTCTAAATTGCAGAGAGGTGGATTAGATGGGTAAACTGTTAGATGGATAAAAATCTGGTTGCATGGTTGCATCCAGAGGGGAATCATCTGTGTCTCAGAGACCTGATGGCAATCAGTGACTATATGGCCCCTCAGGGGTCCCTATCAAGATCACTGTTATATAATATCTTTATTAATGACTCAGATAAAGGGATTGAGTGCAGTTTCAGCAAATTTTCAGGTAACACCAAGCTGAGGGGTCTAGATTTCTGGTGAAATCTCATGAGGTTTAACAAGGCCAAGTGCAAGGTGCTGCACCTGAATCAGAGAAACCCTGGTATCAACACAGGTTGGGGGATGGACAGATCAGAGCAGCCCTGCCCAGAAGGACTTGGGGGTGCTGGTGGCTGAGAGGCTGGACATGACCCAGCCATGGGCACTCACAGCCCAGAGAGCCAAACGTGTCCTGGGCTGCATCCAAAGCAGCGCGGCCAGCAGGGCCTGGGAGGGGATTCTGCCCCTCTGCTCTGCTCTGCTGAGACCCCACCTGCAGTGCTGCATCCAGCTCTGGGGGCCCAGCACTGGAAGGACATGGACCTGTTGGAGCAAGTCCAGAGGAGGCCAACAAGATGATCAGAGGGATGGAGCACCTATCTTATGAGGAAAGGCTGAGAGAATTGGGATTTTACAGCCTGGAAAAGAGAAAGCTTTGGGGTGATCTAATTGTGGTCTTCCAGTACCTAAAGGGGCCTACAAGAAAGATGGAGAGGGACTTTTTACAAGATCATGTAGTGACAGGACAAGGGGGGATGGGTTCAAATTGAAAGAGAATAGATTTAGATTTGATGTTAGAAAGAAATTCTTTACTGTGAGGTTGGTGAGGCACTGGAACAGGTTGCCCAGAGAAAAGTCATAGATGCCCCGTCTTTAGGAGTGTTCACGGCCAGGCTGGATGGCGTTCTGAGCAACCTGGTCTAGTGGAAGGTTCCATGTCAGAGGCATTGGAATTGGATGATCTTTATGGTCCCTTCCAACCCAAGCCATTCTATGATTCTGTCATTAAGCTAATATGGGCCTGCCCCATTACACAGACCCACAGCTTTCGTCTCACCAAGACAGGCAAAAGGTGTAAAGCAGGGCAGCCAGAGAGAGCCTGACAAGAGCAGGAAGAACTTGCCCTGGGGTGAGCTTTCCTCCCATTCCTGCAAACCAGCACAAACTGGCAGAGAGACCAGGAGGTGAGTGTCAGGAAGACCGACTGAGAAGTGACATGGTTTCATGGAAATACTGAGAATACTGTTTACTTGGGCATTCTTACAAATTGCCAATGTTCCTTTTTCCCTTTAAACAAGCATGGAGGAAGGTGAATAGATAAGTAAACACAAAAGCTGACTTCATACAGAATAATTATGCTTACAGTTTCCTGTTCCTTCATACAAGTAAGATTTCTTCAACTTTTGCAGCTTTTGAAATGATCTAGTAAGACCAGAACAGATTTCTGTTCTGTTCTGCCAAAACAGGTACAATTTTATCACATATTGAGATACTTTTAATAGAATCATAGAATATGTTAAGTTGAAACGGACCCATCAGGATCATCAAGTCCAACTTCTGACCCTGTGCAGGACACCAAAAGAATCACGCCATGGGCTTGAGAATGTTGTTCAATGCTTCTTGAACTCTGTCAGTGCTGTGACCACTTCCCTGGGGAGCCTGTTCCAGTGCCCAACCTCCCTCTGGGTGAAAAACATTTTCCTAATATCCAGCCTAAACCTCCCCTGACTCAGCCTCATGCCTTTTCCTCAAGTCCTGTCACTGGTCCTGAGAATGAAGAGATCAGGACCTGCCCCTCAGTTTCCCCTTGTGAGGATGTTGAAGACCACAATGAGGTCCCCCCTCAGTCTCCTCCAGGCTGAACAGACCAAGTGACCTCAGCTGCTCCTCACATGGCTTCCCATCCAGACCCTTCACCCCTTTCATAGCCCTCCTTTGGACACTCTCCAATAGCTTTATATCTCTCTTAAATTGTGGCACCCAAAGCTGCCCCCAGCACTCGAGGTGAGGCCACCCCAGTGCAGAGCAGAGCGGGACAATCCTCTCCCTTGCCCGGCTGGCGATGCTGTGCCTGATGCCCCCCAGGACACGCTTGGCCCTCCTGGCTGCCAGGGCACTGCTGACTCATGTTCAACTTTCTGTTGACTGGGATATCCAGCTCCCTATCCACAGTGCTGCTCTCCAGCCTCTCATTCCCCAGTCTGTCTGTACATCCAAGGCTGCCTCATCCCAGGTGCAGAATCTGGTACTTGTTCTTGTTAAACTTCATACAGTTGGTGAATCCTGTTTCACTCCAGGGTGAAACAGTTCTTTAAATGGCACAACTATACAAATAGAGACAATGAGGGACTGGAATGGTCTCAGGTGGTAATTTAGTCCTTCATCCTAGCCCAATAGGCAGAAGCAATCACATCTGCATTATTTCTGACAGATGCTTTTCTAACTTGTTTTTGGAAAATTCTTGCAGATGGGACCCTATGACCTTCTAGTCAATGCAGTGCCCAGCCTCTCTCTCTTTATGGGCAGAGAAAAAGAAGGCACCACTCTCAACCTAAATCTCCTTTCCTGCAGTTAAACATTTCACTTGCCGTGCGCTTGCTGTGGATCTGGAGAATGGTGTATTAGGACCACTGTGCAGTACTTTTATAGAGCAGTTGGAGACAGTAATCTTGTGTTATCTGCAGCCCAAAGTGTCTCCACCTGAGTCTTTAACACAATGCTTATTCTTAGTGATGATCTCCTTTCTTAATTTCATATGTTACATCATGGGCAATTTACAGAATGCTACTCACAAAAGGCATAGAACACGTGCAATGGGAAATCTATAAAGCACCTCTACCAGCAGATGTTCCTAGCATAGATCTGTCCCCTGCTACCTACCTGTGTTGAGACTGACCTGGAATTTCCCTGAGAAACACTTGGCTGTGGGAAGAGTAGGTTTGGCAGCAGCAGTAGAGCATTCCTGAAAGACCAGTTCTTTGACTCAACAAGTCAGGTGATAATTATATTGCTGCTCAGGCTAATAGTGTGTGCCTATGTGAAGAATTCTGTTCGTTATCAAAAGACACAATCATGACACTGATTACTACCTGGTTACTGTGAAATACACCATGAGACATTTTATGGGAACTCTGGGGTGAATGAAGTGCCTAAGACCTTTGGAAAATACAATATAAATATGCAGCACAAAGAAATTTTTTGTAGTCGTTAATAGAGATGTCTTCTCCTTAAGTGCAGCCAGAAGAGTGGGGACAAGCTCCCTTCCTACCGTAAAACAAAGGGCTGAGGAGCTCTATAAGTATCCATGTTATCCCTTTTCTTAGAATCTGAGCCAGATTCCACAAAGAAAAAGACACCCTTAAAAAAGTAACCTGCTTATTAAATACAACTGGGAAATAGAGATGGCATGTAAACAGCAATAAAGCAGAGCTGAGAAATGAGCTAAAAACATCTGCTTTAACTGGAAACATAAATCAAATGCAATGTAACAAAGGTTTGCTGCAAGAATTTGTTTATGGCTGAAGGCTCCAGAGAGCCAAAGCCAGTGTGTGGTTGACTCAGGGATACTCCACAGAAGTTTGTCAGCCTGTTTCAGTGCCTTGCTGGGAAACTGGCTCTGAGACCAATGGACTTGAATCTTTCCATTTGAGGGAAAGGATAACAACAGAAAAGTAGTTTAGCATTTATGAAGAAGGAATAGAGCACAGAAAAAACCTCCAAAAACTTGATTTCTTCTAAGTTTAAGAAAAAATAAAATGCTGACACCAATATCCACAACAGACCTAAAATGTAGCAGTGCTGTGGAGCTGTTCACCAGAAAAAAAAGTAGTCTCAGCACTTAAGTTGTCTTCCCTCCACACTCTTTCACCACCAATCTCTATTCCTGCTTCTCTGGTGTCCTTGAAACTTTGGTCATTTCAGTGGTCTGAAGTTCTGACTATTTGGACTATTTATAATTGTTTTTCTGATTTTGAGCTAGGCTGCATAAAACTTAACCATAACAGTAGAGAAAAGACCTGAAAACCCAGCTCACCCAGCCCGAGGCCTTCAGCTGATCTCAGCTGCAGCAGTGCTGCTATTCAGCTATCCCCTTTTGGCTAAGGTAGTTGTCTATAGATGTTGTGGTACTTGCCAAGATGGCTCAAACTTTTTGGAGAAAGAGTAAAAAATCTGGTTTTTTAATGACCCCTCCAAATAACCGGTGACTCGAAGTCAGCAGCTGCTGAGAAGAAGGAGACTCGTATGTTTGTATGAAGAACACAGAGCTTGGGACAAGTTCCTGCATCAGCATTTTCCCCCTGGAAATAACAACATAGTCATTGCTGTTTATTTTTGCCACCTTAATGCATGTACGAACATCATCAGTGCAGGGGTCTGTGGGAGAGTACCCCATCAGGGCAAGGCAATCTCAAACAAAGAAGCAGCAGAAGAGGTGAGACCTCTAAAGAATCATGATTGGTGGAGGAGAAAAAGCACAAGAAAAAGAACATTGAATACATTTTGAAAGTGGAAATATCTCACTTTGCTTCCATGGCAACCATGCCTATGTAAACCCCAGATGAATAACAGGTACAGAAAAGCAAGTGACAAGTTGCCTTATTGGTGGCTTCCAATTGTTATCATGGTATAAGGAGCACAGATTTCTGAGGAAAAGTGAAAGAAACCCAACAGAATAACTAATGGGTTTGTCCTGGTTGATCTAGAGCATCTGGTCATGAATCCATATCTGCATGGAGAGGCATGCTCAGGTGTACCCACAGCAGTGCTTTGTCAATCTGAATCACTTTATCCAGTTGCACTTGCTGCTGTTTTCTTCCCCTCTAGTACTTTGCTGCAATCAAAGCTGAGGCAGGGAATAGGAGGCAAAGCTTTTATGTCTCTGGATTGACTAGTATTTCTCTGTAGAAAACAATGCTTACAATAATGGTGGACAAAACCCAGCCCCCTGGAGGAGAGGCTAAACCAACCATTATTTATTTCAGTGAAACACCCTGGAAAAGTCTATGAGTCTGTGACAGTGTATTGTGAAGTTCACAATTTTCTTTCTGTTCATTAGCCTGTTTTAAATCAATTAATCTTGTAGTTGCAGAGAAGGGAGCTGGACAAGACTCATTTCTCAGGGAAATCTGCTGCTTCCCTCCACTTGGGTTAAAGATGTGAAGAGAAAGCTTCCTACCCTGTTATGGCCTTTGGATTATTATCCATTATTGATTTTTTTCATGTAGGCAGTGATGAAGTTGCAATAAGTAGTCCAAGGACAATTCAGAGAGACTTCAGGGCCTTGGAAGGATTCATTAAGGAATTGTGAACACAAGAAATGTTCTTTTCTTTCCTTCAAATTGCAGGGAAGGATGAAGGAAGAAACAGGAAGACCCAGCAGGATCAATACCTGACTCCAAAGCTGGTGTCACTGGCAGAAGTTGTTCTTTTTTATCATGAGTTGGTCAACGTGACACCGGGCCTGCTGGCAACATGTGGGGTATGCCTTTCTTAGAAGGAGAAAAGGATCTTGGTGTAGGAGTTAGCAGGGTGAGCACCAACCATATGAAATTTAACTAAGGCAGATACTGGATTTTCCACCTAGGATGGGGTACCTGATTATGCATAAAAATTGAGGGAGGAGAGCAGGCCCTGCAGAAAGAGATCTGATGGTTCAAGTTGATGGCAAGTTGAGTATGGATCAGCAGTGTGCCCTGGCAGCAAAAAAGGCTAGCTGTGTGCTGGGGAGCATCAGGCAGAACATCGCTGTGGGAGATGGTTGTCCCACTCTGCAATGCACAGGTGCAGCCTTGCCGCAGGTCCTGTGTGCAGTTTTGGGTGCCTCCATATCAGAAGGACATCAAACTGTTAGACTGTGTCTGGGGGAGGCTGTCTGGTGTAAGGTCTCAAGTGCAAGACTTGGGGTGAGTGGCTGAGGTCACTTGGCTTGCTCAGCTTGGAGAAGGCTGAGGGATGACCTCAGGGCAGCCTACAACTTCCTCAAGAGGGAAAGAGGAGGAGCTGGTGCTGATCCCCTCTCTCTGTGACTGCTGACCGGGCGTGAGGAGATGGAATGAAACTGCATCAGGAGAAGTTCACACTGGGCATTACGAAAAGGTTCTGCACTAAAACGGGCTCCCCAGGGAGTGTCACAGCTACAAGCCTGTCAGAGCTCAAGGACCATTTGCATGACACTTTTGGTCATATGGTTAAGTTCTACGTAGTCCTTTGAGAAGCAGGGAGTTGGACTCAGTGATGCTTATGGGGAAGTTACCTCAGCAGCTGCCTTGGGACTGCCTAGAGGACACAGAGCAAAAATAGTAGCTGGCGTTCAACTTGCTCCAGACCACATTTTCATCAAGTGGGACTTGGCCAAAGCTGGGCTCAAGATGCCGAGCCTTGTCCTTTGGTGATCTGCCCAGCCAGTGGGGATGCTATGACCAGGAGCACAGAAAAGAAAAGCAGAGATCATGGACCTGCTGTGTGACTTCAGGGTCATTTGCATCAATTTATTGAAAAGCACAAAAGAATAAAATTGATGGAAGCAAAAACTGAGCATAAAAATACCATATATAAACTAAGCACCCATAACTGTTTCAGTTTCAGCTCACAAGAATTGCTTAAAAGCTCCTCTGAGTGTGCAGAGCTTTCATCACTCACTTTTACACAATTGGAGATCTTTTGCCCATGTTAAAAACCTCATGTTTCACAAACATCTCCAGGATGGTTTCGATTCTTTCAGAGTGACAGACTCTTGGAAACTGCATCACTTTGTCACCTACTGACCAGCACACCCTTGTATCTGCTTCTCTTCTTCTCAGGTTTTGAAGTTTCAAAGCCACAGTTTAGAAAAAAGGATTAAAAATTATTATTTCCTATTCCATGACAGTTAGTGGTTTGCTATCCTAACTATATTTAAATAGCATAACTTATTCATCAGGAACAAAAAAATTGTGATTTGTTGCCTTCTTGTAATTAGACCCTTCTGCATTTTTTTTGTTTTCTTCTCTCCTCATTGTGATACACTTAAAATGAAGAATAGACTTCTTCTTCATTAGCGTCACAATGTTTTCCAACACATGATTGGGGCTTTTTTTTCTTTATGGTACTGAATTAGTTCTGTTATATACTTTTGCAAAAAAAAAAAAAAAAAGAAAATTGGAAATTTAAAATAATTCATGACAAATATTGAATAATCTCACAACTATTCTGTGAACATGCCAGCAAAAGAGCTGTTCTGAATCAACCCACAGTTCTGCTTAGTCCTCTGCTTTGTTTCTAATACCACTGAATGCTTATAAAAGTATAAAGTATGGAGTACTTGTCCCTAGTAATCCAGACCTCCTGAGATAAAGATTGTGTGGGGTTTGGTTGGTGTTTCCTTTGCCTAATACCTTTTCACTCTGTTTATGCACTTTGACAGATTATCCTCTGACAGTTTCAGGGTTTGACTTTGAGCTGGCTGTAAGGGGATTTGCTGAGAGGTTTTTGTTCTTCCTTTGTGCTTCTCAGTACTTGTGCTATGAGCCACAATGAATTAAGACATCCCTATTCTTCTGTGGTATTTCCGAGGCCTCTATTACACACCTATGTGTTGCTTTTTTTTCCAGGGTGGAAATCCCTTAATTTAAGCCCTCTTTATGTGCAAGCCACTTCTCACCTCCCATCACCTCAGCTCCCTTCCTCCGTGCTGACTCTGAGGTGCAAAGGACGTCCCCATCCCCCAGATGGAGTTTGTGCTGCTGCATCCCTCGCCGCTGCTGCCATAACCCACAGGGTGCAGACACCGGCGGTGAGGCCGAGCCAGGAGTGCCAGGAGAGCATGCTGCACCTTTGTGCCCAGCCTGCCCCTCTCCAAATAAAGCTCTTTTCCAAAAGGGCCTGGGGGGCTGGGTGCACATATGGCTCTGAGCAGGCAGGACAGCTGGCTGCTGGAAAGGGCCATTGCTGAGGCATATGCTCTTTTGATGTCCTTCCATGCTTTGTGGGTCCAAGGCGTAGCAGCACCACATCTGTGCTGCAGAAGCCTAGTGCCTCTGTGATGTGTTGTGGCACCCACAGCTGTGCAGAGCTGCAGGCACCAGGGCAGGATGAGGTCAGCAGGACCCCTCCAAGGCAATATATGTTCCACTCCTGCCCAAGCGCCTGCTTCTAGTCCCTGGTGATGGGACACCCAGGGTCATTGCACACTTAGGGTCCCTACTGCCCACAGTACAGCCTGTCTGATTTTCTGGAAATCTTCCAGACCAACAGACATCAACAGGAACCCTGTTTGCTACCCACAGCAACCCAGCCAGTCCCTTAGAAGTGACAGACAAGAGCAAGGTGTTGGCATTATCTCAGAGGAGGAAAAGCACATTCCTGTACTACTTGATGCAGGTGCCTAGGAAAGAAGTGGGTGCTTCTCAAAAGCTGGGGAAATTGCTGCTGGGCACATTCCTGCCTCTTTGGCTCCAGTCTGAAGATTGTTCCCGGCCAACGGCAGAGAGGTTGGACATGAAACAGCATTTCTGGCACTCAGGGGCTTATCTGTGTAGCTTCCAAGTTCTGCAATACTCTTTGCAGCCTGGCCACAGCGTAGTTGTTTTCTGTTCTATCTCTATTTTTATAGTAGACAAGGGCTGAAAGATGACCCTGGCACCATACAGGCAGGTTCCAAGACTGGCTGGATGCTCCTGACCAGGTGGTATCAGCATCCAGTCCTGTGTTGTGCTGTAGTTTTGCCTCAACCACAGCAAGCTTTGACCACAACTGGACTGGGGGGCTGCAGGAACACCCCCCTTGACCTCTCTGCAGTATTATAAGGTGAGATTTTAAAATCTTGCATTGTCCTACATACAGTATGGGCAATGTAATTCTGCAGAGAGGTTTCTTTCTCCAGTTCTCATGACCTGTCGTGTTTACAACAGACTAGAAAAAATAAATGAAGCTTTTCAGAGCTGAATATTCTGAAACGTGTTTTAAAGAAGAAACAATGTTAATCAGCCTTATGCATGTGCAATTTTCAAATTATTCACCAAAGTCCAAGCTACAAAGTCACTGAGATACGCAAGCACCAGAGATGTGGTCTCCCATCCGGCTCTGATGGCACCAATATGCAAACATCTGTAGTTAATGAAAAACAGCATGCCAGTGTTGCTGCGAGATGCAAAAAAAGGTGTAGTCAAAGACAAAAAAAAAAGAAACCCCCCACCTTGTACATTTGTTGATATGAGATTATTTGCCAATTACTTCTTTTTTTAACTCTCTGTGTGATGCAGTAGCCATACATTTTTAAGTTTTTAAAATTTACCTTAAAAGTAGTAGGAAAACATACTGAGCAAAGCACTACCTACAAAAGAAAAGATTAAAAGCAATTGATAACTGAGGATCAGGATCCATATTCTATTTAAAGCAGCACGTTCATTATTGTTCATAAGTTATCATAAGAGAATTGAGCTGGTATGAACACATTATCAGGCCAAGTGGCGTGACATTGACAGAGAGACAGAGAGACAGAGAGACAGAGAGACAGAGAGACAGAGAGAGACCCTACTGAACAGCCAGGAAGTGTCCTTTGTAGTTCTAAACACAAACACATTTATGAGCTGAAAGTGTGTTTCAGATTGTATTACAAAGTGGGATTCCATATGGCAGCTAAGGTCCAGAGCTGGGATGACTCAGGAAGTCAAGATGAAAAGATCATCAGAGTTTATTGAGCGGGACTGATGGTTTCTGATGCACCCTCAGCTTCATGGTTTGAACAAGCAGACTTGGGAACTGGCAGAGCTTGAGACACCTCTTGCAGTAGCTGGAAATTATGACTACATTTTTCAAATATTTACTTTCTAGAAAAAAGCGTATACAACTGTCCAGCTCCTAGTAAGGTGTTTTTGTATGTAGGCTTTTGTATAGGAAATAGACAATAGGACATCTGATTGATTACAGATGTAAAATGTCTCTGTAGAAAGCTGGTAATTAAAAAGACCAGAAAATAGGCATGGACCAAATATTTTTATGAGACTTAGGAGTTTAGAAGCAACTTTTTTAACAGTCCTTTTAGGTGATAAAGAAAGCAGTAAACTTACCTCTTTCATGTACATGAAAAATAGGTAAACAAAGCACTGCCCAAACTGGAAATTATTTGTATTTACTTCTGACTGTATTTCTACTTCGACAGTTGTTTTTCTGCCTTTGATTGCTGAAGCAAAAGCCAACTTCTGTACAAACCCCCTGCAGTAATGGCACCTGGAGGAAGCTGTGCATCCTTCTAAAAGTCCTCTGTGGTGGTCTCTCTGGAACTTCAGCCCCAGGAAAGTCAGCTGTGCAGTTTGAGTGGAGAGTCCCACCTGGCCTAGGGGAAGGGAACCTCTTTTTGGAGCTGCCCACCTCTGCCCACAGCAGCATGCCTTCTTGTGCTGTCCAGCAGACATTGGTGACCACCTTGAAGCTGGCTGTTGGTGAATGACAAAGTACCTACTTTATTTTGGGATATTGAGTGGAAAAAAAACATGGTCCTTTTAGTTGTAGTCATTCTTGTAAATCTCTGAGTTTGTGTCATTTGTGGTCATAAATTAATTTATTTAAGAACTTGAAGAATATGATAAAAGGCACCACTATTTCCCCATACAAGCTCTGATCTCTGCCTCTTTGTTCACAGTGGTCTCTGTGCACAAATGATCCTCCCCAGTTTTTTCTGTGAGATTAACAGGCAAGGTTGTTCCATATCAAGAGCGGAAGACAGGATATAAGAGTGTTCAGCCTTTACAAACATGTCTAAATGTAGCCAGGAAGAGATGTCAGACTACCAAGCAAAACAGCAAACAAAGGTGGGCCTGTGGAAGGTGTGTTTGACAGCAAGGCTATTCACTGCTGCCCTCAGAATACTAGTGAACCATGGCGAGGATCAGTCTGAACTTGAGTGAGGTCTTTGGGTAGTTCTGCAGAATAACTAAAGGCTGCATTACCTTCTCTAGGCAGTATTTAGGATAAAGACAGCTCTCTGGAAGAGTGCTATCCTGAGCCATTCAGGCTTTTTTCTTTGCTCAGCATAGGTACAGCGTTCCCTCCATGGCACCTGGGGGAAGGTTGTGCAAGTCTGAGGCATGGAGAGCTGTGCCGGGACCCGCACATTGGGCAGTGCCATCTGTGGCTCCAGGCACAGCGCAGGCAGCATGCCTCAGCCCTGGGAAGGTGTGCTCTCCCAGTCCACAACAGCCTCAGCAGCAGACTGTGGCCCCACTGCTACCCCACTACTGCATCAGACTTGCCATTTTCTGCACCACATGGGAATGGGGGGACATGGTGACTGAGCTCCATGGCTGGTGGCATCAGCTCAGCAGGCAGGCTTTGAGGGGGCAGAGGAAACCGCTTCAGAAAGCAAGGGAAAGTCATGTACATATCAGCAGAGCAAACAAAGAAACAAAGGAGCACAGACATTAGAACTTGTGCCCACTCAGTGAGCCACAAGATGAATGCAGAGAGGGAGGCAAACTCTGAGAGCCTGTAGGATGCCTGAGCCAAACAAAAGCAGAGGAAAAGGAGCTCAGGGGAAGCCACCAGCCCATCTGAAGCAGATCAATCTCCCAGTAAAAACCTCAGGGAGTAAAGAGTGATCTCTTGGTGAGCTCATTTAAGCTTTAACTATAGTATGTCAAAAAAAAAGAATGTTTGGCCCTTGGTAAAGGGAGGATATGGCTGACTGGCAGTCCAAAACCCGACAGAGCCACTGTGTCTGACCTGTCTTGTGTGAATCCATAATACTCCCCAGAAGATCCCTCTGGCAAGATGATATGACCAGCATGGACGTGCGATGATGAGTGCCTGCTTCTCTGCTTCACTGTGTGTAATCCAGATGGGGATAGCAATAGCTTGAAATTTAGGGAAGTTTTAAAATATCTATATTTTTACGGTTGCCTGTTGCCCTTGACTTTTTAACATTAAAACTATGCTTTAAGATTCAGCAAAATACATGTCTCTGTGTGTTCATAATGTTTCTGATGCCAAAACACACACACAAAAAAAAAAATAGACTGTCACCAAAGCCTGACTCTGTCAGGAAGAAAGGAAAATGTACTTTGCTTCCTCTCATTTTCACAGTTGTTGCTTAATTTCATATTACTCTTGGCATTTTAGCTGGGGATCAAGATATCCAAAACCCATTCTTCATTTTTTATTCAGTTCCACAAGTTATATGTGCACTACATCATCCTCCTCTGAGTTCTCTTTCCAACAAGCTTGATTAGGACATTTCCATATGAGCTTTCTTTTATAGTGCTCAGCTTGGGCACACCCCTGGGCGTGCAAATCGTTGTAGAAACATGGGGCTGGTGGAAGAGAATGACAAAAGGAAATCCTCAGTCCACAGAGGATTGAGCTGCAGTTGCCACCTTGTGCAAGCCTTTTCCTCCTCCCTTTTTGTATGGTGTTTACATGAACAAAAAGGGACGGAAAAAATCAGGGGAAGGGAGCAGCAAAATGGAAGAAGCTGACTTTAAAGCAGCAGAGTTTTTGGTAGAATTAGGAAGCTCAGACAGACATCTGAAGCCTTCAGTATGCCAGAAGCTATCTTCCTACCTACAACTTTGTGTGTGCCCCTGCAAGTGTGTAAGGTCTGGGAGTCACAGAGAGTGTTGACATCTCTTCCAGTGTTCTATTTGGATCAGCCCAGTGAATGTTTCCCATTTCCTTTCCAGGTCTGCATTCCTACCTGGGGCTGGGGGACACACTCTCACATCAGCTTTGGGGAAGGGAGAAAGAGGTAGAGGAATGTGGTCTCAAGTTTGGCACTGTCCCTTTGTGTGCATAGGTGGAAAAGGGCATAATTTCAATATGCTGCTCTTTTCACACACTTTTTGTATATCCCTTTTCCTGTCTTGTTGCCTGGCTGAAACAGGGCCAGATATTCAGCTAAAGTGGATAGAGTTCTCTGACTCTGACAAAGCTACCAAAATATGTATTTGTATCTCTAGGCTCTTAATCACCACCTTCTTCTGCGTTTCCCCAAGATACGCAGATCCACAGTGCAAGGGAAAGTGCCACTGGGAAACCTGGCCATTGCTGCAGTATTTTTTGTTTAACTGCAGTTTGACCTGGACACTGTAATTATGGTGTTTTAATGTAACAACTGTGTAATATGTGTAGGCAAAGCAACAACAGAGAAAAGACAGACTGAGGAGGGGTGAAAGGCCCATGTGCTGGGGCTGTGGTATTTGAGCAGCCAAAGATATGGACAATGTTTGGTCCCCTTCACCTTCTGTGAGTGCCTGGTCCTGCTCAGCACAGCTACAAAGCTGGTGGGACCTGACAGAGTTCAGGATCTCGATGCAGACTGAGTCACTGGCAGGTGAGTCCTAAAAAGGTCACAGTGGTGGTGCAAGGGATGTGTCTGCATGCTCAGGGAGTTCTGGTGCCATGCTGGCTCCCCATCCTGTGGTGGAGCGGGGTGGGGCTGCCAGAGTGGGCACAAACTATGTGGTGCTGGGGGCAGATGGGCTCTGGTATGCTCCAAGGGGTGCCTTTTAACTCTGAGTGTCTGAGAAATTTGCAATCAGTGAATCCCCTTTCTAGGTTTTGCCTCAAGGGATTTCTCCTCAAATCAAGATCAGAGGCTGCTAATTCATCTTCACTCATCTAAGATTCAAGAAGATGAATTCTCCTGTAACATTCAATGAGATTAATTTATTGTTTGCAGTCTGTGAACCAGATAGGATCTGAAAAACCATATTTTTTACCATTCTCTTTTTTTTTTAATAAGGGCAAAAATAGCTTCTAGCTTTTTATTTTACTTAGTTTTACATTATTTAATCTTACTTATTTTATTTATTGCATGTGTATAGTGTTACTCTGTATTGAATAAAGGGAGGACCTTGGCTGGCTTTCCATTTTTATTTCCGTTTTCCTTTTAGCAGACAGACAGGGCTCAGCAGGAAGCTGTGACCAGTGTAATCACTGCTGTAGATGAAAGGGTGTCCCCAAAAAGGGATTAAAGAGAAAATTCCTGTCATGGCAACCATTAGTACAGGAAGTCTGGACAGCTGAGATGGTGGAGTATTTTGAAACCAGATTAGGAAAGAAGGTGTAGCTTTTGACACTGATGCCCATGTGTGGGTGCTAATTAGGGGGAGGAAGGGCTGGCTGGAGGGTGACGGCCACATGGAGTCCTCACAGAGAGGTTCTTCGGTTTCATCTGGTGGGTGAGGACATCTATTGACACAAGCTTGGGTTTGGTTTAGAGTAAAAGTTCAGCTAAACCAATCCAGAAATGTCTTTCTTAATGCAGTATTTCTCAGAATCTTTCTAGACATCCAGAAATTCTCTCCTCAGCTTTACTTTCCTCTGTCCTCATTAAATAAATAGAAAACCCAAAAGACAACACAATGCAAACCTAACCTTCCCTGACGAGCCATGTGCATCTTGCTGTCTGAAAAACTGTCTAATATAGTTTGCATGAAGTCTATACATTAATCCAGTTACTCAGATCTTTGTCTAGAACTTGTCAACATTAGATGGTATTCTCTCAGTTTGCTCTTTTCATCAAGACTATTAAATAGAATTTTTTCTTGTCACAGACACCTTAAAGACTGACTTTGTAGAAAAGAAACATGGACGTAGACATAAGTAGATGCCATAACCTGAATTTGTAACCAGTAGGTAAATTATTCTCTGTAGAAATTATGCCCTTTCCCTTTATCTTGAAAAGTAGCACAAAATGCCCACTGCCCACATATTTGAACAAGACAAGCATGCAAATCTCTACCCAAAGCCAGGTCAAAGGTGAATCTCACAAATCTAAATCCAAAGCTGGATTTGCACAGCTCTAAATTTAATTCACTACACCAGCAAATGCTCTAAAGGGCTCAGACATCTTGAATGCACTGCTGTAGATTTGAATTCCAGGGCACCAGGTTACTTTTCCCACACAGCTCTTCAGCAGCAGCAACAGCAAATCTTGACTTTGTGATGAAGCTATGCATCTTTGTCATTTTTTTAACTATCAAATTATTCTTTTTGAGGGAGATACTTTGCAATGCTGGTGATCAGAGTAAAGGGATTCACTTTATCTGGCTATGTAACAATCTATAAATGTGTTATAAAAGTCATGGAGAGAGCTCAGTAAAAGCCATCACAGTCAGGGATCTGCAGCAGTTGCACATTCCTGATCCCCCTATTCCTCTGCCCGCATACAAAGGCACTGGGACCCCAACTAGGAAGATCACAGCTGCTGGCAGAAATATGGTGCAGAGAGATGGGTCCTAGCATGCATTTTTGTCATGGGAAAATTATCGTGTATGAAAACTCTGGACTGCTCAAGAAGCAGAAAGCCCAGAGCTCATACACTGGGGAATATTGCCACAGAGATCAGTCACAAAGGAACTACAGTCTCTTGGGGTAGCTGAAAGATTACCTTATTTATTCCCATCAAATGCTGTATTCAGTAGGGATGGCCAAAATCAGATCTTCTTAGATATGGCAGGTTTGGTATTCCATCTGGACAAGAAGTCAAAATAAAAATTTACTGATGGAATTGGAAGTGCCAAAACAGCAATATATTTTGTTCAAATTCTTGAGCAAAATAAAATTAATTAGAATATCTGTCACAAAACATTCCTGCTTTCTTTATAAATGTCTTTCAATCTGTGACCTCAAGTGAGTGAGCCTTGACTCCTTCTCAGTTATGCATGGTCCTTCCTGAAGGCTGAAAACTGTCTTAGCACAAGCCTGGCCATAGAAGAAAGGCAGTGCAAGGTGCACTTCGGACCTTGCCATAACTTCACTCCTTGGCCATCCCCTAATAGGAGAAAACCATGCCAAGACTACCCTTCCCTCACACCAGCTCTCGCAGCTGCAAGACAGAAGAGATGCAGCTTTGATTTTGTCCTTTGCTGGCATTTCTGCAATCATGGTTGCTCAGGAAATTGCATTTATATATAATAATAATAATTATTATTTTCTATAATAATAATTGGTGCTCAGGAAAATCTACCTCATGACAGCCTTAGAAGTCAAGTATTCCCTTCTGATGAAATATTAAAACTACCAGGACATCACTGCTTAGGTGGAAGCAGTTGCATAATCCCTTTACAAAGCATAAAATTATTTTATTGATCCAGTCTCAAGAAAAAATATCCTATTTTGAATTATTTACTTCCAGACAGGGAGCATGCAAAGAAACTGTCATGAGAAACCTACCCCTTCTGTTCTCTAGGAGGGCAGGACAGGTGGCCTTCCCCAAAAGGGACTTTGAGTGAAGAAAAAGCGTATTTATTGTAAAACTCAGATACCTTGTCTTCCTAATCTTTGAACTACTGAACACATAGCATGCTGGTGATGTCTGTATAAAACTGGAGGATATAGAAACTGGGTAAGAATAAATCTAGGAAAAAAAATGTAAAACTACTTTCTGCAAGGCCTATATCTGACCATTGCTGCCCTTCTCATTGATGTTGAACCAGCTGGGATGTACATATAACCAATCGTGAGAAAATCTGGCGTGTTCATTTTGTGGTGCTACAAGATAACGCACTGTGTGAGTCACGGGAGAGTGGATAATGAACACAGGGAGTTTTCCTAGTATTAATGGTCAACAACTTACTGATACTGCAGCTCACAGTTAAGAACACTACCATTTTATCATGCAAGAAGCTTACTTGAACTCCTGTCCCTCTAAGTGTGTTTTCTTGATAATTTTCAATTACATGTTCTTGATAACTGCCTAATTTCATTATCATTCTTCAGTGAAGTGTTTGTAATTTTCTTCTTATCTTGAAGGGACCGAGGAAATTTGCAACTGTCTTTTGATTTTTGGAAACATTACTGTCTGCAGAAAAAAATAGTCAGTTGTAATTATGTCTTTGTTGTAACATGCTGAGTTTTTGTTCTTCTGTTCTCTTCAGACTTCTCCCTCATATGTTGATTTTGCTGCTACCAGACTTTAGGAGAACGAAATTTCTTTAAATATCTTTATTAGGGGAAGTATTTGAATCCAAACCGTAAGAGGGAGGAAACAGAGAGAAATTAAAAGATGCAACAAATGCCTCCAAAGGGCAAGTGAACAGCCTTGAGAGACTCAAAGTACTGCTGTTTTCTGTGTTTAGATGAGAAACTGCATGTCCAGTAGTTTGCAAACAGTGCAGATTTTTCATCTGCAGTCCAAAGGGCAAATAGATAAATGATGACAGGCTCTGAAATTTGGGATAATGAAAAGTAACCGGTCTACAACGGCCTCTATAAGGAGAAGTTGATGACTTTCAAATGATTTTTTGGTTACACTCTATTGATTAAAGTAGCAATATCATGGGGCTCCTGCACACACACTTCTTGATCTAACACCGATTTTGGTAAAAATCCTTGTTTGGGAGCACAAAATTGGCCTCACTTCTGTGGCTGCTGAGCAAAGACAGCTGTTGCAACTTGTGGCAATGCTTTCAAGCATCCTCATTCTGCAGAAAAGCTTATTGGTCTGCGTGCAGGCAGGGTGAGATGTCGTTCCATCACATACACAGTGAGCATGCTTTACTGCTGTTTTGGGCTGTGGAACATACTGAAGCCATGGGAATGAGCACTACAGTAAAAGAAAAACAACTCAGCATTTTGGAAGCTGACTCTTCAGCTGCTATGATTTTTCATCCCCCTGCATGTCACTGAGGAGGAGCAGGGAGATGAGATCCTGGGACCCCATGCAGTTGCTACACAGGAGCCACACACTTAGGTCCCAGGGGCCACAGGAGCAGGAAGGGGCACTGAAAAGTGAAACACTGGCAGGAGGCTGGGGGTGGACAACATGAGTGAGAGGTGGGTGGGCTCTGGGACAAAAGGACATGTGACACAAGGACTGTCCTGCTGCATGGTCAAAAAGAGAAATATCCACTTTCCTAGCTTTCTGCTCCCTTGTTCTCCCCATTCTGTCATACTACATTTATTTCCATTAAGCTCATGCTGAGCTTCAGGAGGACTGGGCATGGGGTGGAGCAGGGTTCTGGACAGGAAATGTCAGCTCTCAAGCCTTCTTGCATGGACACACACATCGGCCTTCTGCCCCATGGGGCCATGGAACACCACTGGCAGAGCGTCTTCCACTGCGCCTCTTCCGATTTTGGTCATCATGCATCTATCTCCAATCTCCCCAGAGGCCTTTGGAAGTGCCATCTGGCCAGCCTGGTATTTTTAACCAAAAGCCAATCATTTCTATCATAAGAAATTTTAGAATCATGCTTAAGAATTTTCCATCCTTAATTTGTAGTGCTCTTTGCTTCAGACAGAACACTGATGACCTAAATAAGCATGAGGTTACTGACCCTTATCCCCCCAAGCCTCCAGAAGGTCTAAGTCATGTCTTGAAGAGTCAGTACCCCCAGGTGTGATGGGAAGGGCTACAAGGGAAATGCAGTCAGCTCTGAATAGGAGACAAAACACTGCTTCTGACCACCAATATCCAGAATAACCCACAGGCTGCATTGCAAAGCAGTTCCCACTTCAGACTGTGGCACCATAGATTTATGACAAATCATTCCAGAACTATCCACTGTTTCAGTAATTTGGGGTTATAGCCACTCACCTTCTATGGCCATGAAAAAGAAAAACAAGGTACAAATTGTCATAAGTAGATACTCAGTTCAGCAAAGGATAATTTTAATCTAAGAATCCAAATTGTTATTTTAAAACCTGTATACGCAAGTGCAACTGGACTTGTTCTTGACTGCAAGAATTCACAATATCTTTACTTCTACCTGAGGGACTTTCTTGCCAGATTTCATACAGAAACCAAAAGTGACAGAGTTATTATGTAGCTTTTAATAGAAATAATCTCAAAATTCATGAGCTACTGTCTTCATAAATATGTATTATGAAGTTCCTATTTTAATGTGATTAGATGTTAAATAGCAGTGTTCTGGAATACCATACTTGGCTAAGGAAAAATTCAATTTTATGAGAACAGCAAGTTTTAAAAGTTTTATTTGTAATTTCTTCTTTTTCTTTTTTTCTTTTTTTTTTTTTTTTAAGACAGCAGCTATAATACTACTCAGAAGCAATGCCTTTCTAGTATTTTTTCTATCTGCTTCTGTTTCTCTAAGCACACAGGAATTAGACTATGAGGGTAAAATTTCAGGTTCTAAGGTACTGATCCAGTCTGCTTTGGAAAGTGGGCATAATTTCATTAAAGCTTATTCTGTTTTCCACTATATTATTGGGTTTTTTCTGTTACAGATCCCAAAGACTGTTCAAGTGACAGTTTACCACTGAAGTGAGCCACTAGGCACTAGAGAGTTATTGCTGCAGGTATAGAAGGTAAAGTTCCTTATCAAGGTCTGAAAAGTTAATGGGGAACATGTGAATCAGTAACAAGAGAAATATTCCAAAAGAGAGGCATATATTGTGTTCAGAAAGGACAATCTCTTTTTGAAGGTAAATTTTATAATACCTGAATGAATCTTGGTTTGCTCAAAGCATTACTGGCAAATCATGCTGATGCCTGAAGAGACTACCTGGAAACAGAGACTGGACAGGAATAGGGGAATAAAGGTGATATTTATTAGAAAGGCCTTCAGAGGTACACTCTGGGGAGCCCAGAGGCTGCTGCCAAAATGGACCCCAAGAGGGACGACAATTCACGAGTTTTTCACACTTTTATAGGTTTGGTCCATTTGCATATCAGCATTAATTCGTCAATTAAAACTTCAGCTACTGATGTAAGTTCTCTAAGCTCAGCCCCCCTTCTCCAAGATGTTGGTTTACACATTTTGGGCCCAGGACAGTCTAGGTGTCCTTGGAGAGCAAACCCAGAGAGACTTTGTTGTGTCTATCTTAGCATGAGAGAGCAGTAGCAGGCTGTAAGGCACTTCAGATTTTTACAGTAGGCAATACAGAATATACAAGCTAAAACTCAAGGCATCAATGCCTTTGTAGACGTACGTGGAAAAACGTCACACATATCATATATTATTTATTCCTTTGTAAAAACCTGGGTGAAGGACCTGCATGGGTCAACTCTTCAAAGTCTTTTCAAATAGTACAAGAGAAGAGACAGGAAAAGATACTAAATAAATACAGACATTTTGAGGCAAATGGCCACCTCAGAGCTGATTATAGAAATAAGTATAATGTAGGCCCTCAAGTGCAATAGTGTTGCAAATACTCGCTGGAAGGAAAGTACACTCTGAACAGAATATGAGGGAAGAACAGCTCCAAGGGGAAAAAAGGCAGTATGTATGGTTTGAGTTTAAAACCATAACTCATTTACATTAAGAGATCAATCAGTGGGAAAATCCATTCTGCAGTGTTAGCCCATCACTGAACAAGCTAATTGAACACAGAGCAAGCGAGAGCCTGGGTGGCCTCTTCTCTCTTTTATCTGCACAGCAAAGCTCACACAGCTCCAAGATCCCCCTCTCTGCAAGCCCAGTGCTTTCAGACAGGGTGACCATTCAACTGAGCCCAAGGAACTTCATCTGTGAGAGTGTAACATCTTTGAAATTTATTTCCCTGCTTCTGAATGGGGCTTGAGAGCTGTGGTTGACAGTCACCCAGCACGGGCTGCTGTGCGGGTCTAGTGCCCTGGCCATGGTGCAGGAGCTGGGTGGCCATGCTGGAGATGGAGCTGGAGCAGAGGTGGCTTTGTCCAACACACGGTGCTGTGAGCTCCTGAAATAAACACGCTTACGTAACATGCAGAATCATCCCATCTTTCCCCTATGTTCTTTTGGCAGAAAGGCTCGCAGGAAATATCCTGCTAGTGGAGATAAAAGCGTTGATTTACTCTGTTCCTGGTAATACATAATTGCTTAATCGCAAGCACATAATTAAACTCCATTGGGAAGGTTGCAGCGACAATGATTGCCCTGCAAAGATCAGTTCCCCCAAAGAGGCAATATTTGCATCAGTTGTATTTTTTTTTTAATAATGGGAACAAGGGGAAATGCACTAAAAAACCCAAAGTTTAGCGAGAGCTATGGAGGTATGGAGCAAAGGAGGCTGGAGACAGCCAGAGAGGCACCAACAGAGGAAGGGGAGATAAGGTTTTAAATTTTTCCCCTCACTAACTGAGCTGTTTGTGGAAGCCATGTCTCTGCAAAAGCACTTCTTGTGTGCTGAGGAGGTCACCAAGCTCAGCAAGCTCTAAAGAAGAGGCTTTGGTGTGCTGAGCACTCTTCCAGACAGTGCCAACATGGGGGCCCACCTGACCTCACCAACCACCCTCTGAAGGTTGTTCGTGTGGATGGCATGAGGCCCGGGGGAGCCAAGGAACCACCAGTGGCCAGAGCAATTGCAGCATGCCCACATCTGAAACAACACATTCAGTGGGGAGTCACTGCTTGCCAGCACAGAGAGACCGCTACCCAGTCTGTCCCCTATTGTAAGGAAACAGCCTGAAAGGAGCAAACAGAAAGCTGTTCTTCCCAGTGACAGGAGGCACTTTTGCAAACTGGTGCATGAGTCATAACTCCTTTTATTGAAACTTGTTCTTCAGTCATCTGGAAGTCAGAGCTAAAGATACTTTTTAATTTCTTTGTCATGTAAATTCTGTGTCACTACTGTATTAGGCACCCACCACAAAGGAACAGTAGTTTGCTTAGACTGACAGACTTGTGTGCATGTCCACAACTCCGAGGCTTCCCTAATAACTGTGTAAATGAATGAGGTCCTGTTTGTGCACAGAAGAATGCTGCATTCATTTTTATCATTGGTGATGAAGAAAATATGAGAAGTTAAAAACAAAATAAAAACCTCGAGTGCACAAGAGATGCTGTGTTCCTAACAGAGAGAAGACAGTCAGTTCCAGTTTGTGGGAGACAGTCTGTAAGTGCAAGTAAAGAGCATCACTTTGCAGCCTGCAGAGCAAAAGAAGAAAAATCTCTGCTTCAGAAAATGGTGTTTGCTTTGAGCTGGCAAGAAATATTTCAATAACAGGTTGTGGAGAATGTAACTTCAAAGCTTGGAATTTGATGGAGTTTTGGAAGCAGTTGCTGAAATTTGCATCCAAAAGTGATTTAACTTCCCCAGTAAGTGATGTGTACACATGGCACACACCACTAAACCACATATGCATTCAATGTATGAATTCCCACTTTCTTGACTTCCCATTCCAGCTTTAACATTTTTTCCAGCACAAAAAGAAATTAATCAAGCTTGCAATAGGATGTGTGTATAAATGCCAAAGAAAAAATTAAAATCAGCTGCTATTTGAAAATTACTGAGCCTGAAGTACTTTGTTTGGATACTTAATGCCCTGTAAATCCTGTACACCATCGTGGGTAACCAGTTAAAGGAAAAACTCTTTAAGCCAAAGCTGTTCCGGGTTTGTTTGGCTTTCTTTAGTAGTATGACCTTTTATAGTGACCAAAATGGTTATAAATTCATCAGGAACCATGGGGCAAACTGGTCCTCTGTGAACTGATTCCTTAGAGTAAGATAATTCATTTTAAAAGCATTTTCTTTGCTCCTGCCAAAGAGGAAACATTCTGGCCAGAAAAGAGAAAATGGGGGGGACATGCTGGAGAATGCATTGCCTAACATCTTCTTTCCCCCAGCTTACTCTCCTGAGAAAGTGAGATTTCCTGGGACCATATGGAAGTAGAATGGCAACAGCCTGCAGTATGTGAAAGGTTTCTGCAGCAATACAGAATTCCTTTCAGCCTAAAAGTACAATCAAAGCATCTCACTCAAAGTTTTTAGGAGAGATCTTTCTTTTGAGAACTTGTCAGCATAATTATGGTAGGAACAAATTTACCAAAACAAATCTTCACTTTATGAATGCTGGTAGCTGTCATCTCTAAAAATATTTAGATACAATACAGGAAGAGAATGAGACAGAAAATTTTTACATCTTGTTTAATACTCTAAAATTAACACCATCACTGCTAAATAAGAAGGGACACTTGGAAGAAAAACAGGCAGTCATTTTTCTCTTGATACTATTTAGAGTGAGTTCATTTGTACCTGTACAAGTAGATTTAATGGTAGTGAAAGATGCAGCAGCTTGAGCCTCATCTCAGTGGAAAAATCACTCTGTTACATTTCCTTCTGCTCCCTTTTATTTTTTTTCCTCTGAGTAGTGTCCTATCTTCCCCAAACACATGAGAAGGTGCATGTCCAATCACCACAAAACAAGTAGAGGCCAGGAAGGTAGCAGCCACCCTGAAAGCAGAGGTGCATGTCACCTTCCATGTTGCAGGATTAGCAGAGCCACCTGTGGTGTTTCATTTCCATGACCAGGTCTTTAATCCTTCCTTTTGATAGGAAGGGCAGTGCTAATGGCAGATACAGGCTGGCAGGTCTTAAATTGCATCAGGAGTTAATAATCTTAGTTTGCTTCACAACTCATCCCAGCAGTGAGGTGAGGAAAGCAGCATGTGCTAGGGCCAGTGTCTACCCAGCCTCTGCCTGCTACAGGGCAGCAGAGTGGGTCAGTGTCCAGCAAGAAGTGTCACAGTAAGAATAGGGACAAAAAGGACACACTTTTCAAGCAGAGCAGCACGCATTTAACTCTATCCCTAGTTCCCTCACACTTCCATTTTCAAACTCTGCTACCACCTATCTAAAAAGCATGTTAGATGTTTTGGGCCTAGTAAGCAGCACACCACTAGCAAACAGGAATGCTGTTATTCAGAGACATTAACCATATGATGCCGGACACAGACCCTGAACTCATCTGCAGCATGATAGGCATCTTTCTAATGATATCCCACAGAGTAATCACAAATTGTTTTGAGGTAACAAAACCCTCCTGGGATAAAATGCAATAGCTCTGTAGTCAGTTACAACCACTTGGCACAAATAGAGTTTTGCTCCTACTGGGATGGGAACAGGACCTGAAATATCAGGGCCTACTGAAATGCCTCATGGTCAACATAAATGATGCAAATGAAATTAATATTTCTGCCTGGTCTATAATGACTCTGGTCTCCTAATGCAGTAGAGTAGTTAGAAAAGCAACGGCACATAATGGCACATAAACACTTTCCAAGTGGCTGTCCCATTAAGGTTATGCGAGACCCAGGGCAGTCCTCTGCAATGTGATGTCAGCTCTGGCTCCTGGCCTGACACACAGTTACACAACAGGACAAGGCAAGGGCAGAAAATGGAGATGCTGATGCTCT
Organism: Aleadryas rufinucha; assembly: GCA_013397815.1. Lineage (NCBI taxonomy): Eukaryota > Metazoa > Chordata > Aves > Passeriformes > Aleadryas > Aleadryas rufinucha. The sequence goes on from VZTH01001985.1 coordinate 134,753, forward strand.
GGAGTTACCAATTTTTTGAAATACAGTTTAAGCATATGGTTTCTGTTGCCATCACTGGGAAAACATCAGACAGGTAAACAGCAGTGGAGGTACCTATTGTCAAACTCAGACATGATTTTTTTTTTCCTTTTCTATATCTTATTCTTTATTCTTTTCATGTATCTGTCCTGATTTTCCCTCTCTGAGAGTCTTGGCAGGGGAGCAAAAGAAGCTCAAAAGTACATAGCTTATGGCTGAGTAATGCTCTACTAAAGGCAGGGAATCTCTCTTTTTTTTTTTTTTTCATTATTTTCATGGGTTTTTTTCTTACTCTGTGCATGAGCTGTTAGCCTAGAAGCTCTACTGATATTTAGCATTCCTTCCGCACCGGTTGATTCGTGCTGGTTGCAAGAAGCATGTGGCGGGTATTTGGCCCAGCATTAGGGGAGATCACAAGCAGGGAAAGGAAATGTCATGTCGGGTTGCATAGAAAAGGGAATCAACACAAACCTTTTTCCTCAGTGTGCACTTAAGCCCACTGCACTATAGCAATGAATGCTGAACATACATGGATGTGTGTCTGAGGTGGAGGAGAACCCCTGGTGCCACCCTTGGAGGATAGGTTGTGCTTGTCTCACTTCCCAGTGCTGTTTGGAGAGATCAGGTCTCTCATCTGGGAGAAATGGTCATTTCCTGCACTAGCAGCCTTTTTGAATGCTGTTTTGTCCTCTCTCAATTTAAAACCATGTAGGTGACCCTGGCTGAGGAGGAAGTTGTCCAGCACAAGTGGAGATCTTGAGCTTCTCAGAGCACAGACAAAGCCCTGCAGAGGGATGTCCTGAGGCTCCTCAGGGGAACACGGGTGTATGAAGGAACTATGGATTCTCTTTACTGGTGCTGGTGAGAAAGGTCTACATGGGATTGGCACGTGGCTGCTGGCCTTGCCAGCTGGGCTCCACAACACAGAGGAGTGGGCTGGCAGCAAAACCACAGGTGGGAGAACCAGGACCTTCAGCACCTGCAATCTGAGCAAGGGGAAAGACAGAGAAGGGGGATAGCATGCACCAGCATCTGTGTTCCAGCTATTGGACATCCTACCCAAAGGAAAGGCCGCTGCCCAATCAAAAGAGTTTTTTGGAAAACTCCTGATGACCAAGAGCCATATGGAGCCCAGGGCTTCCCTGTTCCTCCTCAAAGCACTCATAGATTGCTGCTTAATTCCCTTATTTTTCCATCAGGCTGTCTAAAGAGCTTGACTGTTCACTCAACTGCTCAATCAGGAGAATGCATTTTCTTGACATGTTAGAGTCCTATCTGCTCATATGCATAGTTATCCTTTCCACTTACTCCCAGATTAGGCCTTGTCAGAATGAAGCTTTTGAAATTTTTCACACAAAACCAGTATTGCTAATGAAGGTTTGAATTGTGAGCACTGATAAAGTTCAGTCTCAAATAAACATTTTGTCTCCAATTATCTGCTGCAATTTTATGTCTTCTTTTATCTCTGATACATACCAGCTTGCATTACTTTATTTTAGTGGTTTCTTGGAAGAAGACATCACAGAGAAACCACTCGGCCAAAGATTTCCCTGTAGGTGAAGAAGATCATACCTGAAGCACAAACCCACCTATTCTATATGAAATCAGAAAGAGCAAAACCTTGGATTTGAAAAACCCTGGAGTTTTTTGGAATGTTTGATCCTGATCTGACATGTGTGGCTCAAGCCTTTGTGGCTCATTGTATGTTGGGGAGTTTTTGTGATGAAGAAAATACACAGTAAACCCAGGCCTGTATGATCAGGATCGCTGGAAGTATATGCATTAAAATAAAATAAACCAATTCAGAAAACTGTTTTTCTTTTGTTCCATGTTACATCCTCAACATCTCCCTTAACTCTCCTTGGTAAGATTTTTTATGCAAGGTGTGTATTTTATACTCTGACAACTTGGTACAAATATTTTATTGTCAGAATTGGGACACAGTTATGCTTGCAATCCAACTACCTATTCTGGATTTCATGTGTCTGAACTTGTGCCTGTCTGTAAAAAAATTATGCTTCTCTGTTCCCCCTCTAGTCCTCACTATTCAATTGGAACCACCATCCAGGGAAAGGAGACCTTCTCAGAGAAAAGCAGCTGTCTTTCTCCTAGTTTTTAAGAAGCCCCTGGATTTCTCTGAAGCAATACAAATTCCTTGCATTTTATAAAAAACCTGTTCCACTTGAACGTGGATGTAACGCTACCTCCAAATGAGGTGTTTGTGTGTGTGTGTGTGTTTGTGTGGCTTTGAAAGAAGCCCTTCACAAAACCTGTTTGCATCAGAGATGCAACTGCTGGACTTCCATATGAATGTTGTTATTGTTCTCATCTCCATCACATTTAATTTTCCAGTCATTCTCAGATGTGACTTCTCAACCACAAGAAATTGTTTTAAGTTGGTAGTAGCCTAATTCATCTAGATTTTCTTTGTTTGAAAGAAGATTTTAGTGCCAAATGAAAGGAAGGGATTTTATTGCCAACTCTTAAGTTGCTATGGAGCAAAATGCAGGCAGGAGATTAGATTTCCACAGGTCAAGGTCCAGAGGAGAGGACAATTTTTTTTCAGAATACTGGCTTTAGTCTGCCCTGACATAAATCATCCTTGCTGTATTTGGAAAGAACAGGAATCAGGCCATCCAGTGTTAAACTGAGCTGTTGTGTCCTCACACCCAAGTCTGTCAATCCTGGCACTATTTTGTCTAACCTGTCCTTTAATACCTCTGAATACCTCTAGAATAGCTTGCTCCCCTCAGCAAACTAGTCCAGCTGCCATCTGTCCCTACAGTTCCCATTTTCTAGCCTATATCTCTTTCAGGTCGTCTAAGATCCTCAGTTTCTGGGAAATTAGATGAGTTCAGCTGACATCAGTGAAGTTTCACCGTTAAACATGCTTTGAAGGTATGACCTAGTACTGTCAAAATTCAGTCCTTTCACTTCCCTCTTAATTTTTCTCTATTCCTACTCTTTATCTCTTGATAGATTCACAATGTTCCTTCCACTCACTTTAACATCTAAGCAGTGTGAAAGTGCTGATGCTCACTCCTACATACCATCATCAGCATTCAGCGCTCTTCTTCTGTTCATATTTCTGAAACTTTCAGATCTTCATCTTCACACATGCCCACTACAGCATTCTGCTGGGAATCTAAAAAACATATCAGATATCAGACATCTAAAGAAGTTTCTGAGATCATTTTCCAGCCTTGTCTTTCTTAGCAACTAAACCTCCTTTTTGTGAACCTCACCTGGCTTCCTGAGTTCAAATTTTCAGGAATCACCTTTAATACCATTCATAGGGCAAGGCCTCTGCCAGTTCCTCTGTCATTATGTGTATCTACCCACCTCTGTCATGACCTCAGTCTCCACTGTCCATTTGACCTGTTGCCCAAAGGAAACTTTTATATTTTCTTCACTTTGTCCTTTTGTGAATGCACAGCTTTTCAGAGGTGTCCTAGTTCTCCTGGAAAGAAGGAGGCTGGTCCTCTGTGTGATTTCAGTCCTTTCCTTAAACCCCACTCTGACTGCAAATGTCTAACTAGACATTTATAATGATAAAATATGAGGTACTACTATATTTTTAAATTAACTTATTTGACAAATTTGAACACAATTAAACCATAAATCATTGCCAAATGCCCAGGTGCACATGAGCTAACTTTTGCAAGAATGATTTCCCTATCACTGCTGCTTTAATCTTCCCCCTGCTAATCTTCTAATTCCCCATTTATTCAGTCTTGAATAAGTAGAATGAGCTAGAAATGTAATATCATTCACTATGTGTTTACACAGACACTCATGTCTCTGTTTTACGTCCCACCTCTGCTTAGGTTGTTTGTTGTATTAGAAGCCCAGCATGGCCTTGTAGTTAGCAAAAACCCCCTCAGCTCAGCCTGCATCTTGCAGAGACATCTCTGGGATGTTCCTGCTATGTGCTCCAAGGTTTAGCAGAGCAGATTATGGCACAGTCATGGCTCAAATTTTGTGCCACAGCCATGGTGCACAGGCAGACTGTGCTGGCACCAGCAAGGCACCTCCTTGGGGAAAAGTCTGCCTTTGTATTTTAACCACTCCATAAGATACAGAGAAGATAAGCAACTCTTCCTTAGGTTTGATCTGAGGACAGCTGACAGTCTTTCCCCCACAGACAAGGGATGCTCTGAGCCATAGGCTTTACAGTTGATACCAGTTTCTGCAGCCTAATTTTTCCCATCCTGGAGGCTGGCTATGGAGACTGTTTATTTGGTTGTTGTTAGGCTGATTGCTTATTTTTGACTTTGATTAAATAAAAACATATTAACATTCAGCACTTACACAGAACTGTTTATAGATAGCAGTTTGCAAATGATTTAAAGACAAGAGAAGTCAGAAGCTTGTTTGAAAATCTGGTTGCTCCTAATTTACATGGTCTCAAGATCTTTTTAGGTTTTGTTTTTGCTCATTTTACTGTTTGTTTTTGTCCTAGCAATAACTTTGGGTAGTCTTGCTTTGTCTAGTAGGCTCTGTGTCTGTTGTATACAAGATTCTATTGTGAATCTGCTGTAACCTGTACACCTTCACTTTCTTACCTGCTCCGACATTTCCTGCGCAATTAATCACTTCATCAAAAGAAACCTAATACTGATACCCTCCAATACTTAGGTAAAGGCCTTAACACAGAGAAAATTTTGGACTTGTATAGGAGGGACCACAGTGTCGGGGATGCTTCAGTGGGAATATTTGCCTTCAGGGACTGCTAGAATGACAAGAGATTACAAAATGGACCAGTGCTGGCAAATGCCATATAGAAATAGCAGATGTGCTCCGTTGTCTCCATAGAAGATGCAATCAATCTGACATTGCTCCTTATCCATCTGAAAAAGCATCTCTGCAATGCAGCCACAAGCAGTTCAGCATCAATGAGAGCCAGAATTGTCTAGTCCACTCAGCTCGTGCAAGGAAGAGACATTCACAAGGCTACCGAAAATCAAATTAAAACACTTCTGCTTTGGGCCGTGAGCAGAGACCTGTAATCAAAGCAAAAATAATCCCCAAAACTTCTTTCTGTTTTGTTCTCCACCTGCAGAATCACTGGATAGCTAAATGAAAACAATATGTCCTGGCAGCATGGCCTGAGTGCAGGCATGGCTCGGGGCAGAGCCCAGCCTGGCTGCCAAGCAGCCTCATGCACTGGAGATCTCTGAGATCTGCTCCTCTCAAGGTGCTAAAGACACAAAAATCTCCTTCCTCACGCCTTCCCCACTTTTCTCAAAAGCAGGCCATATCCACATAATTAAACAGACTGTCTTCCAGGAACATCAGCAATTACCTTGAAAACAGAGGAAACTAGAACTGTCACAAGTACCTTGGTTTTTGTAGCGCTGCTGAGAAAAACAAAAATATGGAAGCAAAAGGAAAGTAAAATGAAAGCATTTTTAGAATCATAGAATATCCTGAGTTGGAAGAAACCCACAAAAATAATAGATTTCAGCTCTTAACCCTGCACAGGACAACCCCAAAAAATCACACCATGATTTTTTTTGTGATCACCACATGATCACAACCATGAGTGTTCATTGGATGATGATTTTCTCATCATGACAGGAGGAAAAATACTCTGCAAGCAAGCAAAGTTTTCCTCAATTTCAGCAGAAGCGTGTTGTTACAAGCACAAATACAGCAAAGAATGTTTTCACCAGGTGGTGTTAACTTTGAGAAGCTCTGAAAAAAAACCAGCTCTTTGTGTCTGGTGCCTGCTATTTAAAGAATAGTGCTGGACGTGCTAACACAGGTAGGTACAGCACCATGAAGGTGTCTTATGTGCAGTTAGATGGATTTGGATGAATTTGGGTGGTGTCTAGGCCTTCAAGCGGCTTGCTGGTAAGAAGACAGGAATCAAAGGAATTTGATCCTTCACTTAAACAGTCACATATGAGAGAGCTAGAATGAACTATTTTATTTCAAACATGACTCTGCGTTTGGTAGGAGAGCTTTATTTGTGGTGTATTACAGTAGGAAGGTCAGAGAAACTGGAATAACACCCTAAAGTTCTTCTCTGGGCTCTTTTCTTAATGCTCTCCATCCCCAGTTCTTCAATTTTGTAGGTAATTTGCACATCCCTTTAAATAAGATATTGTCTATTGTTTAGAAAAAAACAAAACACCAGAAGTGAAAAATAAGCTAAACAATACCACCTCTTTATTCCAATGGAATATACATTTATAATACTTCAAATTTCTCACTTCTAATTTTTCCATTTTTGGAAAGGCTTTTACAAAGCTTTGGAAATTGCACTGTGGCTTCTGAGGCCCATGTGCTATGAAAAGCTTTTTCAGTAAAACATCTTTGCTTGGAAGTAGTTCTTTTTCCTATAAAATCAACCAAAACACTCACCAAAATGAGACAAATTCAGGAATTTCCTCTTTCACCCTGCTGTCACACAGAGCATAGACCTTATCTCTTCTTGCCATGCCAAATGCCTGCACGCTCATCACCCTTTCTAATGAGCTTTTAGGTGAAGAACACACTTAATGGTTATCACGTGTGAAATCGGAGTTCCAGATGCTTTGTGGTATGATGGAATGGACTGTCCTCACTGTCAGCTCTCCCGATTCTTCTGGCACACAATGAGACTTGGAGTGCTTGGCTTACACCTTCTTCACAGTTGTTTTGCAAATGCTTAAAAAAAGGTGGTACAAATTTCTCATGGTTCTTTCATGCACTTGTGTTCATCTTTCAGTTCTTCTCTACTTATGTTCATGTCATTTTTGACAACCAGTTACACAGCTGAAAATATGAAGCTGCTGAGTAATAAATGTACAAAGTCATCTGCAGTTTAGGTCAAAGGTCCTGCAAAAAGGATCACATTAGCAAAAATAGTGACAGGCAGACTCCATAGAGGAGGCCAAAACAGGCCAGTCAGAATCACTAGCTTTGTCTTCTTAAAGCTTTTCATCCCAAGATAGGCAAGTGCATCTGGTCTGCATTGGGGTATTGGAGTACTGCCTACAGATACAATCCTACACACCTTGGAATATATTGAAGAACAAGGACCAATGAGAGGTTATAAACAGTTTTTAATTCCTGTACAGATCTCAGACCCAAAGCAGGAACATTCTCATTTTCTCTTTGCTTGTCTATCCATCTCTTTTTTTAACTCACATTTTCCATGGAAGCTAAACCTTGCTGAGAATTAAGCATTGACAGAAATAAGCTCTATTTAATGGAAGGCAGAAGTTGCTCTATTATACCAGCTCTAACTCTGACACCATGATAATTTTTTTTGAGGAAATGACAATGAATGTAAAGACTCACTTGCCCTTGTGCATGGCTGACCTCTGCTTGTGCTCCTTTTCCTGGGCGGAGAAAGACAGACCACTGCTTTTGACCTTTTCAATGCACCAGGAGAAAGAGAGGCAGTTTAATGTGATGAAGAACCCTGAAAGCAGCTGTGACCTGCAGTGATCTTCTCAGTGGTCACACACCGAAGACGAGGAAGAAGTAATTGAGTTGCCTCCTAATATCTGGGGTGGTTTGAGAGCAATGAAAGAAGAAGTCTTGTCAAACCAGATGCAAAGTTGTGGGAACTGTACAAAGAGGATGGGACTGGAGAGAGGACTGGGAGGAGAAAAGGTCCTTTGCTATATGGAACAAGTTTTGATACTATAGGTCTGTGACTTGTTTGAAGTACAGCCTTTCTGTATACTTCTGCCAGACTGTTGTTCTAGGGCTTGAATGGGAGAAATTACTGCAAATCCAGTAGTCCCACTGCTCACATATTTTGATGTGCTTGGACTGTGGCTTTTAATGTTTGAAGAGCTGTTGCCTTCACTCTTGGAGACAGACAATGTTATTGCAGAGGTGAGAGAGAGACTCTGATCTAGTGCATGCAAAGAGAGAGGATATTACTCATTGCTACTATGAAGCAGAGACATTTTTTGGAAAAGAATGTAGAGACTGTGACCTATTCCATTCCCCTGAGTCTTAGGGCAGGAAGCAATCCAAGGGTGATAGAATAATAGAATAATTTCTGTCCTTTGTTACTATCACAGAATGCTTTGGAGAGATGAAGAAGACAATTCAAATCTAAATGGATTTCCACTATTTTTCCTCCAGAAATGAAGTGCTTATACAATATAGACAATAATACCTATCAAGCACTGATTTCCCTCCTCCTTGCTGTCTTCCTCCTTACAAACATTTCATATTTGTTTGTAAGAACAGATTGTTCTTCTGAGATCTCTCTGAACCTGGCAATGCCTCAAAAACGCACAGCTCAGTTATACAAGTGACAGTTATGAACACTAAAGCTGGCTGGATACATTACACACCCAGTTTATCCAAGATGTAATTCAAGACAGGCCATTTATTCAGTTCAGCTACATGTAAAACAGAGCGACTCTGTGCAGGAATGCACAAGATCAGGAAGAAGGCTTTAAGTAGTGTTCATTCATGTTTGCACATGTCTTGTAGGGAAGTACAATATGTTGGGGATTTTCTGGGCCAAATGCTTCTAGTTGCTTCAACTTACTTTCTGAGAGATAAACACAATAAATCACAAGCTCGTTTAAAGGTAGAACAAGCCAATTTCTCTGATAAGCACAGTAGCCTCTGCAAAGTCATTTCCTCTTGGTCCAGTCTTGTTTGCCTACTGCAAAACCAAATCATGTGACATTTAATGAATGAGCAGGAGATTTTGCCCACAGATGTGGGCAAAAAAAGCAAATTTTGAGCTATGTCCTCAGCTACTCAAAGACAACTACACTGTCCTTGGTTTGCATGTTAACTCTTTCTCCTTGTTGTCCCCCCATTTCTGTACTTACCAACCTGGTTTTAGCAATGTACCAGCACATTGGTTTGTAGGACAAAAATTGTCATTTTTAAACTTTTGGGAGCTACTGATCTTGGACTCACACAATCATTAAAGTTGGATAGGTGACCACAACAACTGACTAAAAACATGCAAGGAAAAAGAGAGTTGAGTCCAGCATCCAGGGAAGGATGGGGCCTCAGGGCAAGGTCCTTCTGTGTCAAGAGTCAGCAGACAAGGACAGGTTAGCTGTAGAGTGGACAAAAAAATCTGGGGGTGCACTCAGACCAAAGCAGGTGGGAGAGACTCAGGCATGACAGGGAGGCCATGTAGACCCTCTGCAAAGAGGCAGGAAGAGATGCTGTTCATACTGCTTGGCTGAGTAGGGGACTTGCAGAGATGGGATCTCAGGACTGCCAAACACAGCCCTGAGGACTCCAGGGCTGCTGAGCCTTTGCTGCCAGGTACTAGATTCTCTGCAGCTGCAGAACTTAGGTTGATAATTAACAAGAATTAATCTGTTGCCTTTTCCTGGTCTTAAAATCAGAGCCAAACACAGTTGAAAGGGAGAAGGGGTTTATTTAAGGATCCTTAAAGGTGCACTCTCTGTCTGTGTGGAATGTGCTGAGAAGCACACACCGAAATGCACACACACGATACATCGCATACAGAGTTACAGGCCTTGCAAATTAGTGTATCTATCAAAGATTCCCCAGTGAGAGGCTCGAGTGAACCCCTCATCTGAGGAACCTTCCCCCTGGATGGGCCTATCTTAGTTTACAGAATGTGTTCTGGAGAGGAGCTTGGTGTCTGGGGCTTTCTGACACCCAGCTGCTAGGCTTCCAGGATGTTTGGTGTCCTGGCTTAACAGGATATTGGGTCTATGCTAGTTATCAAACCTAAGGAATTAAAATATGTGGGCTAAAAAGCACTAAGAGTACATAAAAGCTATATAAAAGAGTATATAAAAAGGGGTATATAAAAAGGTAAAAAATCATCATGGCATCAAAGCCATGCAGAAGGCATAAAACCCCACATTAGAAGGCTAGTTTATGACACTGTTCATTAGGCAATTGCTTGACAACAAAAAAAAAAGACAGCCCAATGTCATTGGACAGCCCAATGTGGTATTCCATTACCTGGTTTTATTATACTGAAGGATTTTATAGATCATGTACTGCCTGCTGGGAAATATGACTTCTGAATGGCTTCTTCTCTCAGGTTTCTGAAAATGAGTCTTGCATTTAAAGGACCTCCAAAAAGACTTTGACTAATGCCCTTACACAGGAAAAGAGGGGGATTTTCAAAGGAGAAGGAAAGTTGCCCTGAGCCCTCACTTGATATTGGAGGCAAAACCCATCCCACCAGTTTCCTTTAACATAGAGTTCTTTAATATGCCAACACGTTCATTTCCATACTCCCACCATGATATCTTGGATGCTTTCCTAGAGGTAGTGTGACAGCCAAGAATTCATGCTTACCATCATCACCCACTGAAACAGAAGAAGTGGACAAAAAGGTACTGTGATGTTTGAGCCACTTGTGAGCAAAATGGAGCACTGCTGATCTCCTGGGGTTAAGGAACATGGACAAACATTGGACAAGTACAAAGCACATGAAACCATTTAAATCCTTGTATATGTATGTGTGTATGTATCCAAGTATGCTACAAAACAGGAACTACAGGTAAAGAGAGTTAGGAGCAGAGGAACAAACCATGAGGAAGAATAACAAGGAGAGAAAACATTTGAAAAGAGGGAAAAAGGCCTCATTTATGCTATTTTAGCACCATAAAATGGCTTGGTTTGTCACTTTGCTGGAAGGAGGAGGATAAGAAGGCAAGTATTATATTATTCAATCTATAACAGCTGGAAATGTGAATCAGATTAAAAGAATGAGTCATTTCCATTTGCATGGTCAATTACCAAAGTCTGCTGAGCCAGCTGATGCTAAAAGTTTCATCAGTGCAATTTCATGATCTGTAGTCCTGAGGGTGACTCAAGTTAGGAGCAGTCAGACCTTGGTCCATCACGTGAGTCGGAAAGGGATTTCCTGCCCTCACCCAGCCGAAGGACCAGGGTTATGACAGTGCCTCTGTAGGGGAAATTCTGACCCGCTTGCAAAACCTCAGCACTGCAAAGAAGTACCAGCACCACTGTCCATCCTGTGTTTTTGAAAGAGAATGGTGGAAAAGAGAAGAAGCACAATTCTGAATGAGCATTGAACCCTTCTCTTCCTAGATTTGGAGGCAATGTTTTTCAGAGCAAGAGAGGGATGGACAGGATCTAGGATTTGTCTTCTCATATTTTTGCTTCCCACCAGTAAATGCAGGGGTTTTGGTGCCAGTTTCTCAATTGGAACAGGAGTCAAGACAGATATCTCAAAATATTTCCCTGTGATCACTTGGGTATTTACATCAGTCTTGGCTCCAGCACAGAGGCAATTTCATATCTCAGAAAAGAAATGTGCACCTCTCATGAAGTCACGTCTGTTCAAGGGCAGCTGCTTACAGCATACTTCCCCTTCCTTCCCTGGGCTCTGAGGTTGCTGTTAGCCCAGCAGCTAAACAAGGAGTCTTGGCTTCTCTTTCTGCAACTGTCCTGGGCCAGAGAAATCAAGGAAAGACTGGATAGCACAGACAATTCAGAGGAGTGTTTGACTGTACACAATATCTTTCCCAGCTAGGAAGTCTGTTTGCCCTTTGGCAACTTCAATTCCTTGCACAGAGAGTTCCATCATGAGTATTTTTGCATTGAGGACCTTTGAAGTGAAAGGCAGTAACTCTTTTGACCGAGGCATATTGCAACACCATCTCCCTTAAATAGCCACAAGCCCCTATCATTCTCATTCCTCTATTTTATTCTAATGAAGAATTACCCCTGCAACCCTTTTGACATTTAGGCAGGGAGGTGATCTGGTAATTAGCCAGACATTGCATTTGTAATGGAAGTCTGCATCAGAAGTCTTGTTTTTCTAAAGCTGACCTGTTGAGTGATTCATAAGATATGTATTAATATATGGCACAGTACAGCTCCATTGGTTAGCATCCTAAATCTGCCAGATGGCTCATTAAAAAGATAAGCAGCAGAAGAAAATTCACTATTGAAGATAGCATTGTGGCAGCAGCATCCATTAGCCTGAAGTTCACCACAAAAAGCTGCCATGCCTCGGCATTTTTGAGTACACTGCGCTCTCAACCAGGATGCAGGAGAAGATCATATTTAGAAAAGAAGGGCTTTAAATAGAGGTTCAGTTCAAAAATAAAGTGTACCCTTGGAAGTTATGTTCCTATAATAAATTTAGCAACAAGAACAGAATAAAAAATTTACTAGCATTCTCAGGTGACAGGCAGTGTAGTCAGGTGGACATCTCTGAGTATGACATGCTGTTTCAAATACAGACTTCCAGGAAAAGCAGGGGCAGGACGATGTCTTCTTTTTCTGTTTATTACACAGTGCTAAGAACAACAGAGATGTGTGAAAAACTATAAATCTTCATACGCAGGCAATCTGTCTCAAATGGCCTGACAGCTCATATCAATAATGTTGTGTACTTAGTGGTTGTCTCCTGGCTTCCAAGTAATGAGTATCTCTGTGGCCAAATTTTCAAACCTCTGCTTCCAACTAGGCACAGAAATAACAGCCTATTCAGATGTGCTCTAACCATAACATCTTCCGTTCTGACATGCTTGGACAGATTTTTTAAAGGCGCTTGACAATGGCCTGAAGAGAACTGGATAAGATACTATGCCCAAAAATTTTCTGGTGGAAAAAGTACAATATTTCCAACATCTAAAACTCGTTTCAAAGAATAGAAATTGTTTGTATCAGAATCCGGGTAAGAAGAAATTGAACACAGAAAGAGAAATAAAAATTGATGTTTGCATTTGTTTAATTTGCAGAAGGGAATATTTTTTCTGCTCACAGATATTCTATGGGAGATTCCATCCAATGTTTTGTTTAATTCCAAAAAACATTCATGAACAAAACGCAATATTCTATGATATATTAACACCACATTAGCTCTTGTGAGTTAAAACTACAACAAAAATACTTTCTGCAAACTTTCAGCTTGTTGATGATGTTGAAAAAAGATATTTGTTGTTGACATAGGCTGAGTTTTCCCCAGCTGTTGGAAGAACTGCCACAAATCAGAAAATTAATTATTCATCTAGCTTGAATAGCATTTTGTTGCTTTGGGTTTTTTTCAATCTATCTCCACTTTTAGACGTGTTTATGATGAGAGAGAGAGAAAATTCAGTCCTATACGTTTCCCTGAAAATACAATTTACTGGATGAGCTGGGCAAAAAGAACTTCCTGCTCCTGCAGGGGATTGCATCTCAGTTAGGAAACATGAGGACAGACTATCATTTCATGCAGATAATGAGGGTATAATGGACCTACTTAAAGAAGTCCTATTCTTCCTACCGCATTTAAAAATTTGCTTAAGGAGAAGAGACAGGTTGGGTTTGTATATTGAAATTGTATTACACAACAAGATACATTACACTACATGTCTCATTCGTTATTGCTGACTTTTTAACCAGTTCATGTCACTGATTGGTTAGGCTATCATATATTTATATTATATATTTAGGTTACTTATATAGTTTAAAAAGGAAAACTTTCCATGCATGCTCTCTTTTCAGGAAGAGAGAGTAAAAATACAATTAAGCTTGTTTTGGTAACAGAAATATGGTGTTAAATATAGGAAAAAGTGATTTGTGCTGCATTATAACCATTAAACTTCTGTTAATTCTAGTAATATTTGTGCCAATTATCTTTCCAGTTACTGAATCTGGTCTGGGCGTACCTTTACTTATGCAGCTGATAGTTTGTCATGGGTTGGTATTGGGACTGGTGCTTTTTATCACCTCCGTCAAAAAGTTGAACGGTGGCATTGAGAGCAGCCTCAGCAAGTTTGCCAAGGGCTCCAATCTGTGTGGTGTAGAGGGAAGGGATACCATCCAGAGGGACCTGGACAGGCTTGAGAGGTGGGCACTGTAAAGTTCAATGAAGCCAAGTGCAAGGTACTGCGCCTGGGGCAAGGGCAATCCCAAGCACAAACACAGACTGGGTGGAGAACGGCTTGAGAGCAGAGCACCGTCCCCTGAGAAGGACTTGGGGGTGTTGCATGACAAGAAGCCCAACATGACCCAGCCATGGGCACTCACAGCCCAGAGAGCCAAACGTGTCCTGGGCTGCATCCAAAGCAGCGCGGCCAGCAGGGCCTGGGAGGGGATTCTGCCCCTCTGCTCTGCTCTGCTGAGACCCCACCTGCAGTGCTGCATCCAGCTCTGGGGGCCCAGCACTGGAAGGACATGGACCTGTTATTTTGAAAGTCATTAAAAAGACATTTTAGCAACAGCACAGTCTTTTGTTAAAGCCTGCATGGGTTCGTGAGAGGAAAGTGCTGCTTAACCAGGTTAATTCCCTTTTATGAGAAGGTCACCCATCTGTCTGGGAAAGGGGAGGAAGATGGTGTGATAGTTTTGGATTCTAGCAAGCCTTTTGATACTGTTTCTCACAATATCTCACTGGACAGAATATCAGCTGGACAAGTCCATAATATGTTGGGTGACCAATTGCTTGACTAAAAGAGGTATAGTAAATGAGGTCATATCAGGCTGGTAGCTAGTCACCAATGGGGATCTCCAGGGCTCAATTTTAGGGCTAGTACTCTTCAATGTTTTTATAAATTATCTGTATGAGGAGTCAAACTAACCCCAAACAAAACCAAAAAGCTAACCAAAAAAACCCCAAAAAACCCAAGCAACCAAACAACCACCCCCCAAAAAACAAACCCAAAAAACCTGAACCAAAACAAACAAACAAAAAAAAAACACCAAAACCAAGGGAGATCGAAAAAGGGGAAAATTAAAACCCCAAGGAGGAAAAGCAGAAAATCTTTACAAGAAAGGAAAGTCAAGACTACACATGCTGCCTGGCTAAAAAGAGAATTCAAGATGACACAAGAAAGTCCTGATAGCTTTCCAAAAGCAAGGGTAAAAAAAGAGGTGTTAAAACATGCAGAGATGAATAGAGCAAGCAAAGAACCCATGGCAAGTACAGACAAAGAGAAACACATTGCCAGTACATTCTGCCTTCTCTTCAAGGGCTTTCAAGGACACCAGGAAAAGGGAACAAGTGAGTTCATTGAGGAAGAAAAAATTCCATGAACACCCTGTTGATCCAGGAAGACTGCTGGTGACTAGATGCCTTTGACTTGTAACACTCTGTATGAAATTTGTCCAAAGCAGGGTACCTCGACCCCACTACTGATGTTGCTATGTAAGGAGACTTTTGCATGTAGTCAAAATGTGGGAACGTTTAGGGGTTTCACACCTGTTGTGGAGCAGGTACATTTCAGGGCATGGTATTATGGACATCCATGCACAGCCCTGCTGCACGATCTGTGAAGCAGGAAGTGGAGGAGGACATTTCTGGAAGAGCAGTAAAAATTTACACTAATCTTCATGGCCACTTCAGAGTTTTTCGCTAAGTTCCTTCTTCTTTTCTTTTTGCCATCTGAGCTATTTATGAACCAATCCCAAAATAAGCCCTGACTGACCCCCACAGCTCCTTTTCCCTGCATTATACAGTGTGATCCCAGCCCAGGAGAAACTACTGCCTGAGCGTGGCTGATGGTCTGGAGAGAGATGAAATGGACACATGCCTTGAATACTGCCCACATATTCAGGGTTCATCCTTGTCGGCTGTAGAGGAGGCAGGGATTCGACTGTTCTGCTTTCCTGGCTGCCTGGAGACAGGCTGCTGATGGATCTAGCTGAGGTGGTGATGCAGTGACCGGGACACCACCTTGCAGACTGGTGTTAGTCAGCTAAGCCCTGCCATTGCCAGCCGAAAGATGGGGTGCTCAGGCCAGCCTTTCCCCACATGGAGCAGCAGGGTCTGTGAGATCCAAGAAAGGGGGTGCTGCAAGCCACAACCAAAGAGGATGAAGGACCCTGTGTAAGCACCCTGTGTAAGCCTTTTGTGGGATATATTCTGGGAATTTTACTTGCATGCCAGAAGAGTGTAATTGAATTGGGAATCATCCTTATATCAATTTTAGCAAGATATCAAATAAATCAATGATTTTAATTACAGTAAAACCATGTGTCAAGCAGCTAACCTTTGGCAGATGTTTTGTAACTGTTTTTTGCAACTTGGCTGGATTTGAATGGATTCATCTTGCACTCAGGTTTGAATCTGGGTTTTATCCCTTAATACTTCATCTCTTTATCATTTAATGTCATTTCATTCCATGCAACCTCCTCAGCAAGAGCTTCTGTCATGACACAGAGCCGACTGGATGTCATTGCACCATTCACTTGCTCTGGGCTATTCCTCAAGATCAAGGATGTTTGTTTGTTCATACATTTATATATTTAGCCAGGCTAAAAAATCAGCTTTTAGAGGGGGTCACAAAGAGCCTTTGATCTTGAGCAACAATCAGCAATGAGCTTTTGATTCCTGCAACAACTTATATTGATTTGCCATGTCTTACAAACTCAAAGCTCTCTTCCCAAGCAGAAAGACAAGAAATACCTCCTTTATTCATTATTCAGATTGTTCCATCTTGTCCTTTAAGATGAAAATTTGTGCTTTCCACACCTTTCTAAGGTATAGAGATAGCATTTTTCTTAGACCTGTGGTGAAAATAGAATTCCTTGTTTACTCATCAATGGAACAACAGAAGTGATGGGGAAACACCAATGAAGGATCACCCAACACAAGAGATTTTTCTTCGTCAGAAGAGTAATAACATGGAGTTAAACAGAACTGCAGAGTTATAGCACAAATCAAACCACCTGCCCCTACATTGCATTGCTGCAATTGGTCTAATTCACAGAAGCTGTCCTCTGACTGCATAGCAGCTCCCCACAGGCTGCAACTCCTTTGTCTAGGCTGTCTTCAGGTATCCTTCTCCAGAGGCTGCTGCACTGCCCTGGTCCCCACAGTTTTTATTTCTATAGGTTTTTATCCTAGCTCCACGGTCAGATTCTTTTTCTGCTTTATAACAATAACTTGTCTCAAACAGTCATCAGAATTTATTTCCTAATTAGAGAGACGTAGGCAGTACAACACACACAATGCCAATAACATAGTATTATCTATGGCTTATGGATGTTTATCTAGTACCTGCCAAAACTGTGACTTTTATTCCTGCCTGGCATAATGTTTTGGCAGTCTTTTGACATCAGAAGAGGGATAGATAATCCTCATCCACGCCTCAATGAAAATCAAAACACAACACTCCTCTGTAAACTTGGAAAGTGATTACCACTCAGTGCTGCACAGAAATTACAACGCAAAGAATAGAGAAAACCAAAGATGGGATTTGATTTGAAAGTTCTGCCTTAAGACCCTAGAATCCCATTCCGTCCATGAACGTGATGGAAAAGTTTAAGCAGCAACATTTTTTGCTAAGTAAACAATAGCAAGTTAAGACAGAAGGAAAGTATTTCCATTCCACTGACATCTAAACAGCAATAATTTATGCCTAGCAATTTGTTATGAACAGCTTTCATGTTCTGGAACGTCATAATGCTCTTAAATGTTAAGGTGCCTGTATTTAAGGAGATTTTTGCTTAAACTAAAATGAAACTATGAAGGATGCAAAAATGACCTCCTGTTTTTTCCTACACCTACAAAAATATTAGTGTTCTCTTTTTACAATCACATAACAATTTAGCTTTGCTAACAGAGATTAGTTTTATGAATCCACATAAAAAATTATTTAAAAATAATTTCTACCTAACTGATGAATATCTTGCAGTTCCAGAAGTTCAGTTCTAGCCATATTGTTTAAAACAAAAGTTTCAGATAAATTTCTAATGGGAATACTGAAAAAGTGAAATAGAAACAACAGAGAAATTAGTTATATCTGCTTGTCAAACTATTTTCAATTTTGAATACACATACAGAAGGCAAGACTCAAAATTTCCAGTTTCATATCTTGTAATATCTTGAGAATAATGTGCCCATCTTTCAAGCTAGAGTAGAGAAGAAGGTCATAAAAGATCACATTTTGCAGTGGAAATCTTCTGGACTTGTATCTGATAGGAGGATTTAGCTTGCAGGTTGTATATGCAAAGTATTATTTGTATGCTTCAAAAAATACACATGGCAGATCCTACATGTCTGTGTAACTATGTATATATATACATATAAGTGCTTACCATGACAAATCTGACAAGTGTTATGACAAAAATCTGTTCGTTCAGGGCAGGGTTTCAGAATAAAAGAGTTTGGGCCGAATTGTATCTTCTTTACGTATCTAAATCTGCAGCAACATTGAAGTAGGTGAAGATCTTAGTGCACATTTAGAAACTGTCTCCTACTTCATGCAACGTTTTTAACTTCCCTCCTACAGAACTACCACTTGAAGGCTGGTGTGTAGAAAAGGAGAGAGCTTGTGGATTCCAAAAACAGACCTCCCTTGCACACAAGTAAGTGTAATTCCAGCTAAAAGGGCCCCTGAGAGAAACAATGGCAAGAGAAAAATTACCACAGGCAGTATACCAACATGCATAACCTCAGGTTGTCTCAACAAAACTTCTGAAGATGTTGCATATTTTCATTAAGGAATGAACCCTAGCCTTTCACAACCTCAGCTGTCTGGGCAGTTCAACCACTCCACTTGCATGGATCTGTAAGCCCTCACTGCAGAAGCTCCTTACCGCATTTACAGCAGCACTATCGTATTTCACTGGATATGATAAGGATATGCGAGGATAAGGAAGAGGAACTCAGGTGGCTGAGTTCCCACAAGCTCTCCGATGTCTGTTTCAGAGCTGTGAAGTATTCTTGATGTGATTTTTAATTTTAAAGAGTTGCTGCTTGTGACCTCCAAGCCTACATCCCAAACAAGGACACACTTTGAATTTATTTTGAGAACTGGAAGAAAGCATTTCCTAATTATACTGCTTTCAGCTGCCCACCCTCTGTGCATTCAGCTTTCTAGCAAATTATTTTCTACAAGTATTTCTGTGTGAAACTTCTAGTATCCTGTAAAGGAAATCTTATCTCTGAGGGCACAGGAATCTTAAAACATGGATCTTGTGGATAGTTACAGAAAAAAGAAATGTATCAGTTTAAGCAGATGGACGAGAGGCAAAAGTCACAAGTCATAACAAGGAAAATTCCAGTTGGGTATAGGGTAAAAAATATTGCCATATGAGTACTTTAAGGACCGGACAAGTTCCCCAGACATGTTGTGCAATCTCCATCCTTGGAGTATGCCAAGATGTGACTGAAAAAATTCCTAGCGAAGTGAGCTGCCTTTGAAACCAGACCTCCTTGAGGCAAGAGGCTGAGCCAGATGACCTGCAGAGTTTCTTCCACTCTCAGCTATCCTGTGGCCCCACATTCTTCCCACACAGCACAGCTGGCATACCAGGCTACCTCCCAGAGCAAATCCTGGGAACAAGCTTATCATGTGGCACTGTGCAATTCACATCACAAAACTTTTACTATCACTCAGGCTAAACATTAGCCACCTTAATTTCATCCTGATACTTCATGGTAAATTTTCATGTGATGGTTATGGGCTTTACAACTTTTAAATAGGCAAAGTATTCCCTTTTGTTATGTCTATAGTAAATCATTCATATCTAAAGCTAAACCTTAAAGTAGGTTAAACTTAAGATGTGCCTTAAACCTCTTAAAGCACATGTAAGCCCCAAAATAATTTTCCATTTTCTTCCGTTGTTTGGCTGCTGTCCAAAAGCAGATGGCAAAGGTAAAATCTTGGCCCTTTTGCACCCAATGGAATATTTTAAAATTTGTTTTCATTGGGTAAGATTTTCAGAGAACCATCATAGAATAGTTTGGATTGGCAGGAACCTTAAAAATCGTCTAGTTCCAAGCTCTCCTGCCAAGTAGACCTAGTTGGCCAAAACTCCATTCAACCTGGCCTTGAACAGTTTTAGGAATAGGGCATCCACAGTTTCTCTGGGCAACAGGTTCTAGTGCCTCACCACTCTCTGAGTCAAGAATTTCCTCCTAATAAAAATCTCTCCTCTTTTAGTTTTAAACTGTTCCCCATTGTCCTATTTTCCCACGCAAAAATCAGTCTCTATCTTTTCTGTAACCCCTCTTCAAATACTGGAAGATTGATATCAAGTCTAGTCAGAGCCTTCTCTTCTCCAGGCTGAACAACCCTAAATTGCTCAGTCTGTCCTCCCAGGAGAGATGCTTCAGCCCTCTGATGGCCTTTGTGTCCTCCTCTGAACCTGATCCAACAGGTCCAGGTTCTTCCAGTGCTGGGCCCCCAGAGCTGGATGCAGCACTGCAGGTGGGATCTCAGCAGAGCAGAGCAGAGGGGCAGAATCCCCTCCCAGGCCCTGCTGGCCGCGCTGCTTTGGATGCAGCCCAGGACACGTTTGGCTCTCTGGGCTGTGAGTGCCCATGGCTGGGTCATGTCCAGCCTCTCACCCACCAGCACCCCCAAGTCCTTCTGGGCAGGGCTGCTCTCAGTGAGATCATCTCCCGGTCTGTGCTCTTTTCTGGGATTGCCCTGGCCCAAGTGCAGCACCTTGCACTTGCGCTCGTTGAATATTCTGAGGTTCTCTTGGGCCCACTGCACAAGTTTGTCCAGGTCCCTCTGGATGGCATCCTGTCCTGTAGTGTCAACTGCACTGCTCAGTTTCGTGTCATCTGCAAACTTGCTGAGGGTACACTCGGTCCCTCTGTCTGTGTCACTGATAAAGATATTGGACAGTACCAGTTCCAGGACAGAGCCCTGAGAGACACGACTCTTCCCTGGCCTCCACCTGGACATAGAGCCACTGGCCACAACTCTTTGCTTGAGTCCATCCTCCCAACTCCTTATCCACCAAACAGTTCACCCTCCAAACCGATGTCTCTCCAATTTGGGGATAAGGACGCCGTGTGGGACTGTGATGAATGCCTTACAGAAAACTAGGTAGATAATATCTATATCTGGGATTAATTTTTTCTCATGTGTTTCAGTTAAAATTTCCTGAAACTGTCTTGATTTATTATTATTTAGATTGCAAACAGATAACATTTCTCTATATCTGTGTGCATCTCTGATTCTGATTTTTCAGTGCAATTTTGTTCACAGTTCTCTGTATTTGTCTCTCCAGAAACTCTGGGTAAGATGTCCTCAACCTCTGAATATATACTAACTGAGGCTGAACTTATCCCTATCTCCAGAATCCAGTTCTAGTTTTACCTATATCCTGTGTCTGGACCCCCAGTTATAAGGCCTGTTCTAAAACTATTTGCAAGTCATGTCAGTTAATTACTTGGCAAAAGTTCCGTATGTCCTTAATTGTTACTCTTCTTCATTCTTCCTACCCTGACAGTATGTGACTTCCCAGAAGGAAAACAAGACACAAGGCCAGTCTGAATTCCTTGGTAATCTGCTTTTACCACATCTGTCTTTCTTTTATTAGATATATGCAAAATTAGAGCTGTAATTATGGCTCCTATTATCCCATCCTTACTAATCTGGTGACAGATGTTCACTCTGGCATTTGGTAGTTCTTAGATACAAGATAAGACTGGTAAGTTAAGGAAGGTAAGATATTAACTTGGATTGTCAACACACCGTTGTCCAATGACAAGCAAAAAGGCTAGGTGGTCAGGAGAAGTGGAAAAGGGAATTGTTACAGTCATAGGCACTGAGATTCTAGCAGGGATGAAATAGCACATGCAAGCACATTTATGGAAAACCAGATGAGAGCTGCTGGATTGGTGGAGGCATATGCTCAGCAACATTATTTAGAAAACTAAAATTGGAAAAAAAAAGCAAAAAAGCTTACACTTGGGGAGGAAAGAAAGGGATGTAGAAATGGAATTTGTTCTTCGCATCAACTAGCTTGTTTTTTCAGGGCTTTTCCCTCCTTCCTAGATTTCTTTCAAACTTACTTAACAACAATTGTTTGGAAGATAATGTGTTTGTCTGAGATTGCCAGGAGTACCCCCATGAGTACCCGCTAAAACCAGGTTCTGTATTCAACATGAGAAGTTTAGGTCATTCAGTAGGGTGTATCAATGAACTCCAGAAAAAGTGATACGAAGCTGCAGAAAACTCAGAGGAAAACATGTCAAAGGAGAGGCTCTTAATATGAAATTTTTCTACAAAGTGTGGAAACAGGGCTCTACTTCTAAGAATAGTCTGAGGCAGCAAAGAATCAAGCAGGAAATCTGGATGCATGTTGTCACCCACTTGCCCTTGGCAATCACAGTGAGGCGAGCTCTCATACGTCAGTTTTGCATATTGAAGATGAAGTGCTGGTTCCAGTGTAAGAGGAAAAGAAGCAGGGAACAGAAAAAGTATTACAAATATTTTCTACTTGGTATCACAATCCATAGAAACTGAAGTAATTAATAAAGATTTCCACAGCAACTTCTTCATAAAACAGCACACAACCAACACAAAACCCCCCATAGTTAAATCAAGTCTTCTGTGATTGAGCCTCTAGGCTAAACCACGTATTCCAGGGCCAGTACAGATTCCTTTAGGAAATATGCTTCTCCAGCTAGCCTGAATTTTCTGTGCCAGACTGTGTTTGTGAGTAGGCTAAGGAAGATCTTTACAGGCTCACCAAACTGACATCCAGGACAAACCTCAAGTTCAGGCTCATTCAGTGCTGGGGCAAACAACACAGCTCTTTCACCCCACCTTTAATAAAACATAAGTCACTACCCCCCTGCAGAAGCAAAACATACTAATACACTATCTTGAGTGAAATAATAAGGCATGCTTTGAGCAGAGACACTGCTGCAGACCTGCTGGTCCCGTCTATGCTGCTTTTTGAGCTTTCTCTCCTGTTCTGTCCTGCCGCCTCTTTCCCTCCGTAACAAAGGTCCCTAGGGCATATTGACAGAATACGAGGCACGTCTGAGCTGCACACAGGTTTCCCACTTCTGTCCCACAGGCCACTAGGGCACGTTTCTAGCTTCCCATAGCAAAAAAAACTTTACAAAAAACAACCACCACCACCACAAGAAAAAAGCCAAAAAATTGCCCCCTCCAAAAATCCACAAAAAATTAAAAAAAAACCCCAACAAACAAACAAACAAACAAACAAACAAACAAACAAAGGAGTGCAGAAACACGGAGAGGGAATGTGAGTCAGAGATGTGTTTTCCAAGCTGTCAACCTTTCATTCCCATGGATGCTCTCAGACAGCAGCAGTACCCGTTTGTGCCCATACCTGGCATCCCACACTGGTCTGGAAGGCTGGCACCTGGACCTGAGGATGTGTACACGTGTGTGATTATGTGCACCTGTGCGTATGCATAGATGTATGTGGAAGGCTAATTTTAGGCAGAAGGCTCCTGCCTGGATGCTGAGTCAGGGAACAAGCTGCTCATTTTCAGGTAAAGCTGTCTTCATCCCCAACAGGAGGTAAAATAAGTCACTGCACTCCAGAATAGCTCATGTTTAATTTCCTCACTTGCAGAGGCCATTGGATGAGAAGAGGTGCCAAATCCAGCCTCTTCCACAGCCATGTGGGGCTCACCAGACAGGCAAGCTCTTGCCTCGAGTCCTGTACTCCTGCATGCTCTGGAGCTGGCACCTGGTGGAAAGCTAGGTCCAAATGCCTGTAATGGAGAGAGTAGTGGAAGAGGAACAGTGTTTTAAAAGCTGCTTACTTTAAAAATCTTGCAGGACACCTCCAAATGAATGTGCTGGAACTGGCAATGTTTAGCCCAAGGAAACACAGGCCCCTCAAAAAGCCATGTGTCATTGTGTCTCTTCAGATCAGCCTCCAAATCAAAATGACAGCTCTGTCTGGGAGATCCAAGCATACAATCTAGAAAGAAAAAGGCAGAGTAGCTGCCACAGGGCAAATCTGGTAAAAGAAGAACAACATAATAGCACTCTAAGTCCCCTGTGGCGGTTCTGCCTTCTTGCAGCTGCCACATTCACCTGCCCTGTGTTCCCACCCCTGAGGCTCCTGGACCAGTCAATACAACCAAGCCAATGAGAGACTTAGTTCCAGAGATAATCCAAGTATATCTGGGAAGGACCTTTCCCAAATGGAGATCTGGGTCTAACCTTGATGAACCCCTATATCCTCTGAATCCAGCTGGCTCTGAGAAAAAGGAACACACCCCTCACTTTCTCCAGTAGGGTTAAGGACCAAATAAGAACAAACATCAAGCATCTTGTGACAAAGTGGTTTGGGTGGAAGTCTCTACTTGTGGCCCTGTGACCTGGAGTGGCTGCCTGAGTGTGGGAAGGGTGCAGACTGGGGTGTGGTTGCTGCTTGCAGAGCCAGTAGTTGACCATGCAGCTGAGTCCTCCAGCTCTTGCAAAGCAAGATGCAACACATCAGCTTAGGTAGTACTGACCAGGAACTGGTATACAGCACAGAAGCAGGGGTGCAGGAGGGTTTGTGTCTGTGTTTCATGATTTTGGTTTTGAGGTGCAGAGGAATTTTTCTTAGGTGAAGGCCAGTGTGATGCCATCACCTCTCTGCCGTAACTGAACACTATCAGGCTGACCACCTTGACAAGCTGAAGCAGTATAGGTTGCATGGCTTTCCTCCACCTGCAGGGATACCTGTTCTTGTGCAACAGCTGCTGGTAGCTGTGCTTTCATTCCCTGCTGCTGTGGCAGGGTCTGCCCTACACCACTGCTCAGCATAGCAAGGGCAGATGGGTGGGCTGCTAGGTGGCTCTGGGGCAGTAGCTTTGGCAGTGACAGCAGCTGGAGGGAGAAAAGTGGTGCCATGAGCTTGCACACAGCAAGCAGTGGCTGCTTGTGGCTACTGGGAATAGCCTGTGCTGTACGGCTGGTGGTAGAGCAAAGCGTCCCAGTCACAACAGCATGCATGATCTCTGCCTCTCTGTCCCATGGAGACTTCAAAGGAGAGCACAGACATACTCTGGTGTAGAGGTAAAGTCTGTGTTGACCTGTTGTGTTGGATGTGACTGTAAATCACAGCTGTTCTGATATAGCTTTTCCCAGGTGTGATGCTCAGGGGAGTCCATAAGCCTGGAGGTTTCTGCCCAGAGTTACACTTTAGTGTTTCCCTGAAGTGCCCTGGGTGTGATTCAAGACAGAACTTCATGAAGCTGACAGATGAAGTTGTGAAGCTGTGGTAAAGCATCCAGGTCTCATTTTTTCTATACTGACCTTAAGCCACTTCATTTATTTTGCTTCAGGTTTTCAGTTATAAAAGAAAAATAAATATGCCTTATGTCTCAAGGGTACTTGTAAGTTATGCCTATGGATTAGTATAACACATACAGTTATTATGGTAAATGAGCCTATATAAACAAATAAGAAATACTGCTGTGTTTAAGCAGAGGAAAATGTTATTAAATTATTGTCAGCAAAGACTATAAATATACCGGTTTCTTCACATCGCGATCTCTCCAGAGCTGTGAAGCTAAGATCTTACATTAGCTCAGTCCACAACACATGGAAATAAGCCTTTTTGCAAGACTGTCTATTTATACACTGTAGTGTAGGCAAATGTGAGCTCTGTCTCCTCCTACTCCAAGATAAAAAACCCATGAGGGTCTATTAGTGCAGATAACACGAGGTAAGTGCCACAGGTAAACTCCAAGAGCAAACTGTGTCTGCCTCAGATAGTGATGCCTGAACCATTCTCCTGGCCCTCATTGCCACAGTATGACAGCTTTCTACAGAAAGCCCCTGCAACCTCCTTTACTCTAATGCAACAACAGCCAATCTGCGGAAAGTAGTTTGAAGCAGTAAAAAAAGAAGCAAGTGAAAGGAGGGAAGCGCATTTCTGCTATGCCTGTGATGGGTATTTGCTGACTCCCGTTCATTGGAATATTGAAGCACTTTTCACTGAAATCAGAGGAAGTCAGATTTGAAAGAAGAAAATAATGCTTAAAGAAAGGATGTTTGCCTCTCCACCAGGCTGATTTTCCACAGTCCATTTCTGTGTATCTGAAGCCAGGCATTGATAGCACTCTTACAGGGGCCTTGGCACAGAGAGCCTCTCTCAAGCGAGCAGCACCGGCAGCTGCTGCTGTCCACTCCACAAACAGGGGAGCAAATCCTGCAGCCTCTGTGCAGCCACAGCTCCATTGCTACATACCACCAGATTTGTCTTAACTCACTTTTTCATTTTCCTCCAATGTTTCAAAGTTCCAAATAGTCCTTAAAATACTTACACTTACAAAAAAATTGTAACTAATTGACCATCAGTAGCTGATAAGGTATATTTCTAAATAAACTGCTGGCATTTGTTCAAGCAGAAATAGGATCTGATGTAAGTGCCTAAGAAAGTTCTTTAACAACAATTTTCTCTTCCAACATCTCTACTGCCTGTTCATTTTATAAGATAAAGAATTTTTTACTTGTATTAAAGAAAGTCCTACATTTAGACCTCCCCTTTTAATCTAGGAGATTTCTGACATAAGAATATCATGTTTCTTCATGTTTGATATGTTACTAAAATATGCTGTTGACAGATACTTTGCCAGTAATGATTTCCCCTGGGAAAATGAAGTAGCATAGACTTCCTTCCTCATCTGAGAAAAAAACCCAAAACATTCAAATGTGTTTTTCCAGGCAGCTGGTCAAGGAAGCAGGTGTCAGGCTCACAAGAAAGTCTACAAGTTCTGCATCACAGCCCCCTTCTTCCCCTGCCCAGCTGATGGCAACACCCGACACACACTGAGACTGTTCCTTGTGTTAGTAAGAAAATACTTCCTTGTTGCCCTGAGGCGCATTTAGCCTATACTATATATAATTTGACAGTAATTTCTCCTGCAAGTTTTACAAACAGCTTCCAGTTCACATTGTCTTTATTTCCTGCCACAGCTATCTGTCGTTCATAGAAGTTAATGTCTCTTTGCAAGTTGTCCAGCTGCTTGGTTCGGATACTCGGCAGGCTTGGCTATATTTTCTAATTTCATAAGTCTCCTTTCCAGCCTTCTGCCTCTCCTGTCTCTCCTGCAGCATTTATATCTCTCCCTTATCCCTACAACTAGCTCACTAATCTCACCCATTCATTTCCAAATCAGTATCAAAATCCCCATCCCTCCATGCATTTAAACGCTCTAAGGACTTTCTTCCCTTACACACTGGGCTCTGTTATGCTCCCTCCCTCACCCTGCTCCTCCTGCTCTAGCAGTACCAGCCTGCCCTCTGCACCCAAGCACAATCCCCCTTTGTTGAAGCAGCCACCGCTGGCTCGCCTGCCCGAGCCATCTGGACCCGCAGCCCCTGCGCTTCACTGAATCCCGTGGCTCTAGGAACTTATCTGCATGCCCTTCCCCTGACAATTCATTTCTTTTCTCCAGCCACTGTTTTTCAGGCTGTAAATCAAGGATTACTATTGCTCTCTGAGAAGCATATTAGGAAGCAAGCTGGATTAGGCACTCTACAGATTGAGGTGAAATAATGTATTTTGTTGTCTTAAGAAGCATTTGACAGGCAGGTACTACATTGTGTACCAACGGAACAGCTGATGAAAAGGAAGATGTTATAAACATACACACAACACACAAGTTGCTTGAAAAGTTGGTATTTACAAGGGTTAATTCACGGTACTTTGTACGACATCATTATTTCCTTATATTATTTCCTTATTTTACATACTTGAGATTTGCAAAGAGGAAATAAAAAATGGCAGCTTCTCTGTTTTGGGTAAATCTTGGCTAAATTCCTGTTTTTAAAGGTGATTACTGTATGCAGGTGGTTTCCTACAGTAAAAGTCCACAGTGCCTTTTGCTTTCCTGCAGATAGTGCAAAGCAAATCCCTTACAATACAAGAAAAGGGAATAAAGATGAAGGGAGAAGATAAAAGCAAGTGGCACACAGACTTAAAGAAACAGATTTATCATCATAAACAAAGCACTGTTAGCAGCCTTGGGAGTTGACAGCAATAAAATTAGAGCTCAGCTTGTCATATTGCCATTAGTTGGGTTTTTTTTAAAGGTGCATCGGTTAAAAAGCTACTTTAGCCTGCTTTCCTCCAGGTCTGTGGGTTTTGTCTCCTAAATCCTTCACCTACTACCAAAGCAAACCTGGTCTTCTCAGGCTTGCGTGCCTCCTCATCAATTTAGAGCACACACAGCATTTGGTCCAAGCTGGCCCTGGCACAGGTTGGTGCACACCAGCCAGAGTGGCACTGGAGCCCCACTGCTCTGCTAACCAGCTGCTGCCAACTACTCAAGGGCACTTTCTATGTTTTAATTCCTAGATGAATCACTAATTTTGTTCTCTATTCTACCTGGATACTCGCTTTCATAAAAATTATAAGAATTTATCTTCAGGACTTCCACTCCTCTTCCATGTAAGTCTGCAACTGAACAATGGTCTTAAAACTTACTAGGCAGAAGCTGGCAGGAAAATGGACAGAAGGTGTTAACAAGATCCCCAAGGCCTTGTTCTGGAAGGAGGCCATGATGTCACTTGGATGGCATCACTGCCTCATGTTAATTTTAGTTCTCCTCCCTGAGGAGGTCTGACACCCCAGTAGTTGTACCCTCCCGGTACAGTCAGAGTATGTGGGAGGGAAGGAAAGTGGAAGATCTTGGTTTGTGCGGCAAAGTAAGATATTTGAAACCATATCTCAGTCTTGGCTGTAGTGCTGGATCCAAAAAATTACTTGCATTTTAAAAAATACGTAGTAGGACTTTTCTCCCACACTGCAGTCCAATGCCTGCCTAGTCCCTTTAAACTGGACAGGATCCCCTTGATCAATCTGCCATTTGCACAGACACTGGCAAATGTACCTGAAGGGCATTTCTCAGCCTAGCTGACTTGAACATCAACAGCTACATCTGTTCTAGGAAAAAGTCCCGGTTCTGGAACACCGATGGATGACCCAGCCTCATCTTTTTGCAGTACTGGGGAGAGACCTGGTCAACCCTGGACCCCACAAAGAGAACCAGAATGTATGCCATGGCTGGGAGATACATTACTCCTCAGCTAGATGTCCAGAGCTGGGATTTCAGTCCCTCTCCAGGAATGCAGCGTGGCAAAAAACCTGGAGACCCTGTGCGCTTCCTTAGATCGGCATTTTGACCACTCTTTCCTCATATCACCCTTGATATAATACAGATGCTAACAAAGCTTCTAACTTGACATCTCTTTCTCATCCAGAAGACAGCAGGGACTGTCTCTAAGCCTGTGTTTTGGCTGTGCCTTGACACTGTTTCAGATTTTCACACACTACATAAATTAAAAAAAAGAAGAGTAATATTACATGTTGCCAGTGACAGAAAAGCATCTACGCAGTGAGCAGTGACTCAAAACCCCATTCCACCTTTGAAACCCAATGGTGTAGCTGTGCTTTGCACCATTTCCAAGCAGCATCACTTTTCTGGCATTGACAAGAAGGAGTTTGCTTGCTGAAGTCAGATGGCAAAGTGGGCTAAACCTTGATGGAAGGCCAGACAGACTCCATGCTGATCCCTTTTGGTTACAGTCAAGGAAAATCCACCGAGCTAGGTAAATCGCCAACGACAAGGACGTTTATTCCCCTGGTCTTTCCCAGTTCATATATGTGACAAAGCACCAGGAAGCAGACAGTGCTATTCCCTGCCAAATGGGGGTCAGCAGATCATATGTCCAGCCTGCTTGCCACTTGTTTGCAGCTTGAGTACATACAACAATCATAGCTGCTGTGTACTTGATCTTCTTCCAGGACAATTTACAGGGCAACAGAATTAGATCTCCAGTTAGCTTAAAGCACCAACTTCATTCATTATTTTTTGAGACCGATGGCCTACTGGAATTTCTATCCAAGACAAATCCTGCCAGTAACCTGGACAGAAGTATAGCATGTCATGTGAGTGATTTGCACAACACCTGCACAAAAGCCAAGAATGGGTTTCTCATTTGCTCAGAGGGAAAGTCCATGAAATGTTCAATTTCCTATTAGTACTACCCTTACAGGTGATTTTCAGTGACAGTCTTAGGCTCCCTGTTAGGCTGTTGGTAAGTGCATAACAAGTCCTGGAGGGCTTAGAGCATTCAGTCGAAGCCACAGCTGCAGGGGTGAGTGAGAGACAGCAGCCTGATAGGGACACAGAGATCTCTCACATACCCTTATGGTTTTTTCCTTGAAATTAAAATAAAGAGTCATCTTAGTTAATAAGCTTGGAGTCAAACTTTCCTTTAGCCGCAATGAAAGAACACTGCCATTAATTAGCTACTCATGTAACCACCACTGAAACCCTGGAAATTACATCTGAAATAAGAAGCAACACTTATCTGAGTGCAGCTGTATTTTGCTTTCCTGCAATGTAAATGCATTTTTCACAAATATGTTCCTGTATAATCCAAGTTTTACTTGTAAAGACTTCCTTCTGAAGTAATCAAACTTACATTCAAGGCAGATTTTTAAATCTTTTAAGGCTCCCAGAACACAAGCTGGGAAAATTCAAGCAAGACTAAAGCACAAAGTATATGCATAATGGAAAATGATTTAAGGAAATGAAATGAGCTGTGCTAGAAAAACTACAACTAAGCAAGCTTTGTTTTCTAAGGATGTTTATGTGCTGCTCCATAACATTCTCCTCAAACAGTTTCATTGAAATAAACCTAGCTCCCTCCCTACTCCTCATCTGCCTAGTCCTCCACACCATGAAGGGCAGCAGGTGCTGCAACCCAGACAGCCAATGCCAAAAGCAATATATAAGAGTGGAGCTCTGCCCACCATGCCCTCCATGGGGTACTCATTTGATACTCTCTCTACCACCCGGGACCTGATTTTCAGAAACCTTGTAGAGCTGCCCTCACTTTTCACATCTCCTTTTGTATTGCTGTTTCTTGAAACCTGCAAACAGTTATTGGAATGGGAGAGGAAGAAATGCCAATAAAAATAGGCAGGCATAGGATCAATGAGAGTGGAAGTATTTTCTTCCATTCAAAGTTCTGGTTAACACTGAGAAAAAGATTGGCTATTTATGAGACAAGACAGGGTAGACACTCCCTGAGGTAAGAGACATGCTCTCAAACTATATGAAGAACAAGATCAGTGTTGCTGCTCAGCTTATTATTTTATGGGCTGCATGCTGACCCCTCTTGTTTTCCTCTCCTTGACCTGGAAAACTGAGATGATGATTATAGGATCATTAAAGGACTTTGAATATAATGTAGCTTTTGGGGTTAGTGGGGAAGGAAACAGGGTTATTTCCATGTCTTGAACAGCTAGATGTTGATAGATTTGCATTCATATGCCTAGTTGCCTTAGAGTGAATTTCCTATATGAATTTGCA
This sequence comes from Aleadryas rufinucha, assembly GCA_013397815.1. Classification (NCBI taxonomy): domain Eukaryota; kingdom Metazoa; phylum Chordata; class Aves; order Passeriformes; genus Aleadryas; species Aleadryas rufinucha. Next base: position 165,756 of record VZTH01001985.1, read on the forward strand.
GTCTTATGAGCTACTTGCAGCTGTTGCAGTCTAAAGCTAAAGATGGGCCAGAAGTATTGCATTCCTGAGAAACAGCCCCTGTGATATTTAGCAGTCAGGGTAGTTGGGTTGCCAGGCATGCTCTGTACTGAAGTGACAGGCATATAACAAGCTGGTTGTCTGGCTGTTACATTCCACAGATCAGTTGTCGTGCCTCGGTCAAAACAACAAAGTATAAAATTCTTCTCTCTTTGCTGAAAATACAGTGCATTGCAATAAAAGACAGACTTCTCTCTCTTATACTAGCAGCTTCCATTATATGGTTTTCTTAGGAAACAGTCTTAATTATCTGATAAAACAAATTATTTCTGCAGTATCTTATATCCATAATTTGTTTTGAGCTGCATGAATTAAGAATATCACTTATGTCTCTTCCATCGTGATAAAAATTACCACAGAAGAATGCTACCCATTCACTTTTACGGACTTCATGGCTAAGAGAGTTTCATCAATGTCACTGAATGCTGTAATTTGCATTTGGATATATTTCAGCTGAAATAGGGCTAAAATCACAAGGAACTTGGCAAGTCTTCTTTGTATTCCGGGGGCCTGTTTATTTTCACCTATAGAGAGTGATGCTAGTAGGCATACAACTATAACAGAAAGATAGCTAACCCCTTTTCAGATTCTATGAATGTGGCATCTCCTAATTCAGCCTCAGAAACACACACACTGTTCTGCACCTCCTGTCCAGATTTTTAGAAAATTTAATTATGTGTGTAACCAGTCTGTGGGTAGAATTCTCAAAGGTTGTTTTGAGATGCTTGGATGAAAACAAAAAATCTGCAGTACTAAAGAGACTGTTTACATTAATTCTTAAAAAAAGTCCAAAACTTTCTCTTAAACTCATAGAAACATAGGTATTTTGCCTCTTTTGGTACATTGTATCTGAATTGTAAGATCAGTTAAAAGATTGTAATCAGTTGGAAATTGTAAGAAAAGTTAAATAAATTTTTCACAAGGAAACGAAAAACCAAAACAAAACCAACAACAAAAGTTCACTAAATCCATTCCCTATGTAATTTGTGAGCCACTTTTTTACTAAGTCTGGCATAAAAGGCTTTCAAAATTTTTAGGTGATTATTGTGACACATTATGTGTATTCTCCTGTTCACTTATTGTGCAAATGTACCACAAATACTTTCATTACATCATTTGAACAATACAGTACTATAATGGAGACTTGCTTTCGGCATCTTGAAGTAGTCATCACTTCTTATCTACTGAGTCATTTTCCAGGATATTAAAAGGTGATAGTCACTAAGGAGTGCCTTGTAAAAACCTGAATTTTCTGTCATTGGTGGAAAGCCATTTCCAATATCTGTCACTGTGGCAACTACAGAGTTGCAGCTGCTATGATTGAGGACATAAGTGAAGAGAGGTCTGTGAGAAGGGAGAGAATTTCTTTTAACAGGTGAATTACTGCAGCTGGAAAAAACTTGACTGAGCTTGCAAAGCCCATATCCCTCAGGTCAGAGACTTTAGGAACAAAATTAAAATCGTAATAGTGATTAAATATAAGGAAGATGATGCCTAGCAAGTAGCAAAGGTTAATATTCTCACTGGTCTTACTCTCACACTTGATGGAGGTAAAAAGGAGCAGCCCCAACACTAGGAACAACTTCCCAGCTCTGGTTCCTGCTAGGTCTTTCACCCACACCTCCTTCCTAGGACTAGCTCTTAGAATTCAGCGGTCACCCACTGTCCAGTCAAAAGCTGAATTAATATCTGAGCCTGCCACTAGCTTCATCTACCCATCTTCCAGCAGGAATGTATCTTCTTGTTAAAACTGGATTTCCACTTAGTTTTATGCATCTTTTTATTAAGCTTTGTTGCAAACTTGCAAGGAACTTTTGTTACATAGAGAACAATGAGCATGCACCTCAACAACCACTCAGAAAAAGCAATCTATCTTTAAATGACAAACGTGCATGTTAAAGTTACTGCATGTGTGGAAATTTTCGAGGTTGGCTTGACTTTTCACACTCTCATAGCTAAACTACACAACTACTTACTTGGGTAAGGAGAGACCTTAAAGCTCTCACCTAGAAGTGCACTCACAGTCCCTCTGCTCCTTAATCAAACTGTTCTTCAAAGAGTTGGGAAGGTGACCAAAAGAGAGACACATTAAAGTGTTGGGGTGAGACACAGCCCCTCAGCTTTCTATGCCAATTTTCCTACTATTTGGGGATCTCCAAAATGGCGATGAAATAACTCATTTCTTTCAGATCCACTGGCTCTCGGTTTTTTATTTTTGATTGGGTTTGGGGTCTCTTGTGTGTGGTTGCTTTAGGTTTGTTTTGGGTTTTTGTTCTTTATTTTCTTTTCCTCAGAAATACATAGACTAGAGAGTATAGAAAACCCTGGAAACATGCCCAGGCCTTCAGATTAGTTTTACTCAAGGGTGAGAGATGTTTCACCCAAGGACAAAAGTCTTTTCTCAAGCATATCAGATCCACCACCCCATGGAAATGAAAACAGCCAGTGCTGAATTATGCTTCAGCAAAACAAAATCTCAGTAAAAGAATATCTTTTCCCCCTAGCTTATATTTACCAGCTCCTATGTTTTTGTTTCTGATGATGATGTGACAACGGAAAGCACATAAAACCCATTCAGAGGTGCTTCTTCAGAACTTCTTGTTGTGATGACATAAAATTCTTCCTGGATTGTAGGATGAAACTGGAAGATGTTAATGCTGTAGGTAAAAGAAAAAGAGGCGTGAATTCCAGATAATGTGGAAAGAAGCCTATGAAATATTTAGCTCCAAAATTAAAAGTTTCAGATGAAGAGAGACAGTTACTAAAGGACTGATGACAGATCAGTTGTTAAAAGAAAGAAAAATCTGACATTTTATAAATTATACTCAAGCCCATATCCAGCCCAAAAATCTGTCATGTACATTATAAGATCACAGCAAAAACTTTTGAACAGTATTTTTGTTGTTTCAAGTCTCCTTGAAATGGCAGCCTTACCAGTGAATAGTTACATCCTTCTGCCATTCCATGGGATTTGAGTAATCCATAGCAGTGCTTTGGGAAGAGCTCCTGAGGGGAAGTGCAAAGGGTGTAACTTTTTCCCCAGTGTAAGAGGTACTTGCAGCATGATTAGAAAGACATTCTCCACCATATGTGGTTTTCAGTTCACTAAGAACAGCAAAAAGAAAGAAGTTGCTGTCCTGTATTAAGCGGTGAGGGTTGGAAAGTGAAGCATTTCAGGAGCATAATTTGATGATGTGAAATTTCACAACAGGCACAGATCCAATTTAAAAGTGATCATCCACTGGGATGAAACAAAATCAATTTGACATTTACCAGCTGCACCGTAAAATTGACTGTTACTGGGACAGTTCACTTTAACAAAGTTAACCATCAACAGATTCCTGTATGTAAAGGCACTGGTGTACAGACAGCAATGTGCTTTATGTATTTTTTTAACCTGAAATTTAAACTGGCATAATAAACATGAGTTTTGAATAAATGTTAGTGCAAAGAACAGTGGATGACTTCTTTTTCATTAAAAACTATGTTATCCTTAAACATGATATGTGATTGAATTCTATTGGTTTCTCCTCTCAAAAAATAAGTGTAATTAAAATCAAGTGTGAAATTATGGCAACCTACGTTAAAGCTTACCTATATTGTGGCTTAAAAACGTTCTTAACAGTAATATCCAGATAGTGAGTAGTTACTACCAATATTTTAAAGAAAGCAGAAAAAACAAATGAAACAAACAAACAAAGAAAAAGCCACTGGAGTTATAGCCAGTTTGCTGGCTGATTCAGCCTCCTCAGAAAGTGCAAAGATTTGGGGTTTTTTCGCTTTATTTATTCAGCACAGGTCATGTCAATGGGGCATTCTCTCGAACCAGAGAAACTGCAATTTAAAAGGAAACTACACTTCTGCAAAACATGGTGTGGGAGTCAGGAATCTACTAATTCCACCATCTGAAAGAATGTAGGTTCTATTCTAGCCAATGTCCAAAGAAACAAACTATTTATGGCTTCTAGAAAGAAGTTAGAAACCTGAAGAGGAGTTAAAAGCTGAGTATTTAATTAATTCAGTTCGAAAACATTTCCTCTATTTTCAAAATTGTTCTACTTTAAAAAGAGAAACAAAATAACATTTAAAATGAAACCTTGATGTGCAAAAAAATGTTGAATGGCTCAGATGACAGTGCAGTACAAAACCCATCCAGAGAGTCTCCACAGCCATCCTGGGAAAATGGGAGAGCCATGATTTTTGACTGGAACCTGGATGGAACATTAACAAATTTGCCTTCAATAAAGACATGTTTCTAAAAAGAACAGGGATAAATGTATTAAGGTGACATGTAGAAAGGTAGGTATACTGAAGGAAAAGCAAATAGAAAGGATTTACCCCTCAGGTATAACCATTTGAAATGATACAGGAAGACACCTTTGGTGGCAAGGCTGCATAGCTATGCATAGACCTGCCTAAGCACTTGGTTGACATTAAAGAGATAATGTTCCTTCTTACATTACAGCTGAGACAGCGTGAGTTTCTCTTCGATGTCTTCCTAAATTTGTCCCATCATAGAAGTAAAAGGCTGTATAACAGCATACTGTAATTTTGATGCAGAACAGTCTGACACATAAGACCCACAAGACAGGCTATGATTCAAAGCCTTTCGAGACACGAGAAGGTCAGCTGTGGTCAAAATTGTCCTGCATCATTTTCTCTTAGTGCGGACTTCAGCTTTCCATCTCTCAGACAATGTGAGTGTGACTTGCCTTACGTACTTTACAACAGAGATCAAGTTGCATATTCCATGCCCCAGGCTATGAGTCTAAGCACATTATGCCCATCACCCTTAACTAATTAATTAATTACCTCACCCATCAGAAGAGGAAAGAGATGCAGAGTGGGATGAAGTTAACTGGTGCTCATTTGCCAATAGTTACAATTTTGCATCTCTAAACATTCATGAACATCATCATCTAAACATTAATCATCACCTAACATGATGATGAGTGCAGGGAAAGAGTTTATGAATATTCCATATTTTACCACTTAAAAAAAAAATACATACAGTGTAATACTGCTTCTACTATAGACATAACCATTGTCAAAATGGATGAACAATTCCTAAGCCTCCAGTGTCAACATGCCAGAAGAAAACAAAGCTGGCAGCAAATACCAGTATGGCTTGCATCAGGAACGTTTCAGTGTCATTTATTTGCTTTAGTAAAATTAACAAAAGATTTAATCAAACAGATTTTAAAAGTAAACAGATCACAAATACGCAGCTTCTGTTCCTTGTTAAGCTGAATATATTTTCATTGCCACATTCAGATGACAAGCAGCTTTGATTTTCCCCTGATAAGCAAATGGCCATCTATTGGAAAGAACACAGTTTGAAAGATGAATAGCTCACACACATATCTGATCTACTTTGAATTAATTCTGTGTGGTTTCTTCAAAGCAAATTTAAAGCTGAGAAAATATTAACGTGACCTAATTGTACAAGCCAGAAGTAATTTTGATCAGCAAAGTCTCAGCAAAATAAGAGATGTTAAATGAAATACTTTGAGCCTCTTCAGTCTATTTTGAAAGAGTGAACTGAGTCACCCTGATAGAAGCAGAGTATTTTCAACACTGTTAAAACAGAATTGATTGAACATACCTGTGTTTTGAATGTGGGTGGAGTTATCCTCAATCTGTTTTTAACTTTAATGCATTAAGATGATCTCTCATTCATACTCATCAAGAACAATGTAGCTGACAATCAGAAATCCTCAGAAAAACAGGGAGAAAGCTTATCAAAACCAGACATTTCCCTTGAAACTAAACAAGGAACAATGGCAGCACACTCAGAATGGCTCTGAAAGGATGAGGCTTCTGAGGCATACTTCAAAAATCCAGATTTTGTTCCTAATAAACAGCACTTCATGCCATATGAGTTCTAAGTTTTATTAAGCAGCAACTTAATACAAATAAAATTGATCTGTGGAGAGTTACGTAAACATCCTACTACAATTAGCCATCAAAACTTTACGTTACAAATATTTGTAGGAATATCCATTCTTACCACATTGGCTGGAGACCAGCTACCAAAGCTATATAAATGCATTCAAGACAAGGAAATCCTCAGGTATTAGTCCTTGATAGTGCCTATTCCCACAGAATGTGATGGCACCAGGACTTTGGCTTCTAGCAATGAGGACATTACATAACATTCACAAACATCCTTCATTTTAATCAGGAAAGGCTGCTTCCTGCATCTTTCCTAGCTGTACAGCACAGAGCTAGTACATCAAGACAGTTTGAACATTGCAAATGCTCTATAATCTAAATTTTTGTTAGAGGCAAACACTAGATATCAATTAGGGGGAAAAAAAGAGAGCCCATTCTTTCCAGATTGTTTTCCTCACATATTCTGCATTCCTTCAACCTTTCTCTGTTTTGTCAAGTTGCAGAAAGACATTCTATATTCCTTCCAGTGTTCACTTTGCTGAGCAGACAGAGTTCTGTGTCCTGTGGTCCCCTGACCAACCTGCTCTGCAAGGATGTCCAGGCTCTACCAGCTGTACCATATTTAGGTTCAGGAAATTATTTCCTGTGTGATTGATTTAAAACAGACTTAAGCAGCACAGACTTGTCCATTACTGACAGCCTCTCCTTTCTCTTGGCCACCACTGCTGCCAGCTGTCCCCCAGATTATTTGCTACCCTTAATTTTACTCTCTGCTTCTATATCTCTTCAAGATAATGCAATAGTTTTCAGTCTTTCTTCTCTTGTATTTTCCTTCCTAAGCATGTACCAGTGCTGTCATGATTCCATTTCCCACACCATTGAATACCTTCTTTAATTTCATCAGGGGCTTTTTTTTTCTCTCTTTTCTGTAAGTTTGAAGCATCCTCTCCACCTGCACTCTTCTCAGTCTCTTCATGTTCTATTTCCCTTCGTGGTTAGTAGAATGTTTTATCTGTTACAAAGCACCACAAACACTCAAGCTGCCATATAAATTACACAATGTGCCAATGAAAATAAAGGAGAGAGAATACTGCAGGCTAAATACTCACTGCTCAGCTGCCAGAGCTTTCCTTGTTCTTTTAGAGCTGCTGCAAATGCTGACTCCCATTTATACCCACTTGATTGACCTGCTGGCACTGCCAAAATGGTCTAACGTGGTTTAGACATAAATCTGAGTCAGGCCATAGCTCTGCAGTGCAATGCTTTTTCTCTGAACAGAGTCCTATTCAATGGGCTTGGAGCACGTGGGATCAGTGAGAGGGTTACCCACCAAAAGAGTGGGGCTGCACCTCCGTGTTGCAGCTGCAGCTGCATGGATGGGATGGCTGTGTTCTGGTCTGGACCAGGAGCTGTTCCACTGCATGTTCTCAGAAGCTCTGCTCCTCATCTTGGCGATGGGAAAACTGTATTTCAGCCACTGTACAGCAGCATATGGCAGTACCAACCGCAGCTTCTTAAACAGATGGATTTTTTTGTTTTATAATTTACAGCTCACTACCATAGAGAATCATCCCTTGTCCCTGCCTCCCCATCTCAACCCTTAATATTTCATGAAGAAAAAGATCTCCTCCATCCATCCTTCCAGTGTCCAGCAGCAATGCCTTCTCACATTGTAGCAACACAACACACTTGTGCAGGATAAAAGACTTCAGCAAACAGTACCACTAACACCTCAAAACATGACCAACAGGACTCCAACTAAATAGCACATGGCTCAGACCAATAAAACCATGCTTGTGATTTATACTCTCTTTGAAATGTATCCAAAAAACTCTCAAAAGAAAATATGCTATACAAAAATAGTACACATTTTGCTATACAAAAATGGTATGCTCTACTTCCTATTTTAATGCTATTGGAAATCATCCCAGCTCAACAACTCATCTCACAAGGTATATAGATAGGGGGAAGAAATCTTTGCCATGAGATTCCTTGTGAGGCCAGCTTTGCAGGCTGCAGAAAAGGATTGCACATTTGAATGCAAAATAAGGGTCTCCATAGCTGAGACGTCCAGTGCTCTATCTCTAACAGTCCTAGGGAGTCCAGGAATGGAATATTTACTGAGCCTCGTGCTTGGTGTGCCCCTTCTCATTTGGCATGCAAAGCCATGCCTTACATTTTCCTAATGAAAAGCTCCTTTCCCAGACCTGTTTCCTTTCTACGCAGCCACTTAATATCTATGTGAATCTGAGTCCTTTTTACTTAGTTCTACAATAAAATATATCCACTGTATTTTAAAGTGTATCTCATCATAACACAAAGGGAGAATTGCCATGGTTTTACCATAGGTGCAAAATTCTTATTTCACAAGGAATAGTTTTTTCTTTCTTTGTCTTTTTTTTCTTTTTTCTCTTTTTTTTTTTCTGCATCACAAAACTATATTTTTATTCCTTTTAATGACCTTTAGGAGCATGCAGATTTACAGGATATGCATATATTTTTTACCTCTTGAGAGACCTCTTAAAATCTCCATGATTATTGAGAACTAGAGGTCATAAAGCCCATCATTCTGAAAACATATCTCTTTCACACCTACTGTTGTCTTGTCTGTTTCAGAACAACTTGTGGATCCTAAAAATAGCCAGAAATAAAGGTCACAAGAATAAAGGTTTAGGGAACCTATCTGTCAGTACAGTAAAGCTTGCTGCTAGTATTTGGCTGTGATTTAACCCTGCATTTTACTATGACATTCACATCATTACTTCTGGTCCCTAAAAAATTATTCTAAACAATTCTTACAGCAACTGTATAAACTCCAGAGTACATCTAGCCATTCTTCTGAAGCTGTAATTACTGAGATTCACACTGCAGTAGTTACTTTTGCTCTGGGACAGGCACAACCCTTGCAGTTTTACCAGAACTGGCTGGGTGTGGGCTGTCGCTTGAACCCTAAGTTGCTGCTTACCACAGCTCAGCTGAAACAGTGAGCACGAACATTTCTTTACCCTTTCAGTCTGAAGTCAAAGAGATTAGTTAACCCACAACAGGGAGGGAGAGTGAATTAACCTGACTGCCTTGCCCCCAGATGGATTATGCTCGCTCACAAAATCAGCTGTAGAGACTAGGCAGTGCACGAAGATGGTCTCTCCCCTTCTGCTCTCTGCCTTTTAGCTGTTAGACAACTCATCTTAGCTTGTATCTCCCTGTGATTTGCATAGACCCCATCTGTTGTCTAGACAGCACCCAGGAACTCAGAGATGCCCAGCAGAGTGGTCTCTCTCCTAGCCCTTGGCTTCAAGAGAGTCTCAGGAACTGGAAAGGTTGAGTGTCAAAGAAGTGTCAAAGCCATGCATGGCTGAGGAGTTAGAAATCTAGGTTGGTTGTAAGCTGGGCTTAAGAAGCTGAATAAACTTGGTAGGGAGTATTGTCACAAATTCACACAGCTTTTTATAACCTCATAAAATCTCTGCAAGATACAACTTTACCATAACACTGTAAATTCTGCATTCATCAAACAGTAAGCTAAGACTTCCATAGGGTTCAAGGTAGCTTCCCAGTACTAGACTAGGAACATTTCAATGTTCAAAATTAATAGCACCGCAGCACTAAGGTGCATGCAAATATAGCAGTGCTGTGGAAGGATCATCATTCTCATCCATATTTCAGACAAGGGAGACACTAATATCTAGGTGCCTGTTTACACCACAGAGTGGAACACAATGCAGAGATTTTCAAAACAGCTTTAGGTGTAATAACTGCAAAGAGAGACCTGTAGTCACTTCAGCACCTTAGGTCAAGTGCAGAAAATAACTTGTGTTCAGAACTGCTTTTGATAACTGCACTGGTATTTTTTTCTCAGCTTGCAAAGTGTCCATTGCACTGGGTAGACTACAAGCATCTCTTGTAGTCATGAACTGCTGCTGAGTGTGGACATTTTAGTGAAGACTGATGTGCCCCCTCCTTTAAAGAGTGTGCTCCCATAGCAGGCACATCATCACGGACACCAGATTCCATGAGACGGTAGATGTGCTGTGGCAGTCACCACTGTCACAAGCCTGTCCCCGATGATACTCCCCTGGTGATACCACACTTCGGCTCATTGCTGTTCTGCTGGGTGACATAGATTCTATTCACAACAATGCATTCAGACTTAGATTTGTGCTGAACCAACCCAAATTCACGAATTCTGAATTTCCATCTGCCATTGCTGAAATGGAGGGCTCTGATGGAGTCAAAAGCAGGATGTCTACTGCTCTTACCAAGATTTGCCTGCCTGCTGCTCTTACCAAAGTTTGCTTATCTGATGGAACCAGAGAAAGGGTTGATCACACAGATATTTAAGAGCTATACTGTCTTGCAAAGCGGTTAGATGCCCCTCTGAATTATCCCATATGGATCCTGAAAGCTATTCCACACCCCGCTGGTGTCAGTGTCATTAAATTCATCCTAGTATTCAGTCTAGTGGGAATGCAGCAACTTACATGGTGATGTTGTCAGCAAAGTAGACATTAATAATGCAGGAATTTTAGTTGGAATCACCGCATGTTAACTTCCACAACATGCTTAATTCCCTGGTTCTTATGGATTTTAATTTTTACTAAGGCTCAGCTCTCAAAGAATAAGTCATCTAGGAAAGATAAATCTCTGACTCTCCTTCTGTGCTTCAGGAAGTGTAGGACCACTCCATCAATCTGTTACTGCAGAACAGTTAGCAAGGCTACAGCCCCGCTGCTTTTCAGGTAGAAAAGCCTGGCAACATCAGGTATTAAGGAAAGGATTGTTTCTCTCTCTCTTCCAGGAAAAATCCATGCCTGATTGCTCATGAGTAAGTACCATCTGTCCTTTCCCCCACTCTAATGCTACAGCTTCGTGCTGTGTCAAATAGAGCACTGCTCAGTTGCCTCTTCACAGCAAGAACATCAATATCATTAAAAGGTCTGCAATGGCCTTTTAAGCTCAACATCAGACTGACAAACTATACCCTGGATTAAAAACATGAACGGAATTAAACATATGTCAACAGGTGGAGGATTTTATTGTTTCCAGATCTCCCTCATGATGGAGAGTAATTATTATGATTATATGTCAGAGATACAGCAGCAAGGAGAGACACTATATCTGTGAGTCACCCACAGCACCAGAGTTAGCAGAGGAACAGCCAGGATAAGGGGATTAGCAAGGCAAGACAGATACATGCCTTCAGAGTTCACACACGTGTTGTGCGCTCATTAGATGTCAAAATAGATAATTAAGGATTACATTGTATTAAGAAGATCAAGTAGGACTTAGGGCACATTCATGTCAGCTGCACTGGTGAATTGATCACAGCACCTACAAAGTACTTTCCTCTCTCCCCCACAACAGGCATTTTTGCTGTTGTTTAGTTAACTGAAAAGCCACAATGTCAAAGAGAGCAGCTTAGGCAAAAGAATTTGTCTTGGTACATTTCTAGATGTCATGGAAGTATTCAAGACTATTGGAGTGTATTAATACAGAAGCACATTAGGACTGTGCTACACATTTCTTACCTTCCCTTTCCTAAAAGCTGTTATGATAAAACTTTCTTTTCTTTTTTTCCTATGTCCTGGAAAAGTTCTTTTTCCTGCTAATAATTGTATGCCCAAATGGGGAGGGAATCAATGTGACGGAGGGGTCAGGAATCCCTCATGGCAACAGCAGACTGGAATCACTAACCATGCAAAGCAAATTCCTGAGAGAGGGAGAGGAATATGCATTAGAGTGCTTACTTTTTAGACATATACACCAAATGGCAGCTATGACACGGCACTCAAAAATCTTTGTTCGCTGTTTCATTTTTGCTTTTCTTTCAGTATGGCTGTGAATTGCACAGACTGCATCTTGGAAGAGAACAACAGTTTCCCTCAGTTTTTTCTCCAGGTTTGTTTTATAAAAGTCTCCTTTATGTTAACTGTGCTTTTGCATCATCTTTGCTATATCTTCCTCTTGGAATTAGAAGCAATATGATACAACTAAGTCTATCTCCATAATTATATTAATATCACACAACAAAATAATTGCTGTATTGTGGTCAAATCAAATATTGTAAATAGTTTGCATGTCTCTAATTTCAGTGTATTTTCTGTCTGTTACATACCCTACTGCTGTGTTCATCTGTAGTTCAGTGGTCATACAATGGAAGCAACAATGGTCAGAGACCTTGCCTTTGTGGAGAATGAAAAAGGAATTTGAATAAAATCAAATGAAACCAGCATACAGTAACACTCTGCACCAAATCTCAGAGCACAATTCTTTGTGCTTTCTCCTAGCAGTTTTAAAAATACATGATGGTGTTATTTGGTACATAAAATGTATGTTCTCAGCTAACACCCATAGAGCTTTTATGTCATGCATTTCTTATGTGCTCAGTCTGAAATGAGAAATGTGTGGTGTCCATACCAGTTGGGAGTATATGATTGTTGGTGCCTCTGGCTCAAAGCAATCTCATTAACTTTTCATCGCATCAAGAACTGTTCTGCACCCGCATATCTTCTCTAACATGAACAATTCCAGCAGTTCTGATTCTAATGAGAAATATAACAAGAAGAGACAAGCTTTTTTCCTCCTAAAGCAGGAGGTGAGCAAACACATCCTCTCAAGAGCCTATGGGGATGTACAAGAAGGTTACTCCTCCTCTGTGGACCACCTTATGCCCAACACAGTGTGGAATCTGTGAAATTAATTCAGTGCTTGTGCTATCTTTCACTTGCACACTGACCTGTGCCCTCCGTGGGAGAACCTGCTTGCCTTTACTCTCATGCCGAACAGAATGCCAACATGCCTGTGGCAGAGGGGGTTTTGCTGTCTGCCAGAGGCAGAGGCTGCATGGAGAGGTATTTTTCACTGCACACCATCACCACCACTGCCTCGTGCAGAGAAGGAGGAGGAGGAGGAAGACAACGACAGCAACAAAGAGCAGGAGAAAGAGAAGAAGGGGAGAAGGAAGGGGAGGGGGAGAGAGGGAGGACCTTTGCACACAACCTTTCTAAAATGTCACTGAGTAGGTTTCAACTGAATAGCACAAAAATAATCTAATTTCACTCCCACTCTAAGAGTACAGCATATATTATTCTCTCTCTTCATCTATTTCCCCTGAAAGCTTTCTGCACCCAATTGCATTAATGAATGCTGAACCGATGATGACGCAGATCAGATCAATAGAGATGTATGTAGAATTAGGTCATTCTGATGGAGAGCAGGCCCAGATGCTCCAAAAGCACTCTGCCAGATGAGAGGCAGCAAACCCTTGTCCCTCACTTTCACTTATAAGAATTATTTTGAAGAGACAAGCTTGCTCTGAACCTGAGATTAAAACATGAGCACCTTGTACACCAAGGTGCCTGTTCTTGGCCCCTATCTGCAGTTGTTTAGACATCCTCTAGCATCTAGGTAGGGGCTACTCCTTACAAGGAAGGAAGGGGGGCAATTTCGGGACAGAAAATATCTGTTCATAACACTATGTGAGGAAGTTGTAAGTCTTCAAGACTGGGAGAAAAGCAAGAGTGAATCTGAAGGGATCTGTCCCTGGACAGAGTCGCTGTTGCATCCTGTCTCCTAACCTCAGTGGGGTGGATGCAAGGGAGTCAAAGGGTCAGCTATTGTAGAAAAGGATACTGTAAACAGAGCCATCTTAGAGCACAGCCATTGGGAGTAAGCAGGGGTTGAAGAGCAGAGCTGAGGTGAACCTTGTTGCTTCATAATATTTCTATGCTAGTATTTCAGCCTCCCAGCACCCCAAGTTTTGATATTAAAGGCTATTAGCTTTATTTCTGAGCAAGATGCAAAAGGCATGTTCCTGGACTTTACCTCCAAGAGTCAGACTAAAAGCTCGAGGAAGATATGTTGTGCTGAGTGTATGATATATGTCATTAATAATAAAAAAGATATGAAGTCTCAAACCGTTACCCAGCAACACTGCAAATGTGTCAGGCATTACAGCATGTAAAGCTACAGTTAAGCTGGTACAGCCACCTCCTCATACCTTACAGGAGCAGTAAATGAGAAGAAGCAGGTAGCTCCTTGGAGCACTACAGGCGCCCACAAGCTAAGGGACCTAGGAATCACTGGCAGTAACTCCATTGCACTGAACACAGTCCCACCACAAACTGCACGACTTGTGAATGAAGAGCATGCAAGAAGGATGACCCTGGGAACTACAGGCCTGTCAGTCTCACTTCAGTGCCTGGTAAAGTAATGAAGAAGATTATTCTGAGACTTATTGAAAAACACCTGAAAGACAACACAGTCTTTGGCCACAGCCACCACAGCTCCATGAGAGGAAATTCCTGCTTATCAAACCTGAATTCCTTTTATGACAAGGTAGCCCACCTAGCTGATCAGGGGAAGCCAGTTGATATCATCTTTTTGTATTTCAATAAAGCTTTCAGTGCTGTCTCTCAGAGTGTCCTGCTGGACAGAATGTTCAGCCCACAGCTGGATAAACACATCATGTGGTGGGTGAGCAGCTGGCTCACGGGTCAGGCACAAAGGGTTACAGTGAATGGGGTGACATCAGAGTGGGGACCTGTCACTGGGGGGGTTCCACAGGGCTCCTTCCTCAGCCCTGTGCCCTTCAACATCTTCATAAATGACTTGGGTGCCCAACTGGGAGGGATACAAAGCAAGTTTGCATGTGATACAAAAGTGGGAGGAGTTGTTGACTCCCTGGAGGGTGGAGAAGCCCTGCAGATAGATCTTGACGAATTAGAGGGCTGGGCAATCACCAACCAATCTCCTCATGAGGGGAAGAGGAGGGGCAAACACTAATCTCTTATCTCTGGTGAGGAGTGACAGGACTGAGGGAAAGGGTCTGAAGTTGTGTCAGGAGAGGTTTAGGTTGGGTATCAGGAAAAGCTTCTTCACCCAAGGGTGGTTGGGCACTGGAACAGGCTCCCCAGGGAGGTGGTCACAGCACCAAGCCTGAGAGACCTCAAGAAGTGTTTGGAGAATGCTCTCAGGCACATGGTGTGGTCCTTGGGGATGGTCCTGTGAAGGGCCAGGACTTGGACCTGATAATCTTTGTGAGTCCCTTCTAACTCAGCATGTTCTGTGATTCTGTGAGTATTTGGAATCTCTACCCCATCTAAACTCCCAACAGTGCAGACCAAAGGGGAAGATGATAACATTGACAAGGGCTACCAGGTCACCACCTATTCAGGCCATGAACTGTGTTCTTACAAAACTAGGCAAATTTTGGTCTTGCTTTCTCTCACAGAAAATTAATTATCATACTATTTCACTCCCCTTATGGTCTACTATTTAAATAAACCCAGACAGAGTTTTCCTGAAATGTAGAATGAGAATGTGAACTGCACAGTGGTGTTGAATGAATAGATGAGAGGCATGCATGATGGCATGATGTCTTTAAAGACAAACAGCAAAACATTCCTGCCTGTCTGGAGTGAGCAACACAGCTTACAAAGTATTAAGTGGTCAGTATGAGACTGAAATTTGGTTCTAAAAATGCCTATGCTAAGGAAGAATGAGGGGGCTGGGATTTTTCATTTTTAAATAGATCTTTTCCCCATTTGCAGGCTGGTCTCATTTTGCAGCAGCTATATTCTGCACCAGCATGTGGTAGACCAAAGATTAAGTCTCAAATTCCCAGACACTGGGTTAGAAGAGGCCAAGAATGTCACAGAAGTGACAAGATTAGTGTCAGAAGATGAGGATTTGGCTGCCATACTTTTCAGCACCTCTTGTTACTTGAACCTTCTAAGAACATTGACATTTGTAAAAGCGGCTAATTCTTACCTCTCTTTTCCATAGCAATCAACTCCCAGGGAGAGGCTCAGCTAAAAAGACACATTTTTTTTCAAATGGTTGTGGCTTACACCCTCCTGCTGGCAACATTAATGCCGTCATTTGCTTTTTATGAAGTGGTCAGGACTTCATCAGAGTGCCAGACTTTGAAGCAGGAAACTATCAAAATAAACACTACAGTTATCAGACAGTTCAAACATGTGCCAGGTAGTCATTCAAGTGCTTTATGAAATGAATGCATTGTTTTAAAATCACTTGTAACATATGTGTCTGAACTCGTTCTGACAGCAGAGAAAATGTCTATGTGCATTTTAAGGCCAAAATCTTGCCTGAAGTTAGCAAATACAAAGTAGTTGTATAAAAATATAAGATCAAAAGATACAGCTGCACCTCAGTGTGAAGGGCATTTCAGGGACATCATGCATCCCATATACCCTCTCCAGACATTCAATCAGAATCACAGCCTGAAGTATGGGCAAAGACTGCTCTCAAAGTAGTACCTAAGCTCATCTAGTGACTTAGTACATTGCAACTACTGTTTTAGGTGCTTACACAAAATTCCTGTTGCCTGCAAAAAAACAAACTGGTTTGGATGCAGGACACACATGAACGTGGAGATCACACTGTTCTTTTGGATGTTCCTGGGATCACTGCATAACTGCAGGGAAGGCACAGACCTCCAGACTGTTTGGGGTATTTTTTAAGCTATCAATAAAACAGTAGTCTATTTCTCGATATCAGTCTTGCTCTTTAATCCACATACTTCAATCTTAGCTCAAAAATTCTAAGCTTCAGCTTTTTTGCTGTTTATATGGAATCAGGAAAATCCAAACTCACCCATTTTTATCTGCCAGTGTCCTAGGGTGGAATGTTATCTCTAGGTCAGTTCAGGGGTTTCTGATTATGTGTTTTGTGCTCAGAAGTGAAGGTCTGAGATATGTGCTGGCTAAGAGACTACTTCAAACCACTTTGGCAAAAAACCAAGTTCACATCTGGATAAGGAATGTAAGATCCATTTCAAATATGTTTTTCCTGGATTGACATACTCTAGAATGTCTGGAGAACCAAAAGTCAGCTTTAGATCTCATGGGAAATGCCAGAGGAATGAGCCCAGTGCATCTTAGTCTTTGCCAAGATTATGTAAATTTTACTTTTAAAATTCAAATGCAACAGCAGAAAATACCACCTAATTTCACTCACATCTCTGAATAGGAATTTACATTTCATTCAAAAGAAATGTTTCACCCCAATAAGTTATCAATAGTACCTTGGAAACCCAAACTTAACGGAACTCACAATAAACTCCATCCACTCTTCAGGCCTGTGAATTTTTTCCAAGTCCTTAAACAAACCAAGTACTGATGCATCGGCCTTTTCTTCTTACACTCACCAGTGGTTTCTCCCAGCTGCAACAGCCACTCCAGTCCACACCATTTATCTTACTGTTCAGGTATCACTTCTGTGCTCATTAACACACTGTGCTGCTGGTTTCCAGCAAGCCTCCTGGTACTGCAATTATTTCAGGCTACTGTCAGCATCAGATTTGCACAATCTGTCTTACACCACCATTTGGGATGCTCTGATCTTCACTGAAGACTGCAGAAAGCAAAAGTGAAGCATACAGAAAGCACTCTGATTGCACTGTAACAAGCCATGGCATAGCAATGGCTAGATACAAACCTCTGTTTCAGAGCAGGGTTGACAGTAAAAGTTAAATTTGCTAGCTGCTTCTGCTGCTACCTTAAGGCCTAGTCTGAACACCAGTGAAGGTAATGGAAAACTTGTCACTGATGGTTTTATTCCTACAAATTAAGGAACCGCTTGCCATAACAGCCTGTCTCTGTACTCATACTGACTATGCGTGGGCTGTCATAAAAGTGACCATCACACTGCAGCACCCCACACACTATGTTTGTATTTCACATGTGACTTGTCTGTGGACAAACTAAAACTTCCCCAAATTCATTCTTTCTTCAGCATTCTTCTTTGGTTTTGTACTTGTTGTGTTAGCCTACAGATACTCGTTTTTTGCCTATTTGTGTGACAGTTGCCATTAAAATCTCAGGTTGCTTTGGTTTAACAAGTAGGTCATGATCATTGATGGAATAATGCCTTCTGACTTACTTAGGGAATAAAATAATATTTTACTTTTTAAATTAATCACTAATATAAATTATGAGCTGTGAATATCAAGAAAATATAAAAATGACAAATGTGTGAATATTAAGGAAATACAAAAATGACAATGCATTTATTTTGTATCATGTGTGATTTCCTGTTCTAACAACATTTACTTTTTCCCACTCCAAGATCACAATTAACTTCTGAACATAAGAAGAAGTAGATGTATTAGAAGTGTCCCAGAGTTTACCAAAAGAAAGGAAAAAAAATGCAGTTCTGCATGGTTTAACAAGGTTGATGTGGACACAGATATCATCTAGCTTAATAACATTAACTAAAAACTAAACATCATAGTTCCTTTTGTCTCCTGTGCTGACTTGTCTTTTTGCATAGTTTTAATGAATTTGCACTAAGTTTTGCATTTCAGCATGTTTCCACTGTGTATTAAAAAAAGTGGAGAAGCACTATGGGAAGATATTGGATGCAGCGTTGAATAAAACTTTTTTGGCCAAAATGTTTTTCCTGAATAACAGTGATTCAATTTTGTCTTTTTTTTTTTTTTTTTTTTTTTTTTTTTTTTTTTTTTTTTTTTTTTTTTTTTTTTTTTTTTTTTTTTTTTTTTTTTTTTTTTTTTTTTTTTTTTTTTTTTTTTTTTTTTTTTTTTTTTTTTTTTTTTTTTTTTTTTTTTTTTTTTTTTTTTTTTTTTTTTTTTTTTTTTTTTTTTTTTTTTTTTTTTTTTTTTTTTTTTTTTTTTTTTTTTTTTTTTTTTTTTTTTTTTTTTTTTTTTTTTTTTTTTTTTTTTTTTTTTTTTTTTTTTTTTTTTTTTTTTTTTTTTTTTTTTTTTTTTTTTTTTTTTTTTTTTTTTTTTTTTTTTTTTTTTTTTTTTTTTTTTTTTTTTTTTTTTTTTTTTTTTTTTTTTTTTTTTTTTTTTTTTTTTTTTTTTTTTTTTTTTTTTTTTTTTTTTTTTTTTTTTTTTTTTTTTTTTTTTTTTTTTTTTTTTTTTTTTTTTTTTTTTTTTTTTTTTTTTTTTTTTTTTTTTTTTTTTTTTTTTTTTTTTTTTTTTTTTTTTTTTTTTTTTTTTTTTTTTTTTTTTTTTTTTTTTTTTTTTGTAAGCTTCTTAAGGAAAAAAGCCTCAAAACTGGAAAAAGGTCAGCATTTTAGTTCTGAGATTTTATTTTTAGTTCACAGCATTTAGAAATCAATGTCAGTTTTACGAAAGAATGAACAAGGAAACAAGTAATCCTTCTCAAAACCTAAAACTTGTTGTCAATCAAAAATTATTATTTTTCCTACTTTTCATTTGGCTGTACGCTTCCTTCCAGGTTGATGCAACATGAATTCTTGTAGATCTGCCAGTGAGCCCTGAAAATCAATTAATTCCCCAGATCTAGATACAAAATTCTAGCTAGGAGCATTTTTTTGGCAAAAACATGAGTTGTAGTTTTTGTGTGAGCAGCAAATTCCTAGGTCATTTTCAGATAGATTAATGGTATTCTTCCAAACACTCTCTCAGTCTGTGCTTAACATGCATCAGAAATTTTCTTTCACATTGAAAATGTACATTAATTCAACTTGCAGTCAAGAAATTGTGCAAGAATGATGCTGATAGGAGGCCAGAAGAGGAATGTAAGGCTTTGAATCTATAGCAATGCAAACCTCAAGGTCTTGGTGGCTAAAAAGGGATGCCAGAATCTTCTATTTTACTGTGTCAATCCCTGGATCCAGCTCCTCGTACCATAAAGGGTGAATGGAAGAATTTACAAATAAAATTTGTTGGGATTAACATAATAACATTGGTTGAAATAAAAATCACAATTAAGTGTCTGAGACAAGATATATACTGTCTTTGTTACGTAAAATTCCTTTTTTCCTCTACGATGTCAGCAGGAGGTATGAATGCTCTCCTCCTCTGAAAATAAGGATGAATCCTTGCACAATGATAATGGCACACTGTAGGTCTATGTAGAAGCCCTTTTTTGTTTTCCAGGGCAGCTTGAGGAGTTCATGAGCAGTAAAGGGGGAAGTACCACCTGTCTATACCAGCATCTGCGAGAGGCAAGTCACTTTGTGAAGGTGAGAAGTCATGACCATTTGTGAGAGTTGAGAAGAGTATGGACAATTTCCAAAGTCACCTTTTCATTAAAAAATGTTGTCAATGCTTTGAGCATTACTTGTTTTGTGGCAGCACAGAAGATGGCAAAGCCTGCTGCTATATTAAGGGTGAAAGGAAAAAGCACTTCAGGTGGGGGTTCTGGTATTCACTGCAATGATGGCAAAAATCCAGTCCTACTGTATTCATACCCAAATTATTTTGCTGCTGCATTTTTTGGTCCCATTTCTCCAAGGTTCATGTCTCTAGTGAAAAGAAAACAAACAAAAAGAAAGCCCACCCTCCCCCATCCAAACGCAACCCACAAAAAAATAAACAAACAAACAAAAAACCCACACATAAAAAAACCCTCCCACAAAACCCCAAAAAACCAAACCAAACCAACCGCCCCCCCCAAAAAAAACCAAACCAACCAAACAAACCACACCAAATCACAAAACAACCTATTTGCAATTTTTACTTTATAATTCCATGTTTTGGTGTGCATGAAATAAAGTGAAGAGGATTCCAACTCATACATTAAATGCAAATGACCTGAAACTGAAATGTCAGAAGCTATTTGAATGGTCTCCTATGTGCCCTCCATTATGGTTGGTTAAGAGCTATGTAATTTATCTCTGTGCCAGAAGAGCACCAGCATAAGGGACGTAATTCAAAGATAGGCACAGGTAAAAGAGTGGTAAAAAAGATTATGTAACTCATAGAATCATAGAATGATTGGGGTTGGAAAGACCATCTACTTCCAACCCATCCACCACAGGCATACCTTCCACTAGACCTGGTTGCTCAGAGCTCCATCCAACCTGGCCTTGAACACTTCAAAATATAGGTCATCCAAACTTCTCTGGGCAACCTGATCCAGTGTCTCACACTCCACCTCCCAGTGAAGAGTTTCTTCCTAATACGTAATCTAAACCTACCCACTTTCAGTTTGAAGCTATACTCCCCTGTCCTATCACTACATGCTCTTGTAAAAATATCCTCTCTGGCTTTCTTGTAGGCCCCCATTAGGCACTACAAGACATGCAAGTTGAGTTGAGAACAAGTGGATGCAGATATGTCAAATAAATGACAGCAAAGTGCCCCAAGGGATTGTGGGTTAGAGCAGCCCATGCTTTGCAGGGGAAAAGGTGAAGCATGTGCTGGCCCGATCCAGTGCAGTTCTGCAGCTGTGAGCCCAGAGCTCTCCTTGCTCTTGCACCATTTAAACAGTAAGATTACCAGCAATTTCTGCACACAGTGGCCAGGGAAGGGATCCTCACCCTCTGCACAGTCCTAAGACTAACACAAACTCTCAGGTATCAGCCACACAGACCCTACATCACAACATGTAACCGGGGTCATTTTTCTGTTAAAGGCCTTTGAGCAACTGAATGATGATTCTTCTTTTCCCTCTCTTCATTCCTTTTTCTGTTTGGTTTTCTTTTTTGTGAATTAATGTTAGATTTATTGCCTTGGGTGAGTTTTTCAAAGCACTCACAGTTGGCCTAATCCTGTTGCTGTTGAAGCCACTGGGAGTTTTGCCAATGCTTTTAACAAGAACAGAGTTAGGCCAGTGCTGTCAGCTTTGAAGCCCCCGCTTTGTGTGTACTCATGTCAAGGTGGGGAACAGGGCAGAGATAAAATGAGAACCAGTCTAAACTTGGATCCAGCAAGGAAAAATAATGCAAACAAAACCTTTCCTGTGGTTCAAAGAAATCTCTTCATCCATTTCTTGCATCAGTCCCAAAAAAGCGTCAAACTGATTTTGTAACCAGCACCTGAACTGTGGGAATGTTCCACTCTGTGGGGTTATAGCTTGTTTTAAGCTGATTTAATTTACCTTCTGAGGGTAGCTGTATTTCACTTGAAGAGTGTGCAGAATACACCTTTTTTTCTTCAAGTGCACCTACAAATAGTCTGCTAGAAATCCATATTTAGTCAGGAATTTTAAAACCAGAAGGGATCATCATATAGTTACACTGTCAGCATAAGACAGTTTATAAAGGTACAGTCAACAATTTCAATATTCAACCACAGCTTCTGTTTGAGTTATAATAACTTATAGAATATTTAAGTATGTGGTTTTTTGGAGCTATAAATAGGGAAATATATACATAGACTACCTGGACTGGGTGTGCCACAAAGAGACTGAAACAGGAAAATGATTGTGAAAGACAATCTAAAATGAAACAGGAATCTTTTTGTTCTTGTTTTGTTTCTGAACTGCAGTAATGCATCCATGTTGCCCTTAAAAAAAAAAAATGAAGTATTGATTTGATCAGTTAAGATAGCTAGATTGGACAAAGATTATACTCATCAACACAAAATATTTTCACAAGTTCAACTTCTTCATCTGCATCCAAAAGTAATACTTAGAACAGCATTTCTCCAGATAGTTTATTACATTGCCTTGATTTAGGCAGTGCCAAGAGAAATGATAAACAGGCTTCAGCTTGATTGAATCATTCTTGCCAGTGTTAACATTTCATGCAAGAAAGCAATGACAGTTTTTACAAATTAAAAAAAAAAACACAAAATAACAAAGCCCCCTAAAAATTAGTATATTTCATAAGCTACCAAATACACTTGATTATGAGATATTATTTTTAAAAGCACTCAAGAATCTTTGGTAAAAGAAAAAAATAGCAAAAAAAGCACAAGGCTGCATAAGAAACCTCTGAATTCTGGTCCTATGGTCAGATGCTCCGTATCCTTCTTAATGTCCAAGTCTCATGACAATATGGTTATCTTTCTGAAGCCTTTGCTGCTAAACTCAAATGACTGCTTAAGAAATACATTTTTTAGGTCAACAAAATAAAAAGCCTGTGGCCTTCCTGGCAGTGGAGTACATCTTCAAAATAAACTCTCCAGCCGTACCATTGAACAAGCAGTTAAAAAGTCTCTCCTTTTTTTTTTCTTTTAATCTTTCCCAAATCCCAGCAAAGGTGTAAGTAGGACTGGAGTGTAATTTACACATATTTAGGCAAATCAAAGTTCATGCTCAGTTTCTTGTAATCATGGGCAAGTTTTCATGTTGTAGGAGCTATTAAACAGAAGTAAACGCTCTCTACCTCTGAAAATCCCTGAGGACAAAGTATTAGGGCACAAGAAGTATCATTCCCTGATTGCTTTGCATGTACTTATACTCCTGCTTTTAGATTCTTAGCCAAAGGAATTGTGCGCAAATGTTTCTGGTGGACACTGCTTTGCGGATCGTCACCTGGCTCAGATGGTACCTCGGTGCAGCTAAACACAAGAAGCCCAGTGAACAAGGTTTCTGGAAAGAGGGCCTGGGACTGTGTGAGGTCACGTAAAGAATGTGCTGTGCCAGAGTGGGTTTTTAGAGGCTGAAACTCAAGGTAATGACTGCATGCCCCGGAGTGTAGAAAGGAGGTATGGAAGAATGTAAGGGGATGCAAAGCCTGAGAGGATTGCTTTGGAGGATTGTGTACTGCAGAGGGAGCGAACTCTGATGCAACACCTACGCTGTGGTTTGGTGGGAACGTTCCCTGAAGATACCTGTCCCTAGAACCAAGCTTCATCTTGGACAAGGTCAGTCAAGTAGAGGGAAGAGGAGAACCAGTAGTCAGTCTGTCTCAACTATCTGGAATCCAGCACTCTTGTTTGCTGCCTGGGCCCTATTTATGTAATAATGTAAATGTAGCCAATGTGACTATTACGAGTTTTGGGAAGAGCATTTAATTAGCAATTACATCATACTCTAGCACTGTACAGAAGTACTTCGCGTCATGCAAAATTTGAAACAAAAAAAAGTTTCTAAAAATCTTTCTTAGAAGCACTCTTATAGTGTTTGATTGTATTACTGTCAAGACCACTCTCAGCCCTAACTTGCAGGTATCTTCTCTAACATCATTTAAGAGCCTTGAAGGCTGTCTCTTTGGAACATGTTTCCTAGTCTATTTTAAACCACATTTTCACTTCTGCTTTAAATTTAGTATTTGACTGTGGTTCTTTAAAAGTTTTTTATGTACTCTTCCTGTAAGGGCTTTGAATGTGCCTCTGAAAACCACTAAACAACAAAGTTGTTGTTGTTGCCATTGCTGCTTGATCTTTCTGGGAGGCCAGTCCCACACAAACCTCCTTCTCTCTCCAGAATGCTGCATATTGTAAATATAACAACAGCTCTCAGTTTAGTCAGAGGAGAAAAATGCAGTAGCTTTCTCTTCTTTCAGATCATGAATTAATTTTTTGTTTCATGTACACCAGTTTCAATAGCTGCACAGTCGTTTACGTTAACCAAAAGACTTCAGCTATAACAAAAAACATGCGGGATGTGGTGAGATGGCTTTTAAAATTTGCCATTCTGGCATTGAACAGAGCATTATATTTAGGTGTGTTGCCAGATTTTCATTCCTTTTTACACTTTTCAAGCTCTACATGTGCTGTAATCACAGATATTTAGTTGAGAAACTATATTTAAAGGATATTTCCATCATGTAGCAGGAGGATGTATGTTTTCTGTCTGAGTCAGTGAACTCTGACACTTCACACTGTAATAAGTCTAGCTCTATTCATGTGACTGAGAAGAAGCTCAGGGAAAGGCAAACTAAAGGAGGAGGAAAGAACAATATTATTTGTATTACATCTGCTCTCCAAATCTAAATATAAAATTATCCTTCCATTCCATAGGAGCTTTTGAGATATTGCAACATTTTTTCCCATGCTGAAATGGGAGAAAGAATTGAAGGGTAGGAAAATATAAAAAACTAACAGCTAAAAATTAATCCAAATCAGGAAAAAGAAGGGGGCAGGCAATTCCAATTGTATCTCATCTCCCAGTCCGATTTTACTGCTTGTTTCTGCTCAACTAATTGTTGCCAGCTGTCTTGATGTACGCTTAGAAGGTAGCAATGTTTTAGCACAAAAGATATCTAACAGAGCTACTGGTGATGTTATTTCAGTTTCTTTAGCTCCAACTCAACTATGCAATTAAGCATGTTTTCAGTATGTTATCTCTACATGCCAGAAAGGGCTTCAAATCAAAACTTCCCCCATGTACTTCTCCGAGTAATACACGTGAAAGCATTTTACACCAAGAAAAGCTGGACTTCTGATGAGGGCAGAAGAAGATCTCTTTGGATTTTGTGTTTGTAGAGGCAGTGGAATGGATAGATGGAAGGAATGAAGAGAGAAAGGCAAGCAAACTACAGTTTATGTAGTTTGTGTAATGTGTTATTGTTTGAGGCTGTACCACAGGATGACCTGATGTCTTTCCATTCTCCAGTCAGGTGGAGATCTTTCTTATGAACTGTGGTCAGGAACAGTCCCTATCCAAAACATTTCACAGAAATATAATTAGATATATTTCAGGATAGGAATTTAAAATAATTCAGATTTTCAAAGAACCTCCTTCCAGCACATCCAATCAGATCCTGAAGACATGGGCTGCCTCTGATAGGATCCAGCATGTGCCAGGGGAGCGGCCTTGCAGGGGAGCTGGATGGTCCTTGCCACAGAGCTTCCTTGCAACTAGGAATTTCAGGGCCTCGAGTCTCTTAACTCAGAGCCAAAATGTAGAAATCCAGGGCTTCTAGTGTCAGCAGCTATATGCCAGCTCAAATGTTTGGACTGCAAACATGTCCAGCCCTTCTGAAGCCTGGATTGGATCTGTCATGTAGATTACCTTACTTACCACTACTGGAAGAGCTCTTTAGTCTTTCAAATTAAAATGGATTAAAATTTCTTTTAAAACAAGAAAGAAAAAAAAGAGTCAGATCACCTGAACTAAAGCACACTTTCTGCATCCCCAAAAAAGGCTTTTAGTGATAAAACTTTTAGTATTAGTTCTTCTTTACTGATGGACAGTTTTCCCATGTGTAGGAAAGTTACTATGCATGTTGTCATTCTTTCATGCTTTTTCGTGGATAGATTTCTAAACCTGTGAGGTCTATCAACTACTGTACTTGTGATTTTAGATTTTGTTTGAAGTCTGAGTATTGAATATCCTATCATCACTGATCAAATCCCGAGAACATAGAGATCTGATTCTTCTATGTATTTTGGCTTGGAATCAGAATAAAGCAGAGAAAGTGTATTTACTGTTACAGAGGATTCACAAAGAAGTGATGTATTTAGTGGGAAACAGAATTAAAATCTTGAAGAGCAGATGAAATAGAGGTGTAAATCACTGCCTCTCAGTACAGCCAGGCAATGCGTAAGTGTGGCTGCTAACAAAGCCCTAAAGGAAAGAGTTTTCCTTTCACGCAAAAAATGCTTATCCCCAGTCAAGGTGAAGAATGAAATCTTGGGGAGGGGGAAGAAAAAAAGGAGTTGAAAGTTTCAAGTAAGAAGAAATTCCAAACCAGATTGGGAAATTTTTTTGTTTGATGATTTAGAATTTCCCGCAAGAAACAGATTTCACTGAAGAAAAAATCCAAATCAGCTCCCATTTCCCTGTTTGATCTTCATAGCAAGCCATGCTGGAACTGACCTCCTGAGTGCTGAAGCCCAGATTTCCCTAACTGCATGTACAGTAGTCTGTACCAGTTTAAGGTGATTTGCTCCTTTGTACTGTTTGAAAAGACTCTTTAATTTAACATCTGTGAGCCATGGCTATGCTTGGGTTTCTGCCAGCATAATCTGCTGTTATATAACTGTTCTTCCTCCTTGCTTCAGAAAATGAAAATATTCCTTCATAGTTTGTGTTTTACAATGTAAAGCAAACTAGTCTCTTCTAGTGTCTTGCAACCTATAATCTCTTCTTTCCCCTTCATTTCTCTCCCATTATAGTCCAAATTAACCTTTCCTAAATACAACATCCAAGTTTGAAATTAATTGTACAAAAGATGTTTCGTCATAGAATTATAGAAAGGTGTGGGCTGAAAGGGAGAAAGACTACCTAGTTCCAACCCCTCTGCCCTGGGCAGGAACACCTTCTATCAGACCAGATTGCTCAAAGCCCCATCCAACCTGGCCTTGAACACTTCCAGGGATGGGGCATTCACAACTTCTCTTGACAAACTGTTCCAGTGCCTTTAAATTCTCACAGTGAAGAATTTCTTCTTGCCACTCTCACAATGAAGAATTTCTTCCTAATATCCAATCTAAACCTTCCTTCTTTCAGTTTAAAGCCATTAACCCTTATCGTCTTACTACACTCCCTTTTAAAAAGTCCCTCTTCAGCTTTCTTGTAGACCTCCTTTAGAAAAGCTGCTGAAAGGTGTCTCCAAAGTCTTCTCTTTTCCAGTCTGAATAAACCCAAATCTTTCAGTCTTCATAGGAGAGGTCTCCATCCTTCTGATTATCTTCATGCTCTCCTCTGGACTTACATCAATGAGTCCATTTCCTTTGTATGTTAAGGGCCTGTTGCATTAAGATTAGGCAATTTGGCCAGGAAATAAACCCCCTTGCATTCCACCTGGTACTCAGAGATCAGAGAGGCTGGGTGTGGCTAGGCTTAATCTCTGATTATAACCCATTTGGCACTAGAAGTCTCACCGTGTTCAGTAAGAACTTGTGGTGTCATAGATTCACAAATG
The DNA here is from genome assembly GCA_013397815.1 of Aleadryas rufinucha. Classification (NCBI taxonomy): domain Eukaryota; kingdom Metazoa; phylum Chordata; class Aves; order Passeriformes; genus Aleadryas; species Aleadryas rufinucha. Next base: position 193,221 of record VZTH01001985.1, read on the forward strand.
GTGCGATTAACCAGTACGACACTTCGAGTCCAGTCGCAATCAGTAAGAACTCTGCTATCGCAGGTTCACAGGTAGTGTGGTTCATTGAAGCAACAGACATACAGATTCAGCATTGTCATTGCTGAATACACGAGTTGCAATAGAGCTCTAATAATACTGTGCTAACCTGGGTAATAGTAACAGCCATCCTACTCAGAAGCTTACCAAGAAGGTGTTTCTCCTTGGGAGGAGGGAGAGGAAGGTAGCCAGTCAGCTGTCTGCAAGGTGATTTTGGGTCTTTCTCCTAACTTAGGTGAAATTCCTACCTTCCTTATATACAACCCAATCTTATCTCCTTCTCTGTTACATGTAGCACGATCTAAGCAGACAGTTTGAGTAATACAGTCATATACATGGTAGCATGTACTTCATTATACTTATTAGTACATGCAGGATGTGTGTTTTAATATGTAAATAACTCTTAATCAGGACAAGAGACAATGGCCTCGAGCTGAACCATGGAAAGTTCAGGTTGGACATCAGGAAGAATTTCTTCACTGAACGGGTTGTCAAGCACTTGAACAAACTGTCCACGGAAGTGCTGGAGTCACTATCCCTGGAATTACTCAAGAAACAGCTAGGCATGGCACTTAGTGCTATGGTTTAGTTGGCATGGTGATGATCAGTCAAAGGTGGGTCTGGATGATCTTGGAGGTCTTTTCCAGCCTTAGTTGTTCTATGACTCTATAATTCTAAAAGTTTCATTCTCGGCTACAGTGCCCTTCAAAGTTCCAGTCAAATGGCTTTGTTGCCTTTTGTGCTGTTCATCAGAGCCCTTGCCCATCCTATCTCCACAGGACCTNTGGAATTACTCAAGAAACAGCTAGGCATGGCACTTAGTGCTATGGTTTAGTTGGCATGGTGATGATCAGTCAAAGGTGGGTCTGGATGATCTTGGAGGTCTTTTCCAGCCTTAGTTGTTCTATGACTCTATAATTCTAAAAGTTTCATTCTCGGCTACAGTGCCCTTCAAAGTTCCAGTCAAATGGCTTTGTTGCCTTTTGTGCTGTTCATCAGAGCCCTTGCCCATCCTATCTCCACAGGACCTTCTCCATCAGCCTTCTCATCCTTTCTTCATGTGCCCCATTCAGCTCTCCATCTGCAAAGATAAGGTAGCAAGTACACAGTGTAGGCCATAGGTAGGAAGACCTGGCCCTTGCTGGATCTTTGGCCATCATCCCACAGGGCCCCAGACCTGGATGCAGTAATCCAGGTGGGGTCCCAGAAGTGGCAAGTAGAGGGGTCTGACTGTAACAGTATTCCATTTCTGATGGAGGTATTTCTCCTAATACCCACCAGTATTGTGTTTACCTTTATTTCTGACTGCATCACATTGCAAGCCTATAACTCTTCTTTATTCAACTTCATACTAAGCTTTTATTTCTCACAAGTCATTTTCAATGGATTTTTTTGTTATGAGTCACTACAGGGTCAAATTCTTCATAATCCAAGTACAAAAAAAATATTTTTCTTCTAAAAATGTGGAGCAGTTTTATCGCAGCATTTCTGATGGCATGAGGTGCTAAGAAATTTTAGCTTGGACTGATTTACTGTGTTCTGAAAAGTACTCTGTGGCTTTTCCACACACAGAAAATCCTGAACAGTTGTGCCAATAAAAAGTCTATTGCAGATCACATAATTTGTACTACTAGCTGCATATCATTCCTTTGGATCTTTTTACATCTGAGTCAGCATCAAAAATGTGAAGGACATTCTGAAAAATATCCAATTTAAACTTACAATGAATTAAAGGAATTTCAGAAGGATCCCTTAAAGTTTAAGTCCCTAAATGTAAAAATCTTATAGTAAATTCACAAAACTTTGGTTTGCCCTTGCCATTGATCCTTCATCCTTATCCTGTTCTTTCCGGTGATTGACATGAGACTAGCTAAAAACTTCAGAATTGCCATGGGTGTAAGTTTTGCAAAATTCTTAACTGTAATGCAGAGAAAATTTGGGTGTACTACCTCTTCCAAATCAAGGAACTCAACCTCTACAACTGCATTTTTAAAACCACAGCACTGAAAGGTCACTTTGCCAAAGGAGAATGACAGTAGTATTTGTCTAGGTTTCAGAATTGCCCACAGTTGAACAATCTGACTTTAAATGAAAAACCCCATTCCAAGGAAAATGGTAGTACCTGACATTAGGCATATAAGAATATGGCAAACATAAATGTAAACAGAAAATGGAATTTATGTATTGAAACTTTTCCATTTGTCTTTGAACAGAAAACTGTTGTTACTTTAAGTATGATATCTTCTGTTGCAGAAATGGTGTGTATCCCTATATATTTACTTACCAAAATCCATCTGTACTTACCACCTTCTGTCTCTCCATCAAATACAAACCAAAAATAATGAACCTTAGGCCGTAAAACAAAAACAGTTCCAGAAATATGCTTATGTGCAAGTGATTCGGGCATTTAAATCTTACTACTGGATGACTGAGGATGATTTTTTCACTCCTAAAACTAGAGAACCGAAATGGCTTTAGAGTTTCTTCTCACGGAACAGGTTCATTTGTTTGCACTGGTAAGGCCATACCTTGAATACTGTGTCCAGCTCTGGGCCCTCACTGCAAGGACATTGAGGTGGTGAAGCTGTTGAAGGGTCTGGACTACAAATCTTATGAGAAAGGGCTGAGGGACCCTGGAGAAAAGGAAGCTCAGGAGTGACTTTATCATTCTCTACAACTGCCTGAATGGAAACTGTAGCTGGGGGGGTTGGTCTCTTCTCCTAGGCAGCCAGGGACAGGACAAGAGGACATCACCTCAAGCTGCACCAGGAGAGTTTCAGGTTGAACATCACTAAGAATTTCTTCATGGAAGGGGTTGTTAAGCGTTGGAATAGACTGCCACCAAAATGGTGGAGTCACCATCCCCGCAGGTGATCAAGAAAGAAGCAACTTGACATTGCACTTAATGCCATGGTCTAGTTAAGGGGGTGGTATCTTTAAAGGTGGGACTTGATAATCTCGCATGTCTTTTACAGCCTAAATGATTCTGTGGTTCAGTGATCCTGTTGCCAACCTTGAACGATCAAAAAAGAAGGAAAAGGAAAAAAAGGAAAAAAAAATCCTGATCACAGAAAGCTGAAGGTGTTGGTAAAAACAATGAGATTTAAATAAAAATGCACATTGAGGGCTGTTTATTTACCTAAAAATATTTGAATTTGCAGTGTTCCTCTTTCATGTTTTGTTTGGTAGGCCAGTTTGTGGAGTGATATTTATTTACGTATGTATATTTTTAGTGAAAGATGAGATTATAATGTAGTCATTAGCTCCTTAAGAGATACGTTAAACTGTGAGCACTGTCAAAATTGTGTGTAATTATCACTGACTTGAGAATATTTTATCCTGTATCGAGGAACTTCTGACATTTAGAGTAGATTTTTGAAAGTACAGTAACAATTGCCTCTGAAACTTATAGTGCCAGATTTAGAACGATATGTGTGCAAAAATACCCACTAAGTAGAACACTGACACTGCTGTGGAATGTAATGTGGAACTAGAAATTATGTAGTTAGTGGCTCAATATGATGCCAGGCTTTTCCTCCTAACAGCAGTGAGGTTGTCATGCATATAGGCAACTGACTGGGCTTTAGAAAAATTACCTCTGCTACTGACACTGAATAATTATTTATGGGGATTAAAAAGCATGGCATTGAAGAAAACAGAGTTTATAAAACAAGCAGAATGGTCCAACAAAATCCAAAGAGTCCTACTATAACAGAGTCATAGTTTAGGTTTTGTCCTCTACATCTCCATGGTTTGGTAATTCGAAGATATATTTCAGGTTGTTCAGAAGCACACAAATAAATGAGAACAAGTGCCTTCCTGAATAATTATTATTAATTCTGAAATATAATTCATAAAATCATAGAAAACAGTTAAGTAAATTATATTCACACTCAACTACATAAAACAGGGCTACCTTAGACTTTTGTAGCAAGAACTAATTAGAAATATCAGCACAGTCTTCTCAGAGACAAGTTACTGATTAGCACTGAGTCCAAGATATTTAAATTATACTGGGTACTGGCACTTTGTCAATACAATAACTATGTCAGTTGCAACACATATGTTTCATGTGTTGCATATAGCCAATTGGACAGGTGGTTGTGTTAGTCTCATAAGAAAAATACTTAGAAGTAAAGACAATTCACTGCGTGTGTTTCCCCGAATCCTGCCTGAGGGACAGAACAAGGAGTGCCGCACAGGCAAGCCTTTTTCAGCCCTCACCCTCAAGCTCATTGACACTAATCAAGGAAGGGCAGCAATGAGACAGATGATGAAAGATGTTCCCAGGCTCCTTCAAACTGATTTGGTTTAGAAACCACTTCAAAGGATGCGGTCAGGAGCACAGCTCTCGGTTTTACATCTGTAGAGCTGCATCTGTGAGGTCTCTCCTCCTCATGTTCTCCATTCTGTCCTGGGCCATCTGGTGAATGCTGAACTTGGCTGTATGGTTTTCACATGTGTCTCTTTTACAGAAAAGGCACAATTACACCTTTTTTTTTTTTCTGGGTACCATCATAAGAATATTATACCTGGCATTAAATACAGCACCCAAAACAGAGAGCCAGACACTTACAGCAAATAATTTAGAACTTGTAGTACTCGAACTTCAAAGGGAATTCCCATCCATTACAACTAATGAATGGGAACCACACTCTTTTGATAGCCCAGTGGTTTTGCTCCATAACCTTCCAATTGTATGTAGACTTCTCCTTGTTCACATCTGTCTTCTTCATTTGGAATAAAAACCCAAGTATGAATCTTCAGGATGTGCAAGACAGACTAAATGTCCTGTTGCAACTTCACTCTGCAGGGTCTGTTTTGCACACACTCTTTGGGTTTTCATAGTCTCTGAAAGACCCGGATGCTTAACGGTTGCAACTATTTCAAATTCAGCTGGAGCCTGATATAGCTCTTCAGTTAAATGCTAATCATTTTTGTTGGTCTGTGGGAAGGGTTGGTCTGAGAAAATCGACAGAGATGGAAAAGAATAAACTGAGACTCATTTATAGAGTTCTATTTTGATAAAAGGCTGCAGGGATTCTATATTTCACCTTGTTTACACTAGTTAATTTCTAGGATATGGAGATCAAAAAGTAAGGATTTAGAGCACAGGATCATGCTCCACCCTCAGCTGCTGACAGTTTTGCCTGAGCAACAGCAGCATGGCATGGTGCACAGTAACAGCAGGCATGTCTGTGAGAGCTGATCAGGTTTCTGCGTACATGGACACTAACCAGAGCTGTACACACAGGGTGTTTAATTGTCACTTTGCTGCATGGTAACAGCTGATACCACTCAACCCTTCCCCTCTTCCTTTTGGAAATTTCCCTCGAGTGCACAGGGTCTACTGCAATGGCCAAATACAGCTCAACTGTGTCTAACTCTGGTGTGGGTTAGTGACAATAATATTCAGGATATAAATAGCCTAGTTCTGGCTTAACCTTGGGCCACCAGACTGCATGACAAATATGCAGGGGACCAAACGTGTGCTTGGAGGACTGTAACTTATAGCTGCCACAGTTGACAGGCATTCCCATTCAGAAGGCCCCTAGGGATTCACACATAACTATCGCACCACCCTCTGAAATATTGCTGGCAAGGACTTACTCAATTTTAAAACCTCTGGTCTTTCCCAGGACAGTTGCACATCTGTCTTTTTTTTTTTTTCCCACCAGTACTTGCCCTTTTTATTGCGTGGTACTTTAAACTGTCACCTATAATTTGCAGCAGAACACAGGAGCTTTGCACAAGCTTAATGACTTAAAAACTGTTAATGAATCTCATTAATAATTAGCTGGAAAGTAACCCTGATATCATTGCTTGATTCCAGAAGAAAAGAGAAATCATACTTTGCTTTTTAGTGAGGAAACTAGAAAGAACTGGTGAAGAAATTACTTGACTCCACAAATATCTGCAGTTCCATCTGAGAAGAAATATCAGAAGTACATAGATATTTATGATGAAGCCTACAGAGCTTAGAAACAGGACTTAGAAAATGGATCAATTCTTTTACATCACTCATTCTAGGCATACTAATAGCTATCTTGCTCTCACTACAGCTGCAGCCGGAAAGCTGTATCAAGGAGGAATACTCTGCAAGTGCTGGAGAGCAGGAACTGTTTTAATTCTAGAAAAAGCAGCAGATGAGATGCACTGAATGAATATGGCCAACATATGCAAACCAAACATTAGAAATCCAACTAAATATGAGTAGTGCTTAAGAAATGGCACACATAGGGACTCTTCACAAGTACTTCTCTTCTTCTGGAAACCCCATAAGGACTTGCACAAAAAACACACACTGAACGATTATTAGGAAAAACTTATCTGTCGATGGATTTATTTGCAAACATCAGGTTTCATTGTCTTTCTTTACAAATCTACACATTACTTCACCCTAATAATATCATTATAAGGTTGTATGGTATTGGCCAAGGTTAAATAGCACTCACTTTATTTCAATCTACAAACTGAAGTTAATCAATATGCCTTGATACCACTCCTCCAAATTCTCAATAGAACTGAATAATAAAGAAGAGGTAAATCAAACCTAACTACTTTAGCTCCAGCCAGTCTGTCTCCATTCAAAGCATTAATTCAGCTGGGAAGTACATCAAAATTTATAGCACAGACATTTACCGTGAAAGGCTTTAACAGTATGAGGAATCCCATACTTGTGTCTTGAAAGCCAGTGATATGACACAGAGCCTATATTTGCACTGTGCTACAGTAGTGCTCAGTAGCTGACTACAACTGCAAGCGAAAGTATTTATTAAGCTGTGAATGTTATTTCATCTGTGTACACTGATACTGAATTTGTTTTCCTTGAAGCTGAAAACAAGAGATTAAAAAAGGTAATAGCTCTAGCCTTTTTTTTCTGCCTCCAACTGAGAGTACGGAATCCCAAAATATTGATGTAGTTCTCCATCAAAAAGTTGGGCAACACATACCTGTTTCCAATATCATAACTGAGTGACACAGCAGAAAAAATTTTTCAGAGGGAATATAGAGCAAATCTATTATCCTGGACAGTGAGAGTATGAAAATAATCGAGATTGCAAACATTTATATTGCTGTCAACTTCATGCTTTAATTCTTAACATAACCAGTGATAATATGAAAGAGATGAGCATCTGAATTACTCTCTTAATGTGAAACAATAATCATCTTGTTTGGACAAATTCTCACAGTTTCTTAGAAAGACCCTTCAGTGTATCAGAGACAGCAGAAATATACCTCTGTTTCCTCTTTCAAACCTAAGTCTAATTGCATTGCATTTTCCTCGTGAGAAATATATGTGTGGCTAAAGTAATGCATAGGACATCTATGTTCCTCTGTGTTTTTCCTTATGTTTGGACAAGTGGAAATCAGGTGAATCAGTCCCACACTATCTTTTTCAGATTGGGATCCAGATGTAGAAGGCAATTGCACAGCTGTTGGAGTGCATCCTCATTGCAACATATTTATTGCTAACAGTCTGTATAAAAAAGCCTAAATGTTAGTAAGAGGGGTGTCTATCCAAGACTCTCGATCCTCACTGAATGTGAAACGGGTAAATAACTTTACATCAGTGTAGCAGGAATCTTCATGCATTCATGAGTCACCAGCTGCCCTGTTGTTAAACCACAACATCAGCACAAAGCATGTTATGATATGAAATACGTAACATACACAGATATACAATTTCAAAATTTTCAAAAGTTTCTGCTATTCTAGGCAAAATAGGATATTACGACTGATTATATGACATCTTTTAGTGAGGGAGTTCTAGTTGTAAATATGTTTCTTAGCATTTCACCTGCTTTTGTTCTTTATTTAAAGGTTCTGTATCTAGAAACTCTTCTTGCTTTCTCAGGGCTATTTTAATAACTAATTTGATACTAATATTTATCCCTTTCCTCTTCCCATCCAGAACAGTTCAGTAGTTCAAAATCTCCTTGCATTTTTCTCCCTAGGTTTACTTCAGCAAATCTAGGAAAGAAAGTTTTGCTCAGAACTTAAAAAATGTACCAGCTGATTATGAACAGAAAGTCTCAGCTTGAGAAAAAGCAACTTCCCTTTCTGGCCTATATTTACTCTGAATAATTCACATTTTCGCCACTCTGGTGCCTTTGTCTTCTCTTGTGTTTGCTAATTGCTACCCAATGGCTATGCATTCACTTTTCAGGAGGTCTTTTAATCTGATGTGACTAACGCATATTAAGAAAAAAACAAGTGAAAAGCGGAAATACAACACCATAAGGCAAGCTATGTGAAGTCAAGCATGGCCTGAGTTGCTAACCCTGACAAGTTTATCTTTTGATACAACTCCATTTCTTTGCGGGAGCACATGAGTGGGACTGTTTGTCATTCTGTTATAAAGGTGCTAGAGCTGAGAAAAGTAAGAATTTCTTCTCCTTTAGGTATTACAAAATTGGAAGAGAATGATATTGCATGTTGTCCCAAAATGTCTTCAGAAGTTTCAACACTTCTTTGGAAAAAGAAAATTCCTACCACATTTCATTTTGAAATGAGATTTCATTTCAGGTATTTCAAATCAAACTCCCAACAACAACAGAAGTAACCACAGCTCCTGAGTGCTACTCTACTGGACTTAGTAAAGCTGAAAACTCTCCTGGACTGCTGGTTTCTCGGGCAGCACACAGGATAGAAGCATCCAGGGGTGCCAACCCATCAAATCTTAGGTCACAAACCTGAGGTATATGTCAAGCACACAGCTAAGCAAACTGGCAAACCTCTGATAGAATTCTGTCTGGCAGTCAATCTTGGCAGCTCTACTTACAGGAAGTGTTCCCAGTCTGTCCCCAGATTCCCAGCTTAGTATTTTCCTGTGAACTGATTTCGGGCTATTTAGTTCACATTTTTTAACACAAAAAGAAGATCCATTTAGACATTTCCGAGCAGTTCTAGTAAAATTTGTTATATGGTGTCAGGCATTATTCCCATTATTATCTCAGATTCCACTGGTTTTGTTTTGGGTGAATTCATCTGCATTGTAGACAACCTTTTAGATCCTGTTACCTGTCACATCCTTCAGTTCACAATTCTTACTGAGCTTGAGTTCTGAGTCACATCCTTCATATTGCAGCCGCTTGCTTGATCTTTCCCAGACAATACTCCTCCTCACTAATATTCCAAACTAATTCTGCTGCTTCTTGAAAGTACTAACCTCCCTTCCTGTTGTGAAGTTTTTGTATTTTCTAAGAAAGGAAGATCACATATAGTGAATTTGGTTTGTTAGAGCAGCTAGTTTTGCACACACATTGTTCAAGCAATGCTAAAAAATATGAAGAAATGCCTAGTTAATTAAGATGTAGCTGAAGCTGACTACTGTGCACTGTGCTATGTAGGACCATGCTCTGAACTGACTAGCATTAATAAAAGGCTGAGGCCGCCTTGGGATTCGATAAACTATTTCTGGTTATCCACATGTCATCAGTGACTGACAATGGTGTGTGTTTGTTTTCCACACTAATGCAGATTTTCTAGAAGTCCTCACCTTATATCAGTGATCTCACAGCACTTGAGTTAAATTTTCCAACACACCTCAACACAAGTGAAATAGCAAATATGAATTGCTGTCAAATTTGCAGTTTTTTCATATTATGCATATTTTGGCTGAAAATTTGACCTTATTCTTACTCAAACTCCTTCCTGCTCTGAAATATATTGAAGGTCTTATGTGCATACCTACCATTTATCACAGATGACCTCTGAAAGGCAGTAAGATTTGCTCAAATTATGCATCATCAGAGGGTGCACCACTTGTATCACTTCTGTTTTCTGACAGAAATTAACTTGAGATATTTTCTAGATTATGTGTTATTCTAGAGATTGTATTTTGAAGGAATGTGACGTCCTTCACTCTCTATGAAGGATGCTGGCTGGCCATATGTATTCGCAACATGTGTACAAAGCTCAAACACCTGCAACTCGGATACTTAAAGTTTTTCGATAATCCCTTAGTGAATCTGATTCCATAGGGTAAAGCTGAGCTACACTGAGTCCAACTTCCATATGCTGTCTGACAATACTGCTTCAAGAGAAACTCTTCTCACATGTCTTAGATCAACAGAGAGAAGCAGCTCCACAGGAATCTGTAAGATCAGAAGAATAATTTGGTGTCACCTTGAGAGCTGTCAAGCACAAAGGATGACCAAAATAGATACAGCTCTCTTCCAGTACATTATGGTTACCATATGTGACTTAGGAAGTATATCATGATATCTCATGACAACGTCTACCGAAGCACAAGCAACAGGAACCTTTCCCACCAATATATTATTACAACTCATTAACTGATTTCTCAGCTGCAACTGCAACCTTTGCATGTTCTCACTCCATGAATAATCAAACTCTTGCCTATAAATATACAGATATTAATTAAAAGTGAATCTATAGTTCATCTGCTGTTGGTGCTGGTTTTAATGCTGTTATCTAATAATAGGATTTCAAATACAGGATAGGGATGATGAGTTAACTACATGTGGCAAGGTCTATTGCCAGGTCACAACCAGGGTGAAAGGTTTTGGGGCTACAGGCTGGAGAGACAAAGGTCAGACAGCAAAGGGCATGGTCACCTGCAGCTCATTAGACTCCTAGAAAGCAGCCTGCAGCAGAAGCAAAGGAGAAAAAGGGGGAGGGAGTTCCTAGTGAAATTCAAAGGGTAAGATTTGATCTCAAACTGTAATGAAGGGTTTCTACAGGTTTTTCTTTATTGTTTCATATTACTCCTAAATTTAAAAAAAAATTTGTTTAAACAGTATTCCTACCTTGCTGTGGCTTTCTAAGAACTTAGTGGCAAAAATCACAGCGAACTATTTTTCCATATGGATAGGAAAATACAAGGGATGTTGCAGGTTTCAGATCATTACTCCGAAATTTTAGTCTTCCCAAACTGGATATTTACAGTTATGAATAAAAAGATAGGGGAGGTATTGTATACCAATCATATCTCCAAGTCTAGTTTGTTACAGAGGAGATTCTGCAGCTCTTCAAAGAAGGAGACTTTATTTTCACCAAAGACCAAAGGTGTTAGTGGATTGCAGCTAGTTTTGTCTTGCAGGCTGAGTTCTAGGCGATGATTTCTTCAGAGAGAATGGATCCAGACATTTCCTAAGGAGATCAGATGAAGGAACTTGCAGAGACTGTAATTCCCTGAGAGAATCTGCTGATTAGCAGCAACTTGCTTTTAGTTAGTGTGTAGCACAGATCTGTAGCAAGTCACATCATGCTATCATTGCAAGCAGGAGTCTGATAAACTCTGTAGCATGATGGTTGTAATACATCCAGCATCTTGGCAGCCTGCTTGAGCTGACTGCACACAGCTGGAGAATAGGCATATCGTGCTTGTCGTTCAGCCGTGCCATGCCACCAAGTAAATTACAAGGGAACGCTTCGATAAATGCCAGAGTTTGGCACCTACCAGAAGCAAAGCATGAAGCATTCTGTAAGAACTGGAAGAGAAAAGAAAAGGAGCTGTCTTCAGAAAAGTCTGTGTCTTGTCTCGACATGGGATTAAAACAGGTAGACAGAGGTGTGTATTGAAAATTGTCCTCAGCTATGTTGGTACAGACACACAGTTGTAGAAAATACCTGCAGCTATACCTGTAAAATGGATTATAATTTTGTCGGGAATATGATTTTATTGCAATTCTGCCTGGAATTAGCATGCAAGCTTATTAAAGACAAAACACCTCACATATATGGTCTGCACCAACTTCACAAATACAAGTCCTTCTTACTCACTCCCTTTGAAACTCAGGCTGTTTTTCTGGCTTTAAATTACCTGTTGCTAAGCAAAGACTTGAGCAAAAACTTTAGTGGCCATCTCAAGTCGTTTGCACATACTTCTGTAGACACGTGAAACCAGATCAGAGCCTATTTACAAACCAAACTGGGGGACATATATACAAGATAAAAAGTTAGAACCAAAAGGTTTTGTTATCTTTCTGGGTGACAAGGAAAGGCTGTGAATTATCTGGGACCTGGTTTAGAGCCCTCAGCCTATAGCAGAGAAGCAATAGTTTTTTGTCTGCAAACTGTGCTCTGGGACAGAAGAATAGTACAGAAAGATTCACACACTTTATGTGAAACCAAAAATTATAGACAAATTTTAGTCAGGCAAGAAAATCTGATCTCCATGGTTGACTTCAAAGGCATTAAGGGCTTCTTATTTAAAGATAAATAAAGAAACTGTTCAGGAAACTAAATGCTCACCCTTACAGGACAAACTGAGAAAGATATATTCAATCCTAAAGGAATTTTTCAAGGAACAAGAACAGCTGAAGAAAAGGATAAGGGAATAATTCTGGCTGGTATGGAACAAGAGCAAAGGTAAACAGGGGAAGAAGGAAGCAGCATGAAATAAAGAAAGGAGGGTGGAAACATGTAGTGATCCACAGTGTTTGGAGGGAAAAAATCACCTTGCCTTGTGGCACAGGAAAAAAGAGCAGCATCTGCAGTGTCTGTCAGCCATAACTGCCATATTTACGATTATAACACCTGATCAGCAGACCATTTGATTGCAGCTGGATTGGGAAACCAGCTGCCGTTGCTGCTGAGATAAGCAGCAGTATTCATGTGGTGGCATGTGGCTGAGTACTGGTGAGGTGTGTTCTGAGGCCAGTGGGCAACTGCTAGCTGTTGATAGGAAACCCGCAAAATGAGAAGTGTTGCTGCATATATCATCATAGCTGGCACACAGGGAGTTTCCTTATGTGCAGAGCAGCAGCGCAGTGTGAACCATGATCATAGCAGAACACCAAAGCATCTTGGGGAGTATTGCTTTAGGTTCTGAGTAGTATGCTGCCAAATAGAAAACAAAATTTTAGAAGGACTGGTTCAATCCAGAATTGCCTTCACTTTGGTGGATACACCTGAGGCTATTTACAGCAACAGTTCTCACTCTTTAGAGGTTTTCATCTTGCACATCCAAGCCCCTGATGAACGCACTTTTTGTAATTCGTATTCTTGAATTACATGAAGACTAATTCCTGCATTTCTAAGTCCCATTTCAAACTGTCTGCTTAACTACACTGCATGCAATTAGCATTATCACCTCAACAGCATAGGGAAAATTCCAGGTCAGGTGAGATCCTGACCTTAACACATCATTGGACTGAGCATGGAAGACAGTTGCTAGTTCAGTACACAAGCACTGACAGTGCAATGGCAAATGGTTTTTACAGTCTGTTTTGCAAGTGCCATTGGGTATACTGCCAGCTTGAAAAGCCTCACCCTACAGCAGGTATCTGCTCTGCTACATGGATCTGTCTCTTGGAGGACTGAAGTAACTGACAGACAGTACTACATTAACATTTATCCACATACAGGACATCAAGGGGTAATGATGCACGTGCTACCAGGGTTATCACAAGTGTCTGCTGATGGTGGAGAAATAGTATTATGTCTTTCCCATTCCGGTTTTCTTTTGAGGATGAGGGCAGAAGGAGAAGAGAGCAGGACAGAGTAGCTTATGATTTAGATGAAAGTTTATGATCATAGTTTTTACTTCCTGAATTGCATCCTGAGTTGGTTACTGGACTCAACAGTATAGAAGAGATTGGAGAACTTGGGTTATTCTTCAAATCAAGGAACTTTATTGTACTGGCAATTTTGCTGGCGCAACTCCTCCATTTTGTCAGCTAAGTACTGTGGACTGCATAAAAAAGGAAAGCATTAGAAAAAATATGACTCTTCATGCATTAACAGGAGGTGACTGAGGGGGACAAAAATTGTTAGGAATGTTAATAATTTATATGTGACATGAAGTGAGGAAGAACACTTTGTATTCCATCCATTTCTGCCTGAACAAGTCTCAAGTTGTCATCCTGCTCCCAGCTAAAATGAATGCTAAGCATTATTAATGACCAATGAACTTCATTCCACTGCTCAGAGTGTTTTTGAAATCCAGTTTTTGGATACATCGAGAAGTGAAGCTGTATTTCTTTCCCACAAAAAAACTCCTAAGGTTTTCACCAAAAGAAGACTCAAAATCGTGTTTAGCTACTGTTAACTACAATGAAAACAAAGCTAAGGAATTTAAGTAGCTGATGAATTGTATTAATAAGTAACCAAGACATTATAAGGCTATGACTGGCTGATGTGATGTATCATTCATGCTGTTTCTGCAATTCTGCATTGAAAATGATGCAGCAGACAGGGAATGGTAAAAAGCTGACAGTACTGCGTTACTAAAGGTTTACTAACCTTTCTGACAGAAAAAAAAATGAGTGAAATATTTGGAAGAAGGAATAGAAAGATCAGTGTTGGTATATAAGTATGATGAGCAAACTGTATTTTGAAGGCCTTATTTTACAATTGAAGATCAATTTAAAATGTCATAGCATGAAAAAAATAAACCCAAAGAATTTGGAAGTTTCAAGCATAATTTCTTATGGCTACCTTTAAAAATTTCTTGTAGTTGGGTAAATTATAGTTGTCAAAACACCTCATTAATAGGAGATAGTGAGTAAAGCAGGTGAAAACAACATGAATAAAAAACTTTAAACTAGGTCCTCTCTTGCTGAATGTATCTCTGGGCTTTGAAAACTTAACCCTCCTTTTTTAGGCAATGAACATCTTTGGCTGATGGTTCTACTGAAAGATCTAAAAGTGTTTCAAAGAACTTTGAATCTGAGTATTAAAAAAACGAAAATATTTCCGCTCAAGTCACTTACAGTTACAGCTCCAAACACCCAAGAATGCACAGAGACTAACATCTGCACGAGGGTAAATGTAGTAATTACAAAGAAACTAGCTAAGGCTTCTGTACCCAGACTTCACATTGCTTAATTAGCATTGCCTCTGTCCAGGGACAGAGCAATTGATGTGGATTTGCCTTGTGTCGACAATCATACTGCAAGATGGATTCAATTATGTCCATGCAGTTTAAAAAGGGTGTCTCTTTTGATTTTGATCAGGAGAAAGAAGATGTGTAAATACTGAAGTCAGTTGTATAAAGGCGGAGATGTAAAAACCTGCTTAGCATAAGCTCTGTGCCTTAGGTATATATCAAAGTTTGCTGCAACTCCCAGTTTAGATAAGTTAGGCCCAAATGCCCAGAGCTGGAAGTACTTCACACTCTCAACGGTGATGAGAATTAATATAAGTATCTGTGATCCGTGTTTTTTGTGAAGATGCATAGCCAGATTCATCCACTCAGCCATGTAGGTCCTGTAGATTAAATCCTCAAGTTGTTCATGGTGACTAAATTTGATGTAGCTGTTCTTTAATTATCTATGGATAGGCAGGAAGATCAAGCTAATTTTGGACATTACCTCAGAACTGACTAAGCCAGGGACTCAAGCCACTCATTGCTACTCATTCATTTGGGTAAGTTAAATACAATACAAAATGTGTTAGATGGTGTCTTTTTGTACGCTCTCCAACAACAATGGGATGTGTGCCAATGACTTCAGCGGGTGCGGAGCGCACCCTGAATTCTCCAATTCTGATTTCTTCAGCTGAATTTGTGAGCTTTATGTAGAAATGAGAAGTCAGGTTCTCATTGACAACTCTTTTTTTGCCAATAATGGCGATTATATATTTTCTATCTACCATTCAGATTAATTTGCAAAGAGAGGATAAACATATCACACTTTGCAGATAATGAGAGTTGTCTTGCCTTTTACAAACAGGATTCCAGACACTGGAAACATCCATAACTACAAAGAGGTATTTGCTGTAGAACAGCTAAATTGTTTTGGGAGCAATTATTTCTGATAGCTGATGCCATATAGGACAACTACACTGCTACAAAAATCTTTACGTTTGGGGGGCCATAGTTCCAACAATACCAACAGGCTTGGTATTGCCAAGGGAACATCTTGCCTTTTGCATCAATTTGCTCTTCTGTTAGTGATATCAGTAGGAGCTCAGTGATGGAAGACTTTTCAAAAGCCTAGAGAGATTGACTTTCAAAAGTTATTTCATCTGGAGCAGAAATCAATTTATTAAAGTGAAGTGAAATTACTTCTTTTGGAGCTTACTATTCACTGATGCAAAGGTTTCCAAGTAGTCTGATCCAGAAATAAAAGAGATATGTTAAATATGAGGTCACATTTGTACCTTCTGGCTTTTTGGGTACATAAGACAAAAATGATTCAGTACAGTGTACATAAAATGTGAAACTTCCTCACTGACTTACGTTGTGTCAAAACATGCTAATTCAACTAAAGCAAGATACTTTATTTGGATGTCATTGTGTTTCTGCAGTTTTCTATTGTAACAATTGTGTTTTGTACTAAGCATTTAGTATTTACTATTTTCTCTTTATGAAAAAAATATCCAAATTATAATGAAACATTGTGACAACACTAAAATTAACACAGTGATAGAAGCAACACTCTGGGGCTTAAGACTTCATTCCACAAGAAATTTAATGTGTTTTATCTTATTTCATTCTACAGCCTGATTCCCACCTCTCTTGATGAGCTGTGCTTCTGGCCTCTGGCCATCATTTTTTCACTGGGGATGTTTCCAAACTCACTTAGAGTCAGCACTTAAAAAGCCATCTTCTACTTGGTTGCTTAGTACATCTTGTTTTGTCATATGTTTCTGTAGTGAATAAAACTCCATAAACTTACAGTTACCCTGTTGCAGAAAGGAACAGACAAAAGTCCATTTTGGTTTGAAATTGTAAATCTACATTAGTTTTATTTTTTAGTGCCAGTAAATCATAGGCATTTTTCAAACAAACTTTTTAAATAAGAGCTGCTTATTTTATAAGTAGTATTTATAGCATCTATTGAAACTATTGAAGTCTCAGTCTTCCATCTGACAAGCTCAACATTCAATGTGTTCTGAAAACTGAACATATTTTGTAGCAGTCTTCTCCTACAGACTAAAAATGGAAACTCCTGATGATGGAATCAAAGCCAAATGAAAAAAAAAAAAATCTGAAAATCTTAAGAAGTAGTAATAAATCTGAGGCAGAAATACAACCAGCAGTGGACTGAGATGTACAGTGCTCTGCAATGGGAGCTGAGATTTAGTGTCCTTTCATTGTGGCTGAAAAACATCCTTACTTTTGAAGATGGGGTAAGATGTGTTGAACAATTCAGATTAGAGCCAACGTCTACTCCTTATAAAGATCCAGCTCTCTATGCACAAATCCTGAGTGAAAATTCATGGGATTTACATTCTTCTCTATGCCCTGAAACCTGCCTGGCATGCAACCTACACAGAAGGGCACATGTACAGTTCACCAGTCTTCCAGGTCCAGAGGCCTCATTCTGCCTTACCTAGTGCTCTGCCACAGGATCACAAAGACCTGATACAATAGAAACTGTAATCATATGTAGAAAATCAAATCAAGTTGAGTGTACTGATAATTTCTGACTTAGGACAGGTAAAATGCAACCAAACAAAAAACCCAGCCTTGGCACAAATTTGGTACTAAAAAACATCTTCTATGAGAGGAAGAGAGACTGTCTCTTTGTCCAGCAGTAGTGCATTAAAAACATCTGTTTATCACTCAGTGATTATTGTATCTTCAATTTGACCTCTTTTTTTTTTTTCCCAGGTCCAAAGCCATGGACTAGCTTATAAGACTGAATCAGTTGTGGGATAGCAATTAGAAGATGAGGTATATAGTACTGCCTAAATGACAGTTCCTGATCATTGGCTGAAAGATCTGCACAGATTTAATTGTACATGCTTGACTGGGATTGGATAAGTGAATTTCTTCTAGTTCTCTTTTACTGAAATACTCTTATAACTGGACATAGGGCAGGGAAAGTTACATATGACTCCTTACCAGGAAGTTTGTAAAAGTCTTTGGAGAAGTTGAAGTATACTGTAGGAATTTTCTTGCTTATGTGGCTGTAGGAGCATCTGCCAGCAGGATTCCAAATGGTGTTTGCTAAAATGTAGAGCAATGCATGCTGTGAGCAGAGAAAATGTTTTACACGTGTATACCAGTGGGTGGATGAACTGTTTAAAGTCAACAAGAGATGATAAGAAAGGGTATATATCTGTGCATGCCTACAGTTAATGTTCACAAATACCCTTCTAAGTGTTTCAGATGAGAGTACTTTAATTTATTTATAAACCTCATGTACTCTGGAATTTTATTAGTCTGCATTCCACTCCCAGGAACAAGTTCCAAAGAGCTCCAGGAGTACAGGAAAACATGAAGGAGACTGCTGTTTTGGACTGACTATAGTGGCTATGAAGTCATGCCACTGAACGTGTGGTGTTACCCTCTGAAAAAGGATATGGTGTCAAGCACAGGAGAGAACTGTTCGCTTTGCAGTTAGAGGCACAATGCAGAAAAACGTATATGAGAGAAAGGACCAAGTAGTTGTTAAAACTAGGGTCTGAATAAGAGAGATACGAGTCACAAAAAACAGGTAGTAAAAAATTAAGTGCTAAAAAATTAATTCAGTGCTAAAAAAATTAAGAAGTGGCATTTGTGGCCACTTGTAGTATGGAGTCAGTCCAAACCCAGTTAAGAACCTGAACATTCTGGCTGTTGCCTCTCTCACCCACATGCAGAAATGCACCTAACAGTTCAAGGATAAAACATGTTTTTTTTCTTGTACCTTCTAGACCTATTCAAAATATAAAAGTAAGAAAAAAGTTATCAACAATCTCCCTTCTGCCATGTTTCCATGACTGCGTTTTTCTCTGAGACAGTTGTAAAATTTCCATACCTGCATTTATTTCTCAGTATACAGTCAAAGAAGTACAATGGTAAAAGTCCTTATCCAATTAAGAAAAAATAACTGTTACTCTTTTTGCTTAGCTCAAATTCTCAGGCCACAGCATTGTTTTCTTTATCGTATTTGAAGAGCAGTGATGTTTAACACTCTATAGACCCATACCTACCATTCTTCTGGAGCTATTTATCTCAAAATATCATTCTTCCTTATTTAACTACAAATATTTCATTCTGAAACTGTCCTTAAGCCATTAATAACCACCTGTGAGTCAAAGAACTTGAGTTCAAGAAATCTGGATGGTTAACTATTGATCTAGGATACCTGCCGTTTCAAGAACTCTCTGTGAAAAACCTGTCACGCAGTATCTGGAAAGACTATTGAAATGAAATGGAGACTTCAGTGTCCCTATAACCACTATATGGAGCAACAGCACTGGAAAGGAGTACGTTTTGCTTTCTAAGATCGTGTCTGCCTGTAGAATGCTGTCTGGTTTTTGTTTATCACATGTATTAAGCATCCAGAAAATTCGGCAGGATTTATGATAACTTCTCTTGGCATTTGGTGACTTCAAAGTGAATTCATGTTAGTTTGTTGTCCATTCTGAATAGCTGAATAGTCAGTTCTTGGATACAGTTCCATTTTTTGTAGATACTTGACAGGAGGGTACCTATAATTCATAAGTAAAAGGTACATTAAATGAAGTGAAATGAGTCTCCTACCTTGAAAATTATATGCCCAGCACAGATTTCAGATCTGCTGCCCACTTCCATGTTATTAGTAAAAACTGGTCTTGAATTTACTTAGCAGCAAACATATCAAATATCAATCCATCAGACACCTATTACTGTCAAGGGAGTACAAATCCTGAACTAGGATTTGCACTGAGGAAAGAAGAAAGTGCATCTCCACATTAAGGAATTAACTTGTTGGCAATAGAGTGACATTGATCCAAGAAGAGACAGGGACCATCTTCTTTCCAACTGCATTTTGCTTTCTGATGAATGAATTTCTTACAGAAAATTAGATAGTACTTTAATTTTAATTCATTGTATTTTTGCTTTTTCATCAAAGAAAATTGTATGATCTCAGGGAAGTTGCCTCCAACAATATAATGAAAAGGAGATAGGAAAGGGATTCCAAGAGATTACATAGTTCAATGTTTTGCTTCAATGTAGGAGAAACATGCTTTCATTGTTCATGACAGATGTTTGTCTTTTGTGTTCAATAAAATGCGTGGTGGGACTTGAAGGAGAATAGCAGAAAGAAATGCTCTTCTCAGATGCTGTCTAAGAACTGAGTTACATGATGGACTCCACTACAAATTCCTGTCTTTGGAGATTGTTATGTAGTAAAACATAAATCTCATGTCTTCACACTAATAGTCCTGCCATACTTCTTTGGTCCTATCCTTTGCCATTCAAAATTATTCATTACTGAAGATGTGACGCAGTTTCTCTATTTCTTTGCACTTTTCTTAGCAAAGTTTACGTCATATTCACCTTACAGATGGCTACAGAAATTGACAGACAGAAAAACCAATTTAAGTTCAAAAGGGAAGAAGTCACAAGGTTCTTTTTTCTGAATCTATTTGTGTAGAGAAGAGGAAGGAAATATTAATTTTATGTGGCTGTTGCTACATCCAGCTTGACATCTTTCTCTGTTGTTGGTGTGTTACCACCTCTAGGAAAACTTCACTCACTGTCTACTGTTTTGGGTCTTCTGGTCCTTCTCCCTGGACTCAGAAGATGTAGATTTCCTCCAATGTCTTCTGCACCTTACATTGCATAAGTGCTATAAGTTCATCACTATGCAAAAAAAAAAAGCACCATGACTTCTGAAAGCCTTTTTTGAAGCCTTCTTAAGTTAGCTACGCACATGCAAAGATCTAAAATCAGTTAAAAATTGTATTGCCTTCTTTCAGAAAGCTAATACTCATCTGAGCTGTGCTCCCTACAGAATCCAAACAAAAGCTGCACTTGATTCTTCTTCTTCATGGGTGATTATGTAAGTCCTTGATTTTTTATACATCTGAAAGCCCACAAATTTGTTTATGGCTCGCTATCCAAAATGCAGTACTGTGACAATTAAATAGCTCACCACATACAAGAAGGTTTACCTCTAATAATAAAACCAAGCACGTCATGATAAGCCCCGTTTGTCATATGACCAGACCAAAAGAGAACTTGCTAAGCTGTTTGTTTTTTGGAAATACAATACTTCCCATGAACTTTATTTCACCTGTGTTAACATTATTGACGTCAAATAGCTGAAAAATGAGCTAATAAGGCACAGTTAACTGAGTTCCTTAAAAAATACCAAAAATACTGAAGCAAAGCTAACAATAAATATCTACAAAAACTTAAAATTGTGTTTTCTGCCTCCCTTTCCTTCAGAAAGAAGGCATGGAAAGAATTGTGTTTAAACAAGGAAACGTTTTGTGATGTTTTCCTTTGAAATATAAATACTAATTAAATCCTTCAGACAAAAGGTAATTTATTGCATGTAACACATTTAAAGTGATACAATTTGAAGAACTGCTCCTGTAAGTAAGTAAGAGTGAAATCTCACTACTTCTCTAGCATTCAGCAAAGCAGTGATAAAACTTTCAAGGCAATGTATGATAACATGTCCAGCTATCACATTTGTGTTAGCACATCTATACATAGCATACTATTAGCAGTTTAACGCTATTCCAAATTACTGTGAATCTCAATGAGGCTGTTTATTTTCAGTCTATGACTGAATAATTGGTATAGAAGCCAATGGAATCAGCTTAGCTTTGATGAGAGCCTGACCCAAAATTTCTTAGTTTTAGCTCTTCTGGTAAAAATCTATTCTCACAAATAAATAGACAGAAAAAAAAAAAAAACCTTTCACATGGCTAAATTTAATCAGAAGCATAAATACTGTGCCTTAGCTCCTCAACCAAAGATGAATCATTAATGACATGACAGATTAAAGACAAAATATTTAATGACAAGATATCACAAAATATTTTTAAATAATCCAGTCTCCTAATATTGACCCAGCATATTTTCTTTCTGCCAATTTTTGTGCAGAGGTAAGTGTATAATTATTGATGGCCCAAGTCAATATTAATTTTTAAAACTCTCTTCCTTTCTGCAGTGCACAGCCTCACAAAATGGTATCAGACCTTTGGTAAATATGGTGAATAAGAGCATACTCAGAGCGTGAAAAAATTCTCTTCACAAAATTGTGTAGGAGTAACTGCTTACCTCAGCAACTGTATGCTTCTGGGAATAGACAAACCAAGGGACCACCTTTCTAAAGCTTTTTTTAGCTTGCCTTTCTTTGAATAAATGTGAGTCACACTGTGTCTGTCCATCTGCAGGATAATGCCCAAAGATGATCTGTGCTTGATGTGCAAATGCTAGGTCTATCATTTGCATGCACAAGTGATATGCAGGGACCCATTTGCACTTACATATGTAGAAAATGACATTTGAAAAACTGGCTTCTAGAATCATTCCTTCTGTGAATGTTATGCAGCCATCTGTACAAAAGTAACAACCAAATACTTTGCCATCAGCAGAGTATTGGCCTTTCAGATATGACTGGTTGAGAGGGGGTTTTTTTTGTGCAAACTTCATTTCAACAGAAAATTGTTTTTTCAACTAATAAAATTTTTAAACACAATGTAAGTATGCTGTTGGTTTTCAGCTGAATCCTTTCTACTCTCACCATTGCCAAATCTGATTGATCTGATATATTCTAGTTTTCATGTCCTGTGACTTCAGTTTTCTCCATAGTACTATGAACAGGGATTCTTGTAGTAGATCGTAGCGGTTCACTGAGAGAAGTGAGAACACTTGAGGGTCTATAGCTTATGACAGGACCTACTATCTCCATAACATTTGGGAAAAAAAAAAAACCCACCAAGTTTCTTTTTCTTACTCCACTTCAGAAAACATTAGAAAATTCAACAAGGAAAATATTTTCTCTCTAGTCTATCCAATTAATCTGAAAATCCAAACTTGCCACATAATGGTACATCATTCTTCCAGGTGGGAACTGTCCCAGGACAAAGGTCCTATTCAGAAAAAGTTGTTGTGACAAATCGTCAAAAAGATTTCTTTGTGTTAAGATCGATGTTAAGTCAGCTGCTCAAACCAGAGGCAAGCTGGTCAGCACTGTTTTCGATGAAGCACGCTGCCACTTGATCAATGGAGTGGATGGACAAAGTACACAATGAGGGCGTCATGAAGGGCAAGACCTCAGATGATGAGAAGCACATATGGAATCCATGGGTCATGCACTATACAAAATGCTCAGTATGTTAAATCTATCAGGGGCTACACTGTTGAGTCGCTACAGTATGCCCAGCTACAGACATTAAAATACACATGCTGCATGTTAGATTACATCTGACTCAAATAACCTAAACACTGGTGATAGCCAATGGGAGAACCCATAAAAGAGTCATGAAAACAAGCATGTGGCAATTTTCCAAAATCTGCTGAAATAGCATACATGCCAGGACGTGTGTTCTGCCTTCACACATTGTGCCAGAGAAGTTAATTAAAAAAGTGGAAGTGACTTGTATTCATCATATTACTCTGTGTAAGTACTCATTCCATATTATCTTTCCTCACTGTTTTATATGAGACCAAGATCATGTGTGCACATGAATATACAGATCAGAAACATGGGTAGGATATTTCCAATGAAGTTTTTCGATCTTTTGCTGCAAAAAAGAAAAGGCTTTTATTTTTTCTCTATATGTTTGAAACAATTTTGCTCTCAGCTGTAAATACTGCTATCTATTGAACCAACCAGAATTTTACCCATGAACCAGAAAAAAAACCTCAACACAACACCAACCTATTCAACCTAAGGAAATGCTCCTGCAAACCGAGAGCTTTCAGAGAGAAATGTTGCATTAGACCTTACTTGCAAAACCTCTATGGAGAGCCAAGGTGCCCAACAGTGTCTCTGCTCCCTTTAAGGGCAGACATTTGAAATTTGCCAGTTTTTCTCCCTTCTTTCCTTCACACCTTGCCTGGTTCTTTATAAAGAACAATGAAGCAATCTTGTCCCATTTTGGTAACGCTTTATTCACTCATCCTACTTTCATAGCATTTGATATACTCTTTGTGATCTGGTGAATTATTGCATTCAATGCAAGACAATAACAAATCAGGATCAAGAAGCCAGTGGACCTGGGATTTTCTTCTGTATATACTTGAAAAATGAATTTCAGTGTATTTGGTCCTCAACTAGCAGTACTAGAAACTATTTATTAGTGCTTTTGTTTTGCTACCAGAAACCTTTCTAATTCAGATTTTAGTGATAAAAGACACCAGATAGGTGACAGCTTCTATGAAGTATATGTTTAAAATCATTCCCCACTCTTCAGGCTGGCATCCATTTCCATAGAAACAGAGGTGGAAATGGACCATTAGCATTGATGAGTAAAATTAAACTACTAGTGGTCAGATTCTATCACTGGGGGGGAAAAAAAATTGAATTGGTGAAAATGAGAGTTTTAAAATTACCTTTAAGAAAAGTATTTTAATGTATTCTTCTGCTCTTGTCACACTGGGTCTTTGTGGAATGCGGTCAAAAATCATTCTGAGCCAGCAGGGAAGCAGAGGAGGAGGGGAAGTCCAGATCACATGCAACAGCTGGAAGTAAAAAGCAAAACGGAACACTGATGAAACTTTGGCATTCTAAAGCCCCCAAAATTAAAATCCTATTTTAAAATTTCAATTTTTTTTAAGCAGTGACTTTTGAATACTTTTTTTTTTTAACAAAGTCTCAAGTCCTTTTAACAACTGCAAAGAGACTCTTCAGGAATTCATCTTTCTTGGAGAGAAGCAGCTATCTAGGTCACAGGGATGTTTAGTTACTAATCGTATATTCTGTGATATCTTGTTTTACCAGTGCAGACTACCCCCAAAGACATGAAATAAGGAAGTCCAAAGTATCTTTTGCTTTGTAATTGCAGAATGCTGAGCTGTAAGAACGCTAGACTTAAGGTCTCTTGGGATTACTGTTTAACAGCATAGCACAGATACTGAACCTCGTATTTCTTTTATTGTGGTGAAGCTCCTTTTCCTTTAATGACATTGGTCCAGCTTTCTAAGCATGAGAAGCTTCCTTTGTGGGGAATCAGGACAATCAAAACCAGTTTTCCAGTGGCTTCTTTCAAGCCTAAGTGTGCATGTGCTGTGCTTTATTTGCACATTACATGCACCACAATATTCGACTGTAATTTTTTGCTCTTCTGTCTTTATGTGCAGTTGAAAATCTATCTACCTGCTCTTTCTAGAGTTCATACCTACTGCACAAGGCTTTAAACATCATCTAGGAGTCTGTGCTGCAAAATCATCCTTCTATTTGAAGATAGAGCAGCAGCATTTCTTCACAGCAATTTGGATGCCTAGGGATCAGTAGCTTCTCCTCTTTGGATGAGTTTCACTCCCCTCGCAGATGGTTAAAGGATGAAAATTATGTGCTTAGTATTTTTTTTTCAAGAATTCTGCCTGATTTCTACAGTGCATTGATATAAAGGTCAAATTCCATTAGCTTCTGCCAGAGAATTCTCTGAATTTTTTTCTTTTCTTTCCAGAACACCCAATTAAGCAGTGCACTTGCCTTAAAAATGTTTCATCTTTTGGGGGTTTTGTTAATTTATTTTCTTCCGAAAGAAATGTTACCTTTGTAAGCCTTTTGTTGATTTCTTTATTTAGCTCCATTATTTCAGCATTTAGTCTTCAGCAATGGGTTGAGTCCTTTCTTTCATTCTCCAAGGCTCTTAGGAGTGAAAAAGAACATCATGTTCCTGTGGACTGCCCAGGACACATGCTGCACAGCTGTGCCAAATTTGCAGCTGACCAATTGGCCTATGTTGCAAGAAGAGTCATTTTCAAAATTTACAATCGTTTATTTTAATGCGTGCCAGATAGGCCGATTCACTGTGAGAATTCTTTGATTTTATTGATGCTTAGAGACTCATCCAGTTCCCAGTGAAGTCAATGGGTGTCCTTCCAGTCCTTATAGCAGGACTTGGATGAATGTCTAAGCAGGCAGAACTGTTTCCTGTCACCTATTTTGCTCACTGAGACATACAAAAGATCACCAACCCCCATTCTGTACCATCTTATAATGGCATTTACCCTGGAATTTGAAGGAATTGCATGATCTTTAAAGGTAGCTAGCAAATTAAAGGGGGCAACTGATTTCAACTAACAAATACCCCAGTGATAAGCCTGTCTTAGAAAGAATAAAAAAGGCATTATTATATTTGGGTTGTTTTCCAAAAATAACATACCTTTTGGAGTCCTAAGCCCTGCTCAGCTGAATATGGTGGCTTGTCTGAATAAAGGAAGTGCACAAACAAGGAAATTTTAGGCATCTAATCTAAAATACAATGATGTGATTTCACTAGCAGAGTTTTTAAAAGAGTAGAAGCAGGCATAACTCAACCATAAAATGTTTTGATTAGCATTTTATGTCTGAAACTATTTCAGACTGAATATTTCAGTTTACAGTGCATATAAACAGACTTAAGAAAACTAGCTTTTACAGAGATGAAATCATAATCTGGAAGACTCCAAACCCAGATGACATTTGAGTCTGAAGCCAATAATAGCATCTCCTCTGCAGTGTAAAATCAACAGGGCAGCAGCAATGTTCATATACATTGCTAGTTAGTTGTATGTTGGTTTACAAGGATAAAAAGCATGTATATTCTACATGCTCTGATGCATTTTCTGGTGCATGCAAGAAGAAAGAACAACTGGACTGTTCAGGGCTTTTTTGCACCAATCTAGAAAGTTGTTGGAATAAGACTCCTGAAAACAAAAGAGAGAAAGTTGCCTATTGTAAGCACAAAGGTATGTGACTTGTCAGAAATGCATCTAAATTAATGTGACATATCAAGAAAAGTGTTTAGTGGGGATGTCTACATGAAGGTAAATGCTTCCGTTCATGTAAGAGTGGGAGAACCACTTACAATGTTATTACTCAAAGCACTTGAGAATAGCTATATGCAACAATTTTGGTGTGAAGGGCAGCAACTAGAAATATAATGCAACATTTCCATCCCCACTTTCACTACAATCTGACATGATTGAAAGTGCATTGTTTGAAAAAAGTACAAAACATTTTTCTACATTTCTGTAGAAGAACTAAAATTCTATGAAATCAATAAAGGGAAACACTAAATTTAAAGCCGAACAATTATGGAAGTAGTCATGTTAGACTTTCAAGAAAATAGGAAGAACAGACTTTCCTCCAAAAAAACAAAAAAGGGAAGAATAAAAATCTCTGTAACTGCAAACGTTAAAATTTGATAGTTTTCTTACTAAAATGGTTTTAATTTCCAGTTGTCTTGTTTTCCAAAAAGAAAAAAAAGTCAGTCATAGGGAGCTGACAAGATCATGTGTGACAGATTGAACCTGGCTGGATATCAGGTACCACTCTATCACTTCTCTCCACAGATGGACAGGGGAGAGAAAATACAACAAAAGGCTTTTGAGATAAGAACAGGGAGAGATCACAAACACATTACTGTCATTGGCAAAACAGTCTCGACTTGGGGAAATCAACTGAATTTATTACCGATCAAAATCACAGCAGAATAATGAGAAGTAAAATAAATCTTAAAAACACCTTTCCCCTACACCTTCCTCCTCCCTGGAATCTACCTCCTTCCCTCCAGTGGTGCAGGGAGATGGAGAGTGGGGATTAGGATCATTTCATCACAGGTTGTTTCTGATGCTCCTCAGGGAGAGGAGTCCTCCCCCTGCTCCTGCGTAGGGTCCCTCCACAGGAGACAGTTCTCCACAAACTTCTCCAGTGTGAGTCGTTCCCATGGGCTGCAGGTCTTCATGAGGGTGCAGTACTTCAAGAACTGCCCATTCCAGTGTTCGTGCCACACAAAGTCACAGTCGCTAACAGCAAACCTGCTCCTGCATGGGCTCCTCTCTCCACAGGTCCTGCCAGGAGCCTGTTCCAGCACAAGCCTCCCACAGGGTCACAATCTTGTCTCAGACATCCCCCTGCTCCAGGGTGGCTCTCCTCCATGGGCTTTAGGTGGATCTTTGCATCCCCAGGGACCTCCATGGGCTCAGGGGCACAGCTGCCTCACCATGGTCTGCACCACGGGCTGCAGGGGAACCTCAGCTCCAGCGGCTGGAGAACCTCCTGTTCCTCTCACATATTGTTACTCTGCTCTTCCCTGAGACCAATTCAATCTGCAAAATAACTTCTTTTTTGCTTCTTAAGTATGATATCACAGAGGCATTACAACGTCCTCTGATTGCTTTGGCCTTGGCCAGTGGTGGGTCCATCACAGTCCTCTCTATCCCTGCTCTTGCCACACCTCAAACAAAAGAAGACAACTGTAATGAGGAGGACCAAGAAATTACTTATCATGAGTCACTATATCTGGGGATCTACAAAGTCTGAATTTTGTCACTATACAAGGGATGCAAATATATGAAAAGAATGGAAATCTGCCTCAGCTACTGGAGTTAGTGCAGTGGCTAGCTAAGATAGCACTACTCATCACTTATTCATGATACAACATCATTAACAAGGTTTGAGTGGACAGAAGCTTCACAATCCTAGGTGCTATGTAAGCACAAAGAAAGGCATCCTCTTCTTGGAGCAGGAATTGTAAGGTAAAATGAGTGTCTTGAGGATGTGGTAATCAGTGAGGTGAGAGAAGAACAGGGAGAGAGCAGCTGCAGCACACACCACAGAAAGATGCTGAGAAAGAGGTCTTAAGTCACTGTTTCTGCTTAAGGCAATAATGTCCACTTTTCTTAGACTGTCCTTGGACTTAGCAGCACATTTAGTCATTTCAGTCCTTGTCTGAACAAGAGTAGCTTGTACAGGACAAGACCATGAAAATGGCAGGAGTGTGAAAATGATGTCGGTAGTATGGGTGAGCATGCATGTGTATAAGGGGCAAGTCATATCATCTTTCTTGGGGTCTGCTATTCCCTGCATTTCTTTACTGACCACTATCAACACATCAACAGTAGTACCAAAAGACCTTGAGGGGCAGTCCTTTAAATTAATTATCCTCCATATGCTGTCATGCACTGAGCGAGATAGGTAGTAGATCCAGTATCAATAACTTTTAATTATTTCTTGGAAGTACACATGTGGAAAAGTGTTTCTGGACTGCATATCTGACAAACAGAGCTGAGACTGCTGGAGCTGACCAGGGCTTCATTCTTTATTCTGCCTACCAGCTACACTGATGAAAAGAGAGGCTGCATAAAAATATACTTATTTTTGTAGTTATTTACCAGGCAGTGCTGGTAGTGAGGGCAGAGCACTGATTTTCCCCTGCAAATGGAAGAATGAACCTAACAGTAGGACACAGGGAACTGGCCCCAGAATGCAAAAAGACAACCACCTCCTCTGAAATCCCAATTAAGGTAGCAATGATGCTTATATTGGTCATTGAACCACCTTTTTGAGAATGTTTATTAAAAATGAGCCAAATTGCTCTTTTAGCTTGTTTGCAACAATGGACTTTTGTGTCCTATAAGAGAAGCAATTAATGTTCAATTAATAAATGAATGGTTTAGGTCTGAAATATACTCTGTTTCATATGTAGCAGTTTGCTTAGAAAGTTCTTGATAAAGATCTTAGATACAGAAGAGGAAATTGTTACTAGATCCTTGTTCAATTATTTTTACTTTCAACACTGCCTCAATAATATTCACAGACTGCCCACTGAAGAATTCCAACTCTCTTTCTCAGAGATAAGCATACCAACAGCCAAGACATTCTCATAAAAGATTAAAATTCCTTCCCATATCAACAACAAATTAGTCATTCATTTTCACATTCTTGCACACTGGAATCAGAAAAATATAAATTATTAATGATTGTTACACTCCATTTACAAGAGCAACTATTTTAGTTAATTGCTTATTTGAGCATGGCTTATAAACAAATGAGAAAATGCACTGTAAATTTTAGCACTCAAGTATATAAAGTGGATTCTACCAGAAACAATGTTAGCACTTAGCAGGGAGATTTGGGGAATAATTCTTCACAGGAATAACTCTCGATACAAAAAAGATTTGCTGAAGACTTAATTTTCCTACATAGTAGTATAAAAATGGATCAAAGTGTTTAGGATACTATTTCTGTAGTATGTAGTGCTTATAACTAAGTCTCTATTTTCTTACCTCCTATAGTGGAGAGTACTTTTATTTGTAGATACAGGAATATGTTTACATGCATTTGTGATTATTTAATAAATCTGTGTGGTAATTTAATAATAAAATCCAAAGGGAATACTTTAAACAGACCTGTCTGCATTGCTTTACTATCAATAAACTCAAATACATAAATAAACTAATGGCTTAAATAAATATGTGCTGGTTCACCTAAGGTGAGGATCTACAAGTAGGCTTCAACAGGACTCAACACAAGGACATGGAACTATGTGGTTTGGTTCCTTTGTGAGACAAGATACAACAATAGTTTTCTAAAGAGTAAAATAACTTCTCACAGAGGTAAAGTAGGTCCTGAAATTATAAGGACTGCTCAGTGGAATGTATTCCATCCAGAATTATCGTGCAAGGTAGTGGACATATGTAAATAAAGAATCAGCCAGCAATTTTCTGGCATGACAGAGGGCTGCACCTTCCTCTTAAGAGCTTAGATCAATGAATTAAAAATTGTATTGAAACATAAAAGTCAGAGAATGTTCTTTTTTCTTTCTTATACATTAAACACAGTCCTACTGGACTGAATTAGTGATCCATCACAGTACCTCACCAGGATCTTGTTCACCTCTTCTGCAGATGAGAGGGCTCTAGCACATAAGCTGTAGCCAGGTGATTTGGACATGATGGACTGCGCGCACAGAACTTTAAGCTTTCTGCTCAGATTATAGAAAAAATAAAGGCTGGTGAGACATCAGGACTGTTGAATTGGTAAAGCTGTAGACCTGCTAACTGAGGCTTAAATTCCATGAGCACATATGGGAGGAAGGAATTTGCACACTTGCTCTACTGCCATAGACCAGGTGCAGGATAAAGTTAATATGCAAAGTGTGAACTCACTGGCCAAAGACAAGTCTCTGCAGAATCCTAACAGGTTCCTCAGCATTGCACTGCTCTTCTCCATTGGATCTGTGTATTTTTGATGCATTATGGAACAGAAGTAACTGCCACTAGCTTGAATCTGACTGCAGGGTAAGCACTGAGACTCCAGCTTTTTGTTCTGGAAGTCCTGAGCTTGATCCTAAGCCTGACTGTCCAGTCCTAGCAACAACCCTGAGGGATACCATGCTTCCCTGCCCTGCCACATGGCAACACTGAATCAAGCTCAAGGTGCACAAGTCAACAGAGATTTTCATGGAGAATGAAGCCACAAAGAGAGTACTGAGCACAGAGGGAGGCACTGGTTGACCTAAGCCCTTTGTGGGCCTCTTTTTGCAATGCCTGTTCAAAGATGAGCATAGCTGGAGCTTGGATCCCATTCATACATCTAACCACAGGATGTAAGCCAACAAAAATTGAGAGCAATGGATCACATATATTTCTGTGAAGACACCCCTGCAGCGAAGCTACTATAGAGATATCTTTCATCTTACTTGAAAATTGTGAAAGAAAAGCTTTTTCTTTTTCTGTAAGCACACTGGCCTCATCACCAGCATAAGCTGGCTTAACAAGATGTCCTTTGAAGAGACAGCCAGGGCAACAAACTGAATATTCTCCTGTCTTCGTGGAAGAAGAGGGAACTCTTCAAGAAATACTGAGGCTTCAGAATTAATACTCCCATTGAAAGGGAATTCTATCGCAATCTACCTCCAAAAATTGCCTCCCCTTCCTCCCAAGGCTCACTAAGATTCCATGGAGTAGCCATATAATATGAAATTAGTACTTTGTGGAAAACAAGGTCATCAGGCTAAGTAGAATTACTTTATTCCCATTTTAGCTTTTACATTAATGTGTGGGACTCTGATACATAGACGAGGCATCTATTTAGCCTGTCCAGGTTTCCACTACAAGTAGCGGAAGGAAATTAAGGTTGCATTGTATGAAAACAGAGAATTGAAATGCTCTTTTAAAAATTCAGAATACATGATACTGTCCAGCTTGAAATAAAGGAGGATTCCCAGCTTGCAGAAAAGACTATCTGTAGACTATAACCTCCTTGATTTTCTTTTGAATAGGGTTTTTTTCAGCTCCCTACTCCAACACTGAAATGCTATTCTAGCATTCTCTGCGACATTTTGTAAACCATTAGCAACCACACATGTGCACACACCGAGAGAAAAATTGTATAGGGGAAACTTTCAGTGATTTAAAACTGAGATATTTGATGGTGAATTCAAGAGCCCCCATATTCCCCCAGCTCTCCTGAGTGTAACTCTGTAGAACAGTACGTGAAACACTATGCACACTGTTCACTCAGACCTCCCTCTGTCTCTCCCTACTCAAAGAAGAAATGCTCTCCAAGGACAACCGCTTACAACTTTTCTCACAGGTGAATGTACCACACGTGCCCATGTTCCTCAATTTTCCTGTGACCTGTATGAGCCGCAGTTTTGCTCTCCAGCTTCTCTCATTTTCTTTCCATTTTGAGAGACAGTTGTGGCTACACTAGGGCACGAAATTTGAGCAAGACGTAACACAGGCTCATCCAGACTGGATTTTCTCTGTGTGACACTGTAGTTGTGACTATATTAAGGCATCTGGGCTGAGTGAGCACTGTGGGAAGGCAACCTTGCAGAGATACTGGCCCTCCTTGAACCTCCATTTTCTACTTCCTGGCCTTCCAGAAAAAGTGCCGACTGTAGTCCTCAGGTGCTGCAGCTCAATCTGAGACAGGAGATTTTCTTCCCACAGTCCAAGCCCTTGTTGGTAATTCAGTTCAGTCTCATACAAGAATAGCCACAGTTTCAGAACATGTCACACTGTTTTAATAGCACTTCCTCTCATCAGCTTCCAAGAAAATGTTTTGCTGTAGCAGCAACTCTTCTGTTCTGCATTTAACCATGATGTTTCCTATGGTGCACCTCAACATATCGTTCTGTTCCCACAGCCTGTACATTTTGCATCATTTTTCCAAAACTCAAGCCATCTGCATTTTCTGCTTCTTTTAAGACTCTCTCTCTAGAAAGACTCATAAATGTCAGGAGTTTATTTTTTGTGTCACTTTTTATGTCACTTTTTGTGTCACTTTTGGATACTGTCTCAATCCACTTCTGTACTGACTTCAGCTAGTTCTTCCATCTTCAAGGCTATCACAAGATCCCTCTGAGATATGGCATATGATATGACACAGATGATGAACTACAAGTTCCCAAAATTGCCTTACTTTAGAAAGCTGTGTTTAAGAAAACAGGCCAGAGAGCAGTCCTGTCTCTTAAGAGGCTGGTGACCCTACCATAAGCCACAGTTGCATCACATCTAAGGAGTTCTTTTCAGCAGAAAGTTGCATGAATAAACTGCCCTTTGTAACATAGTTTCTGCTTCAGGCCGCTGGCAACTCAAACGAAGACGGTGAGACAGACAACAAAACTCACTTTCATCATGATTTCAGGGGGAATATGGTATCTTTGCACCAGACACTGATTTTTATTTGCCATCTAAACCTATGCTTGTTCAAAACCAACCAACCAACAAACAAACCCACCCCCTACACCAGTAACAAATACTGCTAGAGACTACATGGCTCTATTCAAGGTTCATTTTCCTGTCTTGTAAAGGAGAAGCGCTGCTTTTCCAAAATGTATTCTGTTTTCAAAGTCATAGAGAAGTGAAATACATCTTCTCATATGAAACATGCAACAACAGTGTACAAATTGGTGGGTAATGGGTAGACACTACCATCCTTATCTTTGAATTTCCATTCTTTTTCTTAGACCCCAAAATCTTCCTTTAAAACTGTAGTTTGGCTCTCCCTCCTCCCAGGCTCCCCCCTCCTTTTCTTTGTGGCTTAACAGATAAAGTCAGAACAGGGGGAGGTTTCACCACTTTCACTGGATGTAAAAACATTAAATAATTCTGTTATTCTGAGGCTTGCTGATAGTATGAAAATGACAACTGAACACCAAGGATAGTATTTTCTTTTTCTGCTGCTAACTGAGGGCTTCTCTGGTTGGGTTTTTCAGTTTAGTAAATTTCCGATGCAATTGCTTTGATATGAGCCCTTCAAAAAAAACCTATTCCCTATTTTTTTTTTCAAAGAAAGTATGATTTAAACACCTATTCAGTTTATATTGAAATATATTAGCTCACATGCATTTGTCAAATCCTATTTTTATCTCATTAAAAAGGTTTCCTAGTAGCGCATACAAAATAAATATTCTCCTAGAAATGTTACATATAATATATTCACTCTACTACATTCCAAGTCAAAATGAAAGAAATTAAAATTTCATAAAATCACTGTCTCACAGAATAATTTAGGTTGGAAAGGACCACTGGGGGCCATCCTTTGTAATTTGCTCCAAGCATGGCTAGCTTCAAATTTAGATCATGTAAACAGAAGAAGGTTCCAAACACTAATTGTTCTTATAATTGCTTATTTTACAGTGACATTCATTTAATAGCTTTGTAACATTTTTACAGTAAGATATACATACATTTTTTTAGTACAGCAGCTTTGTTGTTGCCATAAAATAACACAAATGCCCTACTCAGATGACAGGCACAAATAATGATCAGTTACATGTGCATATCTGTTGGTTGGTATGCATGTGCGCTGAGGAGATCCATGATGGATCATCCTGTCCTACAGCTGAAGGGTGGGACTGAAAATCTTCTGTTTGCTGTTCCTTCCTTCTTGGGAAGAGGAGTAGGTAGGAACAATAAGGGAAATTTGCTGCCATGCATTTTCCCATGAAAAAGTGAAAGGCAAATGTTCACAGCCTTCTCAACTAACAGAGATTAAAGGAAGCCTGACTTTCTAAGGTGCAGCTCACAGCACCTGTATTATCATTTTGAGCTTGCTCAAATGACAGCTGTCATGTTGTGTGATAATATTTGCAATAAAAAGGTTGAAATTTTGGGGCTGCACCCTTAGTTAGCAGTAGAATGCATTGATACATCTAATTAATCACATTGCAAATTTCTCTCGAAATTTAAAAATATGATAGCTCTGACCCATCAGTTTAAACACCAGGGATTAATTTATTTATTGTTGCAACTAAAAAAAAAAAAAAAAACAAACACCAAACCAAAACAAACAAACAAACAAACAACAAAACAAAACAAAAAAAAAAAAAAAAAAAAAAACCCAACCCAACCCAAACAAAAAAAAAGCCTAATCACCTACTTTCCTAGTCCAGGCAGCAAGACAATACTAGATACACTTTTCTTCTGGCCCTGAACTCCTACTAGCTTCACAGGATGAGCCCTAATTTTGTATTTGCTTCCTAGTGCTGTAATTGCTGGAGATGTCACTTTAGATGCATTTTATGTAGGAGCAACAGCACATGTTCCTGCCTGCCAGAATCTGGATTATTCATGCCCATATTGCAGTGATTTTCACAGGCTCTACAAAAACACATCTAAATTGGCAGGCTTTCTGACGCTTGGTCTTGCATCTTATCCACTTTGCAAGAGAAGGGAGTGTACCACGTATCAAATATCCATACTGAGATGTACTGTGATGAGTGACTCCTATGAATAATTGATTTAAGGGTCCAGGAAGTATCAGACAATGGTAACAATATGTGACATCTTCCACCTTGATGTTATTGGAAGAAACTGCACAACTCTTAGGCTGTAAAAACTGATACAAAATGACTTAATGGTCTCAACATAAATTAACCTTCATCTCTTTCTGAGTTCATTTCAGCAGGATGAAAATCTCTCTGTGATCAGTGTCAACCCAGAAAACTACAAAGAGTTACAAATGGCCCTGGATACTTAGATACATTATTACACATGGAGGTCTTATTACTTCTAGCAGCCTTTTTCAGGCAGAGCTGAAACGTTTGTATAGATGTTGGTGCCCAAATGATACTGTGCCTGAGAAAACTTCTAAAATTTCTGTTCACTCTGCATCACTTGCCTACAGAGAAGACATGAGTTTTACATGGCTGTCAAACCTGATTTTTCTATCATTTAGCATACAAGCACTGAAAGAGCAGAGGAGGAATTACTCACAGATTTCATAAAAAGCAGAATCCTTGTTTATGTAATTTTATATGGTTTGAAAGATAAACACAGATGTTGCATTTGCAGATATTATATTTATAACATTATTTTATCAATTATGCTGTGCTTCAGACATGGCAAAACGTATATTTCTATTTCTTAATTCTTATGGATTTTAAAAAGTTTCTTGACAAAATGTATATTTTCATACAGTTAGTCAAAAATGTGAGACTAAAGAAAAAAATTAAATAAAAAGTCAACTTTTGGATAACTAAAAGTAGTTTGGAGGGGTTTTTAAGTGAAATATTTTGGAGACTTTTCATGAACACGAAGAATTTTCCAGATGTGATTAGCAAACAAAAATCTTACTTTCCACTACTTTTCTGTTCTAAAAATGTGATCCAAAGCAGACTGGAGAAACTCCTTGCTAACAGATCATATTGCAGAAACAAGGCCCTATGTTTTTCTACAACTGCAGTCATCTGGCTTTCAGATATCAGGTGGGAGCAGGGGAGCAATTTTTGGTCTACTTCAATTCTCATGGGAAATTAGTTTAAGAGAAAGTATAACTTCTCAGGGTTTGTGCCTCCTTCTGATAATTTGTATATATGCCTACTTACAGAACCACAGAAGGCCTCCAAAGGCCACCTATTCCATCTCTCTGGCTGAGTCAGGACAACCAGTATCTCTGCCAGGCAGATGTTTGACTACCTTCTTAAAAACATTTAGTTATGGAGATTCCACCACCTCCTCAGGCGCCTTGTATCTTGAAGAATGGAAAACAGCCTTAGATGTCAACTGTGATATGAACATAAACTGGAAATATCTGTGAAGGCAGATTTGTCTGATTGGCTGAGATATCAACATTTATTGCTGATGTCAGAGTTTTGGCCAGACAGAAACCATTCTATCCTTCCCACAGAACTGAAATAAATTCAAACCAAATCACATCGTGATGCCCAGCATGGCTGGCATGCTGCTAATCAGCTTCCTTCCAGTTTTAAAATGAAAGTTGTCAGGCTTACTTCTCTGATTCTTAATGAGATAGCAAGTTTTGCTTCTTTCTTTCCTGAATTTCTCTGTCTTATTTTTAGCTCATTCTTTTCCTTTACATGCTAGAAAGCTTTTAAGCAGTGAAGGAACTTGCTTTTCATGCTACTGTTTTGACTTCTGAAATGCACTTAAAGCTACATTTCTGAACAGCAATGTTTCTTTGTCCTGGCTATGACAGGAAGACATCACCATTCACAGTCTTTGATGCTTGTCCTTCTTGTGATCCATTGTATTTATTTTGCATTTAATTCATGTGATAACTATGGATAGTTTTTCCTGTTGTTTTCCTGACTTCCCATTCCTTTGGGAATTTTACATGAGTCATTTAGCAATGTGTGCTAGTAGAACAGTATAACAACACTGTATGAAATCATTTTCATCTTGAGAGTAAAAAATGATGTATGCATTGATTCTCTTCCAATTTCTTCCCTCAGATCAGCTGGCTGAAAACCCCACTGCTGCAGGATGGTATGATATTATGTCACAAATCACAGGACTCTCTTCTGAACTTAGTAAATTACATATGCTATTAGCATGCATCACATCTAAGGAATATTGCAATAAAACTCCCCTGCACAGTCTTTTCCACCTTTGTCTATGCTATCCCAGGAGATCGGATTCAGTACTGATAAAATCATAGAATTATTTAGATTGGAAAACACCTTTAAGATCATTGAGTCCAACTGTGAACTTAACCCTGTCCATTAATCTAGGTATCCTACTCCACAAATGGATTTTCCTTGACATCCTATAAGAAACAGGAGGAAATCTTCCTGCTTAAAATGTGCCAGTATAGAAAAAGCATGGAGTTTGTCTGTTGAAGTGGAAGAGATCCTATACTCTGGAAACTCTGTTTTCCCCACAAACCCTCTGATGAGTGTGTTTTTTTCCTCTCAGTTTCCATACTTTAAAATTTCCTTTCTAAGCTCTAGCTGAACTTTTTTCCTAGAGGAAAGGGAACTTCCAGGGTAGATCCTTTCCAGTGCTACATGACCTTTAGCACAGATAGCTTACCCAGACATAAGATGCAAAGGCTCAAATAATCCAGCTGCTACTAGTACTGAAAAAAAGACCTGCTCACTTTTTTGTTGCATTCTCCTAAGCAGCTTCTGGCAGAAATGCTTGAAAGGTCTCCTGACAGATGGAGACTACAGTTGTCTCAGCAAAAACATGTGTGTATGGCTTGTACCTTGATAATCCTGCCCTCTTACCCATATTTTATCCTTCTGTCTTCTGCTTTCCGCCCACTGTTGCCTTGAAAATCCCTCCTGTTTACATGCTGCCTCAATAACTTAACCTTTCAATTGGTCAAGAATAGCCTTTTCAACAAACCTAGAACTAATCAAACACATCTACATGCATTAAAGCCCACTGTAAACTTAATATGCAAAAGCTTTATGCAGTCCTTAAGACCCCCTGAGAAGCACCTGGTGGAAGAAGGAATGCAGTTTTCAACTCGTGCATTCTCCTTTTTGTCTGCTGGGATACTGCTTTGCAACATTCCTAGAGCAAACCTTATTGTATAACTTTCACCCAGCAAGATTAGACATAGGAAATTATTCCTGGAGACATTGAGATACTGCTGGGATCTGTGGGGGAAAAGGTGTGAAAAAGCTGGAGTGACCCTGAGACTGAAGTCACAACAGGCATGACAGCAAAGCCGGTGAGGGCAGCATCAAAGTTATGTGCTGTTATGGCCTACTTTTCCTCTTATGGGTCTCTTTCTTTCCTTGATTGACAGAGAAAGCAGCAGATGAGATGGTCAAGGTGAAATCAAAAGTCAGGTTCAGGGAAGAAAACTTGTAAAGAAGGCAGAGACCCAGATGCCCAGCTACTGCAGAGGGGAAGCAAGAAGGAGATCCTGAATTTCCCCTGGAGGCTTTTCCCTCCACTGACAGATACCATGCCAGCAGGGAGGGAGCACAGACAAGAGGGAGCACAGACTCTAGCCCTGCATTTCACCTGTGGGACAAGTCTAGTCTCACCAGCTGGGAAACACTGCTTGAGAGGTTTTTAGTTCCACTAAACACCCATTGTTAGACCAGTGCCCAGGACTGGCATTCCAACCAGCCAGTCTGTCTAATCCCCTCCAGAATCCATGCTGTTTTTGCCTTCAGCAATAGCAAATGCCAGAGACAGCAGTCTGGACAGAAGAAATGGAACATTCTTTCTTAATTCTGCTTCTGCCTGCATTTTCAATCACACAAAAAAACCCCCAAAAAACTGTATAAGACAAGAGCTGCCACTTCCCTCAAAAATTTTACTGTTCACTATTTAGATTACAGTAATGCTTTTGCTTGTGTACAAACAGCAGTCTCTATTCCAACAGGAGTGTTAATTTTAAAAGTCATTCTGTGTCTTTAGCTTGCCAGATAGACTACTGAAGGCATTTTTACCATCTTCCAGGGTCTGGGTCCTGGAACTTCGAGGATGCAGACTTGCAGTGTTCTTTCACACCCCTGTGGGGTCAGATCTGTGCTGTCACCCTACAGGCCTTAAGAACTGTTGTCTTCTCCCATCTGCAGTCATGAAGCAAAGTGGATCTTAATGAATCAATGCAAAAATCATTAATGGGTGCCAGAAAACATCCTTCTAGTGACTCTTGGAAGCTTGAAAAATTAGGAACACAATGGGAGAACAAGTAAAATCCTCCGCAAAGAATAAGAGGCCAGTGAAGAGCATCTTTTAAAGGAATTGTAACTAATAATTGAGTCCCACGTTTACCCCATACTCAGTATAATAAAAATTTTTGGTTTAGAACATTTTTCCAGATAGATACCTCCAGAAGTCTAAGGATTCCAAAATCTGATCTATTGTACCTGACAGAAGCTTGTAGTAAAACTGGTCCACTTTTTCTTTCTGTTGTTCATGATCAGATCATAAGCTAATCCACTGTTTCAGAAAGTCAAATTAAAACAAAACAGATTCTTCCCTTCTGCCCAGACAATACATACTCTTCTTCAGATTATAGAAGTTCAGACTGTCTCACTTTACCAGATGTGCAGTTTCTTACATGGTATTCCAAGGCCTGATCCTTATACTCTGTCTGCAGCAAACACGTTGGATGTTCTGTGTTATCTCTCTTTTGGCTGGTCTTAAACAAGTCAGCCCCTGTACTTGTGCTCACACCACAGGCCTCTGTGAACCTTTACCTTGCTTCTTGCACGGCTGCACTTGCATTCCTTCTCTGCCACTCTGGATGTGTTTTCTCTTTGCTTAGACCACCTTGCCTTCTTTCACAGTGACAGTCGTGGTAACAGTTGTACACGTACTTAGTATCTAAACAGAGATCTGTCCCAACGCAATAGATACATCTGCTGCATGACTGTCTTGCTGCAACCTGATGGTGTTGTGCCACACCCTGGTGTTGTCAGATCCACTGCAGGTGGTGTGCTCCTTGCAGGAGGGAATATGCAATTTTATTCTGCACTGCACGGAAACTTTCAAACTTGGGCACTGGTAATTAATGGTATCAACTGGTGGTCTCTGTTGCTGCAGACAGCTGCCACCTCCACCAGGCTGAGGTTGAGGGGCGTGTGGCCCGCGGCTCCCAGTGGACGGCACTGGGCTGGCAGGACCATGGGGAGGAGTGTGGCCAGTGCCCGCCGCTGCCAGACGGTCCCGGGGGAGCAGTCCCGCGGAGGGAGCCCCAAGCAGTCAGTCGAGGGGGGACAGCTGGCTGTACTGCTCCGCACACAGGCCCACGGCGGCTGGTTTTGTTCTG
The DNA here is from genome assembly GCA_013397815.1 of Aleadryas rufinucha. Classification (NCBI taxonomy): domain Eukaryota; kingdom Metazoa; phylum Chordata; class Aves; order Passeriformes; genus Aleadryas; species Aleadryas rufinucha. The sequence continues at coordinate 233,840 of VZTH01001985.1, forward strand.
GACACATTCCACCAACGTGACACACCACATCAATATGGGGGGGCGGGAAGGAAAAGAGAGGAGAAACCAACGAGGAACCAGGCAGAAACACGTGTTCCTCTCGCTGCCGCTCCCCGGTCCGGACTGGCCTCCCCGGGTCGAGGCGGCGCCCGAGGCTCGCAGGCACCGCTGGGCGCCGCGCCCGAGGACGGTGACCCAAACGGCCCTGGCCGCGGGAGGGAGCTGCGGGGAGCCCAGCGGCGCGCGGGCCCCGGACCGCGCAGTGCCGAGCCCGCGGCGGGGCG
>VZTH01001985.1:234232-264040 GCA_013397815.1 Aleadryas rufinucha
CCCGGCCCCGGGTGGCGTGGGGAGCCGGGCTGGTGCCCGCGCCGGGATAACGCCCCCGGGGCGGCGGAAGGGGTGTCCATAGGGATCGCTGGAGCGGGAGCGGGCGGCGCGGCGTCCTGCCCGCCTGTGCCTGGGCCTCCGCCATCGTCCCCGCGCCGCCGGGGAGCGCCGGCTCGGCGCAGCCCTGCCCCGGCGGTGGAGGGGCTGCAGCCCCTCGAGCATCGGCCTCTGGAGAGCGGCTGCTCTGCGGCGGGGACTGCAGTCGATGCAGGGCTCCGGAATGGTTAACCTTCCTGCCTCTTAAACGGGACGGAAGTTCAGACTGTACTACTCTCTTAAGTTTTTAAATTGTCATTATTAATTTAATTATTCTGCTGAAGTGGTCTTGATGCTCACCTGCCTTCGTCGATGGTTTGCAGCCTTTATAAAGTCTTTGAGATGTTTCAGAATGGGATGTGCTGTACAGTGTTCACAGTACTTATTCAATGTGTATGTATTTGGACTCGTTCAAAGTCTTGTGGTAGAATCTCCACAGATTCAAAATAATTATTTCAGCTTGGAAGCGGTATAAAGGTATTACGTCGTGATACATCACGGACCTCACTTTCTTGCAGAAAATATTGTTCTGATGTGGTACTTAACTTGGTCGTCTCCACTTGGAGAGCGTACTTCAGAGAAATCTGCAATTTGAGTCACAGGTGTGTAGACACCTAGTGGGGAGAAGTGTCGGTCTCCAAGCAAATTTCCCTGCTTACACCCCAATTCTCATTATTTCGGTGTCTCCCTGAGCATGTTAGTCAAGCTCATCCTGCCGTGGAAGAGAGGTTTGTGTTAGGCACTGTTTCTCTAGGGATTTTTGCAGTTAGTATTAGAGAGATTGCAGTACAAGGAGATATGGTTATTAAATTTGTTAATATAAGGGTGAAGAAAATCTTTGCATCTTGTATTAGGGATGCTGTACCAGTTACACATGCACACTCCTCTGGTGTCAATGTGCATGCATACGCAGTGTAGAAGTTTGTATTCTCTGGCACCAAAGGAATGATAGCTTGTGTGGAAGGAAACACTTGGGTACCAGTGAAGTGGGAGCCAGATGTCATTTTTAACAGAGGAAGAAGGGGAGGGTGGAGGGGAAGATTTCATGTCCCCTTCCTTTTCCACCTAAATTTGTAGGAATGTCTTGAGTTTTTCTGTTGAATTTCAGATTTTATCACCACTGAAATGCCCAACGTAAACCATTCTGCTGAGAGACCGGAATTCTGCCTGAACTCAGGAATCTTTCACTGGGATCAAGCTCTTAGACAGTAAATAAAAAACAAATGAACACTGATTCTCTTACAATAGTTCTTCCTCCTTTTCCATTTGACCAGCCAAATGGAAATCCAGTAATACATCATCTCAAATTGAGCAGTGTTTCTTCCCTGAAGTGTTTAGTTTGGTTGTTTTAATCTGTTTAAGATGGTGTCCAAGACATTTATTTTGGGACTAGTCTGCTTAAGTCAGCTTGAGTCAAAATGCCTGAGTGTAGAGGCCATGTAACTTCACTTGGAGTAAAGGGAATTTTTTAATACAGTATCTTAGCAGAACAGTCTAAGAGGGCTTTTGGATACACTCTGGTGTTACTGAGCAGGTGTGGAAAATTGGTGTTTGTCCCTGTATTAGGTCTGCAAGGCTGTTGAACTCTGAGACTTAGTTCATCCCTAAACCTGACACATAGTAATAATAGAAATAGGCATAAATCCAAGAAGTTCAGAACAGCTGACTCACAGGAGTGTCTCCAGGTACATGAACCATAGATCAGTCAGGAGGTCAGATGCTGGGGACTCTGTACTCAGGGTGGTGCTGATAAGTGAGTATGAACAGATAGTGCAGCTCTGAGCCCCAGGGAAACTGGATCTAGGGAAACTTTGCCACCATAAATTAGTTGAGTTTTTCTAATCTGATGCACGTTTTGAGTTTTTAAAATATGCTTTAAATTGTCATAAGAAGTTTTTATGTTACTGCAACATTTGCAGTTCTGTATTTTCAGAAGATGCATAAGAGACACAAGTACTCATTTTAAATATATGGTTATAAAGTTTCTATGATACATTTGATAAAAAAAGATCAGAGGAGTAGGTCAAGTCAGTTGAATTATGCAGTGTTTAGAAGACTTCGTTGATTGCCAAAGTGCCCATAGACAATAGGAGTTAAATAAGTAGTTGTAACAGAGCACTTGTTGAACCTTTCTTAAAAAGAAAATAAATATTTCAGAGTATTTAAAGTAGTCAAAGTGGTATTTGTCTAGCAGGCTTTGCTGTGTGCATAGTTGGTTTTGATTGGAAACATTTATATTAATCCCAACACTTGGATCTAAAGTGGGTAAATGCATTTTTTTCTCTTGCTACATGAAACGGGAGAAATCCATACTTTTGTAAAGGCGTCTCTGCTATTTAGTTGATACATTGATACTTGTACTTTTTCCCCAGTTTTTGTTGGTAGACTTTTTTCTGGTATAAGAGGAAAAATGAAATAGCAGTGAAACTATTCATGTTAATTGGAAAGTCTGTGGTGTTTGGTAGCATCGGGTAAGCAGCATTGTTTGGTTTTTCATAAGTGGCTGCAGAAATTTCTAATTAAAACTTTGGTGGGAGCTGGGTGCATAATACATGTGGATAGATTTGCAAGTTGTTAGATACTTCCATGCAAGCTTTTTGAAGTAGGAAGTCTAATTCAGGCTCAGATATTTCTTTCCTATAACAAAAACTGGTTGCAAGGGATGATAAGGAAGTTCTTCAAGAACTTAACAAGATTTTCTTCTGCGTTCTGTCACGAGAGATGTTGTGCAACATGCTGCAGGGACCTGATGGACTGAAGAGGAGCCACATACAAATTAGGGATCAGGTTCATTCACTGGCACAGAAAGTCCATATGCATTCTTATAAACACTTCTTAGCTTGTCAGTTAGTCATATTTCAAAGGACTTGATGACTGAGACATTAGAAAAAATAGCGTGGAAAAGAGCTGTCAGATGTTCCCTATTCCAGCCCTGTCTACTGGTGTCTCTTTACAATGTAAAAAGGGAGTGTTTCACCAAAAAAAAGAGCTCTCTCTACATTGAGTATGTAGTACATAGTGAATATTTTACCTGCTGGTATTACACAGCTCTCTCAGGTCTTTTATTCAGATGTAGTTTAGGAGTTTCAGTGCAACTTTGAGTAGTTAGCACTTTCTGGTTTCCAGTATAGCATTGCAAATTATGATTTGGCTTGTCTTTTTAAGTAGATGAAAATGAGTAACAGTTGAAATAATGTTTAGGAAGCTTTCACTGTTCTGTATGTCTTTTAGCGGCTGTTCTCTAAATAGATTCGTTTTTCAGTCATATTTTTTCTTTTTACTTTATAGTTGGGCAACCTTGAGCCAAAAGTTCAGGCCTGTGTTCTCTTGCCTTTAATGTAATTTAAGCATACACCCTGATACTTTGCTCCTGCTAAGGCTGCTTAGGTGGTCTGGGTGTGCCTGCTTCAGTTGCTGATTGTTTTTCTAGTATTATACCATAAACACATTAAAAAACACCTGGAAGACGGGGGAGTGGTGAAGCCCCTCTTTAAAAAAGAAGAAGAAAGGAAATATGGCAGTGATCAAGTAAAAGCACTTTTAAGTCTTTGGTTCTTTTACAGATTATGAAAAGACACATTCCTCCGAAAGGTTTTTTGAAATACAGGCTTTGGGATGGGGATTGTTGCCCATCCTCACCCTTGTCATAAACACGAGGAGACTGAATACCCCAGTGGTCAATGCTAATTACAGTAAGCTCCTCCTCTGTTTTGACAGACCTTTTGTGGAGAAGGGGTGTGGCTGTCTGGCTTCAGGGAGATAATATATAAAATCTTGCTGCCAGGTTAGATACTGCACTAGAGGGGTAGCTCCAGGGCTTAGCCCTCTCACCCTGAGACTTTTCAGCAGCTGTAAGTCACAGAGAAGGAAGCATGCCTCATACTGCAGGGGTACAAATTTGGTTCAAGTAATTTGACATATATCATTTATAAAAATGCAAACATTAGCTGGAGATATTTTTTTGTGCTCTTGCTTGATTTTATTGTTACACAGGATTCTTATGTGGGACACAGTCTTTGCCAGGGTTGCAGAAAGCTTAAGTCATAGGGAGAATCCTAAGTTCACAATCATCAAGAGAATGTGAAATGATTTAATCAGATTTCTCTTCTCTTTCCAGGAAAAGCATGTGTGCAGAGTTTGGTGGCAGAATATTTAAGGTACGTCGGCAGTCTGTGGCAAATACATCTGAAGAAAACGTGACTGGCTAAGGAGTCAGCTGAACTTGTGTATGGAGATGAAGAAGTGCAGGCAAACCCAGGAAAAGAACTAATTGGAAGAATATTGCTAGACAGAGAAGAAGTGGAACACAACTTCTGCAACAGACAGTGACTCAGAATAAATACACTGGTAAAAACATCAGCAGTGAAAAGCCAGACTTTGGTGTTTTTTCATTCTCTGGTGGATTTTATTACTTAAGAGACATTTTCTTCATCCCATTTAATACATCTTCAATTTCTCTGTACATAAAACTATAACTGGACAATTGCATTTTGATACTGTTTAATAACACTTTTGAATGTTAAATCATTTGCCAAGATGAGTGCTGAGGGATATCAATACAGAGCTTTATATGACTACAAAAAAGAGCGAGAAGAAGACATTGACTTGCACTTAGGAGATATATTAACTGTGAATAAAGGTACCTTACTAGCACTTGGATTCAGTGAAGGGGAAGAAGCAAAGCCGGAGGAAATCGGTTGGTTGAATGGCTTGAATGAAACCACAGGGGAGAGGGGGGATTTCCCAGGAACTTACGTAGAGTACATTGGAAGAAAAAAAATATCTCCCCCTACTCCAAAGCCTCGTCCTCCTCGGCCTCTTCCAGTAGCACCAAGTCCTGCAAAAGCTGAATCAGAGAGTGAGCAAGGTCAGTATTCAGAAGGTGTGTGTATCCGCCATGGTTTCAGGTATTTATGTTTCACAGTGTTGTCTGACTGTACATTTGTGTATATAGCACCTGCTAGTCAGCTTTTTTAGTGTACAGCTCATTTCAGTCAATTAAGAATTGTTTCTACATCATAACATTTAGCTCACACACTTTGTAGTTTCATGTGGTTTGTCTCAGGCACAGGGATCAATGACTTACTGTGAGGTACACCTCACAGGTTGGAAAGTATGCTTATAATTCTCCACTGTAAAAACTTAAGTGGAAAATGAGCCGCTTAACATTTATTTCAGGTTTCTAAGAAACTGATGGTAGTGTTTCCTTTCGTGGTTCCTCAAACTCACTATTGAAAAAGTTCTCAATGAGTCCAATAGTATGCATTCCAAACAAAACTATGTTCTTACCACAAATCTCTTGCTAGCAGCAAAAAATATATTGTGGTCATGGGGGGTTACCTGTGGCATTAAAGGTAAGAAGGAATATTTAAAAATGAACAATGAGGTTATAATAAAGAGATGTTCTGATTTATCACTTTTAGGGGGTATAGCATGCCATAGAAAAAAATAGCCTTATATAAAAAAAGATTAAACAAAGGAATATCTTCCTAAGTTGCTTTCTAACCTATATTTGCAACAGTATGTTAGACAGAACTCAGAATTTTATCAGAACTCTTCTGTTAAGAGAAGAAACAAGTCTTCTGTTTTAAAATTGGAAAAGCTTTGGGGTAAAAAACTTAAAACAAACAAAAAAATCTATCTTCCAAGTGATTTTTCTCTCCTTTACCTACTGACGTTCAGATAGTTGTGTTTTATAGATCAATTAAGCCAAGTACATTTTAGAATAGACTTTATTGTAGAAGTCTAGATTGGCTTATATTTCTTCAACTTCTGATATTTCATAAATTGTCTGGGTTTCTAGCTGTATGAAATAAGAATTGTAATCATGATTTTTCACAGTGACACCATACTAATGAATAGTATCATCACACTGCCTACACAGAAAAGTTTGCAGCATCACTTGCAAATTTGTGGTATCAGTTTATCAACTTCCATCCTTCTGTGCATGTTATGAGTTTATATTCAGCTGTGCTGATAACCAGCAAATATATGAATAGAAATATAGAAAAATGTATGTGGCAACCAAGTTGACTTGGCAGAAGCATTTCTAGGTTGGTGGGAAATAAAGAGTGAATCTGAACTGGTTTATTTAGTAATGTTCTGAAGCACTGTAGCAAGCGTTGCTTGCAAGTCTGCAGTGCCTAGATGTAAATCATTGTTAGTTTGAAGGTGAGGGCAGATGAGGGTGGACTGGCATTTGAAGTTATACTGTCCCTGTCTCTGAAGTCTTTGAACTCTTAACTGCTAGTCATTAGAGTCTTATGTTTTCTCTTTCATTAGAGTAGTTCTGAAAATGGGGTATTTCCTTTGAAAAGAAAAACTATTATATCTTTGATCATTCCTTATATTGGATATTAATGTATGCTGCTCAGGTAACACTGACTCTTTTCTTAACCCGCCTGTGGAGATAGTTCTCACCATCCTACATAACTGCAGAATAAACATGGCTTTTTGTATAGACACCTCAATGCTGACAGGTCGTTTTGAGCAACAGAGAATGGAAAGAAAATCCCATTTTTCACGTGTGCATGCTGTGGTGAAACAACCAGCATCCCAGGCTTTGATGTTTATTGGTTAAAAAGTAGCGCTTTGTAACTTCCTTGGTTTCTGTATTCATGCTTGCTTGATGCTTCTGTTCACAGCTCCATGCTGTGAGCTGGCCACAGCACTGTGCTGGGAAGTCCTGGTGCTAATATTGCTGTTTCCAAGCCTGCCCCAGGACTGTGTTTGTAGCAGACATTTATGGAAGTTTCAGCTGCTGGGAGTTACTTTGGGAAATTCTGCTGCAGATCTGGGGGGGCTCTGCTTATATGTTACCTCCTATGTAAGGTTTATTGTCTTTAAACAAGTAGTATTTACCTGCAATGTGTTTATTTTTAATACCATGGGACTGTGGGAATTGGAAACAAGAAAATGTTCTCATTTAACTGGGAATCTTCATCTCAAAGTCTCCACACATAATCCTGCTCTGCTCCAAAATGTTTAAGAATCAGCTTGCAATCCAGCCTTGTTTTCTTCTGATTTTTTTAAAAAAAAAAAAAGTTCCCATATCTGCTTTTGAATTAAAGATTTTAAGCTTCATGTAAGAGGCTAGACACCTCTATAATGCCCTAAGATCAGGGATTAGACCCTCCTGAATAGAAATTTGAACTTCAGGCTTAATTACTGTTAAAATAAAGTATGCTTTCCTGAAAGAAATTAGGAAAAGTAATTATGAGTAGTCTCTTTACATATCTGAAAAGATCTAAGGCTGAGAGTGCTTTGAATCTTAGAAACAAATTCGGAATTGTTGTAGTGAAAGAGTATTATAAAAATCAAAAGATGAATTTTTTTAAATTAGCAGAATGCTACAAAAATGATAAGACCAGAGGTGAGGGCAGGAATGCAGTTCAAATAAAGAACAATGTAGCAAGGCATGTTTGACTTCCAGGTGGCTTCACTATTTTTGTGTATGTTATTTGGGGCAGGGAATAGCACAGTTAATGTTGTCCAGCAGCCAGTGTAATGGGCAGTAGGCCAAAAGATTCTTCCCAGGATGATACTTCTCTCTGCACACTTAGAGTGTATTTAAAATAAATTAATGTGTAATAATGTGAAACTTGCCTGACCAAATGCAATCAAGTTTACATTTTCACTACCTGAGGAATTAAAAGTACTGTGGATTAAAATGACAAATTAGTCAGGAACTCTAACTTAAGGCTTCTTTAACGTACCTCCGTTATTTGTAATCTGTATACTTTTTTGATTCTGTAAAGAGTCGATTCTGTATGTACCCCTGTTTTGTATATTTTGAATAAGAGTATCAGAAACTTGAGATTTCAAAGACTGTATATGCATAATGAAAGGAGTTCCTTTAATTTTGACATATACCTAGGTTTATTTTTTGAAGGAAACACTTTTTAATATTTCCAATACTCTTTAATAGTTAATTATTCACTCGGAATGGTTTTCTTCCCTGGCTCTATTAAGTTTGATCACTTGCTCATCAGTGTCTGGATTGTTTTGTATTAAATCTAATTTGCACTATTTAGGCACAATGCTGCCAGTATTCACAATGGCGCGTTACTCATACACAAATAATCATAGACATCTGAACAGACTTCGCAGTCATTGAGGCTGGTGACATGGGCAGAGCTGCTCATCAGGCCCATGTCTTATGCAGTCAGTCTTACTTATAAACAGGGAGCTTCCTAAATATTAAAAGCCAATCTGAAAACAAAAAAACCCTTGTTGGTGGTCTCAAATTCAATTAAAACACTTTAAGTCAAATGTTTCACTGTATTTTTATTTTGTTAATGACTTATTTAAGTTTCTAGAACCATTGGTTAAGACAAGAATTGGCATTCCTTGGCTGAAATTTTAGGACTGTTACATTTTGCCTGTCTTCCCCTTATCTTTGTCAATAAAAAACTAGATTTAGTCTGACTTTGTGGGGATTTGTTTTTTTAATTGCATCTGATAGGATATGAAAATAAAGGAGAAATAAAAGCCCCGAGAAGACTCTAGTACCTTCCAGTCTTGGGCCTGATGCATGTCAGAGCTATGGCAAGGCAGAATTAATTCCTCTTGCTGTTGTGAGGTTCCAAGTGACCCAGCCTGCCAGATTTTTTTCCCTACCAGGCAAGGGTGCCTGGCTGCTGCTAGGAGATTTGAGGTACTTGCAACAGTGGAGACACGGCATAGGGTTATCTTATTCCCCCCATTTGACATCTGAAGATTATGTGAAGCAGTAAAGATTTTACATGACTGGGGGTTTTTCCCTTGAAATGATTTTTGTTGTTTTTAATTGAAGCTACATCAGGCTCGTTCCTCTCGCTTATCCTGGTTTTCCTCAATTCTTTGCAAATGAAAATTGCATAAGCTGTACAGAGTCCAGATACATTTTGCAAACGTTGATTCAGCTCATCTGATACAGCTGCATACATTTAGAGTTGATTCATACAGTATCATTTCTCTACCTGGTTTGTGAAGGCTGATCTTAAGCAGACTTTGGAGCATAAAGCTCTCATTGATGGACTGAAATACTCTAACTTGGAATGCTATATTCTCGCTTTGAAATGAAGATCAGATTGCGGAAGGGCAGACCAGAACTTTATATGAATAATTTGTCAGTTTTGATGTTTTGGCGCTTCCTTCAACTTCCTGTGTAACTTAAAAAGGTTGTTTGTGTTGACACTTTGTACTATTTCAGTTGATTTTGAGCCTAAAAATAATCTGAAGCTCTTCCTTCTTGTGGTGAAACCGTAAAACAGATTTTTTTTTTTTAAAGAAAAAATGCAAACTTTTCTTCACTTTTCTCCTAGATCAGATACAGATCAGCAAGTTGCACAAAGATAATGACACAGAACGTTTGGAAATGCTTTCCTTTCACCGACCAGGTTGTGCAATATCTGAGAGATCCAAACTGACAGAGGGCATAAAACCATTTGTACGTGGTTTAACTGAATGTGTTGTAGGATTTTTTTTTCTAATTTTGCTGTAAATCCAGTGGAGCAATTTATTTGTGAAAATTATTTATATTTGTGTATTAAGGGACATAAGAGTGAGTGAAATGCAGTGAACCTGGAGCCTCCATTGGGAAGAAAACAGTCATCTTCTCTGATTTAGGCAAATGGAAAAAGGAAATTATGGAATGAAGTGATGAGTCACTATCTCATGACAAATACAAATGGTAAATATATTTACCATTCATGCCAGGGCCCTTGAATTCTTTCTTTTTAGAACCAGTTTGAATATACGCCTTTGCCCTGCTGCAGTTGTCAGAACTGCCTTGCAGTCAGGAATTTTCACACCAGTTGATTTTGACTTGCACTGAGAAATGGGGCAAGTTCCTGCCATAAAGCCTTGCTGGCTACTTGTGATCACATTTGTAGGCAAATTTCTAGCTGCCAGATAAGTGCATGCATCTAAAACCAGAAATCTTGCCACCTGCTTTAGCACTGATGATTGCAAAGATATTTGCAAGCTGCACTGAAGTGAGACAGAGCATGTTTTTTCTCAATGATAATATCAGGGTTGATAGTAACTAAAAAAGCCTTTGTAAGCATCACAGGAAGCACAAGGATAGGCTTTGCAAGTACAAACTTCACGTGGATAGAGGGGAGCCTGGGCAAGTTCATGGTTGATGCCTGGCCCCACCTGCTGGTACTGGAGGAAGGAAGCAAGAAGGAGGAAGGACCTTTAAACCCAGCATCTTCCATGTTGTATTTTAATCCTCACAGGACAGTAATTAAAGTGAGAGAGCTTTTTAAAATAATACTTTAATTGAACAATAGATATTCCTGTGAAAAATATATCACTTGGGGCACACAGAACCCCCTTTTAATCCTCAAAGGTGACCTTAGACCAAAAAGGCTGGTGTGGCTGAAATGAATCTTTTTCCCCTCAACTCTATCAATCTAATTAATCTAATAAAAATAGTGCCTTCTGTTACACATTTTGCATTAAGAAGCTGAAAGAATAAGACACTTCTATTTTGATGCTGTAACAAATATTTGTCTGTTGTGTATCATACTGATATTAATATGTCTTTCTATGATTACAGCAGTGGCACTATGTGGAGTGACTTTCTTACCTTTCTTTAGCCTTCTGTTACACTGATTCAGTCTGCTAATACCTTGTGCTGACATGAAAGCTCCTGGGGCAGATGTAAAGCATGGCAAAGGTAAATTAGCCTGCCCCTCTCATTGGAATCATCTTGGCCTGGTCCTGTAGCTGTGATCCAGGAACATCTGAAAAAAACTTTCACTGGTTTGCAAATAGTTCTTACTTAGGCTTGCGTGTGATAACATCAGTTTGTGAGTTTCAGCAATACATGGTACTAAGTGTTTGCCAAGAATGGATCATTCAGCACCCTGAGCAAACAACCGTGCCCACTTAAATAGTTGTGTGATGCCATATATCCATCCAGATTTTCTTGTGTGAAAGAACACAGGTCTGTAACTGCAGCTGGCTGTGCACTGTTTCACATCTGCGTCTTACTCCAAAACTGCTCTCCATGATCAACATGCATGAAATCAATCTGAAGGCTAGAATACAAAGAACTTCTTTATTTTCATAGCTAAGAATGACAAAGGGAATTACACGATATTAAAGATATGCTTATTTTAACTGGAGAAGGATATTAAGTCCTGAGAATACTTCGGTGAGAATCTAAGTGCTTGGGAGAATTTAGAGAGATTTTTTGGCTTAAAAAACCCATAGTAACTCTGTTTAATAGTTGCTAACTTTTGTTCATGCTTTCAGCAAAGTATATGTCTAAAATACAATTCTCTTTTGGGATGTTTTCATTAATAGAAGGCAATTGTGTAGATTTTTTGAGGGGTTCTGGTTTTTGTTTGTTTTCTTTTTTGCCACTGTGTTGCAGAAATGCCTGCATCCTTGGACATTTCCTGAAATCTTTTTGTAAAGTGTTAGCAGGTGTAACTTTTTTTACTAATTTGACTGCTTTTAGTTCAATCTTTTATAAGTGCTGTATGCAGCAGTCCACAAGGATAGCACCCAAATCTTGTTCTTTATTTTCACATGTTGACCCACTTCATAAAATAGTTTGCATGTAAGACAGCACTAAAAAATTATATTTAAGCTGACAGCTTTTCAGGTAATAAGATCCTCAAGGCAGAGTTTCAAAAACACACTACTGCCCTGAGCCAGGGTAAGATGTAATTGCATATGGTTTCTACACTTTAAAAATACCTTTTGAGACTATCTTGTGCTTCAAAACTGCTATGTAAACTATGACATGAATGATGAAAAAGGTCTTTAACAGTTCAGTTAGCTGTCAGACAATTTTCTCATACAATCCACTAGGTCTGTTTGTGTATGCTCATCATTTGCTATGTTAGAACATTTCCCAGAGTTCAATATCTGAGATAGTTTCTTCATTGGAGATTTTGGATGTTGAGAGCAAGAAGTGAGATCTGCTTTTGGTAGGTCTGAACATGCCAGTTTCCACCTGTGCTGGCAAATCACTTGGTGGCATCTGGGACAGGAAGATGCTCCTGCAGAATGGAGACCTGTCGCAGGAATGGCAGTTAATTCGGGTCCATTCAGGTTCCAGAGTATCTTGAGCAGCTATTGTATCTTTTCAGTATTTGTTGTTGTTGGTTTCTTTTTTAGTGTCTAAGTTTTGGAAAATCAACTCTGCTTTCCTTGAGCATTTTGATACTTTTTTGTAAAACATATGCACACTTAAAGATGTAAAGGTAGTGGCCAAAAGCCAGACTATTCCACTCAAGCACATTAGATGGATGTAGTTCAAGTTGTCTCTACCTTGCCCTTTCTCCCGTGTGGGGTTGCATTTGTTGGATGCAGCGTGTTTGAACACTCTGGTTCTGTAGCCTCCTGCTCACCACCTGGGAAGGAAAGAAGAGTAGCACAACCTGAGATCTGTAGTCTGAGAGGGAATGCACTTCTGTGCTGGTTTTTGCCAGGATAGAGTTACCACGACAACCTTGCAGGAGGCATGGCTGCACCAGGTTTGTATGTCTTGTTTACAGATATAACAGTGAAATTTATTTGTTGGGGTTAGGAGAGAAAACTTAAGTACTATCACCTATTTCTTCCAAGATCTCTTCATCCTGCTTGGATAACATTGGTAGATAGCAGATAAGCATGGAGGACTAGTCTTGGCAAAGAAACTTTTGAATGGTGCACTGCAAATCCATTTTTCAAAGCATGTTACAGCTTCTCCAGCAGTCTCTCTCAAAGAGAAGGCTCTTAGTTTGTGAGGTTGCCTTTTTATGTCCAAGTCCTCTTCCTCAACTCTTTTTTGCTGGAGGTAGATGAAAGCACTTAAACTAGGGAATTAATGAAAGAAATTGCTAATTGTGCATCGTGGTAGATAAGGCTGCACAGCTGTGACTGGTTTCATTATCTTTCTATCCAGGAACATTCCAGAAATAAGCTGTTAAGGGGAAAAAAATTCAGTCTTTTTTCTATTTGCACATGGTGTTCAACCCTGTGATCACACATTCCACTCCTCTAGTGGTTTTTTTTCATGTAAATTTCATTGCAATTTTTTGTGTGCTGTGCTTGGATGGAGACAGGGAAATGTCTGTTGTGTTTATGACCTTGCCCTTGAATTGTCTGCTTGCCAAGACACAGCTGCTTGACACAGGTGAAGAGCAACAGAGACCATGGCAAAACCCCCCATCATTTCCTGCTTTGCTCCTAGTTGACTGGCACATGCTTGAGAGGCGTCTGCCCTGATGTGGTCTGCAAAGAGCTGTGAGGTATCAGGAGACCATGGGGTACAGTGAGGTGGGATCTGTTCCCTTGGCCTTCCAGTCTCTGCTGATACATGGGTCTTCTGTGATGGCTTATTTTAGGTACTTTGGAGTAAACAAACAACAGATGTTTAAGTACAGTTTAGAATATATTCTGGCCAGTCTGAATCTACTCAATTGTTCTGATGCCAGAATAGGGTAGCTAGTCAGTAGCCTAGATAAGCAATTTTCTTAGGAAGAAAAAGATTTAGAGAGGCATTTTGCTCCAGTGCAAGCCAGTTCTGAGCATAAACATTTTTCTAGTCCTCCTTGTAATCTGTCCTGGAGAATAGATAGAATTTTAAGGAACACATTCTAAACAGCAAGTAGCAAAAATTTCTTCTGAAATAACAGAAAATAAAAGGCTTCTGTTCATTGAGTGAGGGGTTCTTAGGGCACAGAGTGATGAATGTTTGATTTCTCTTTGCTGTATTTATAATTCATTACTGTTGGTTGAAAGATTAGCATGCATTCCCCACGACTTTCATGTTTTTCTGACCTCCTCTTGGATAAAACTTAGTGATGACAACTCTAAAAAACTTTCTGATAGCCTGTGTAAGCTGCAGCCCCCTACGTGAAATGAGAGATTTTCACAGTCCTGTTATTACCAGGATAGTTTTTGGGGATAATATTAAACCACTGGTTAAAAAATGTTTACTACAGAGCAACTAGCATAAATTCTTGCTTCTTAGCAAGTTGAAAGTATCTTCTATTTTTGATACTGAAACTTTCACTGAAAAAGCTAGTGGGCTGCTATTGCCTTCCAGAGTGATTTAGGATGCAGGACTTTGAGTTGCATGTGCAGTTTAACAAAAAAGGGGAAGACAGTTACCAACTGTTACGCTTTTTCTCCAGATGTTTCCTCTAAGACAAATATGTAGTGTTTTATTATGACACAGTAAGAACATGCCAATTAGATGAGATTGGTTGTTTTGTTGGGGGGGGTTTGTGTGGGTTGGTTTTTTTCTGCTCAATGTCTGTTTGAACTAAATAGCTAGTCAATCAAATACAGTGGTAAATTGTCTAGTAGTTTGGATGGAACATGCCTGTGCTTGTTAATATGGGCTGCTGTCTTCTCAACAGAGTATTAAATGCTTTATTCAAAATACTTTTGGATGCAAACTAAAAATAAAATTATTTTAAAGTACTGATGTTCTTGAAAATATTACATGTGGTTGGGGGTGTTTTTATTTACTTGAAGGACTTGTTCATGCAGGAAGCCACAGGTTACTATTCTACTTTCCCTTAAATTGATGGCAAAAACCAGCTTGACTTCAGAAGGAACAGGATCAGACCTGTAGTCAAGGTTTAGCAGCATTGGGAAAAATCCTGCAGTTCTTACTCTTAGTTTTGTCAGGCAAAATTCCCAATATCTTTAGCATTTGGAGCACAAATCTTAGCTCTTTTTGGAAGAGATTCCAGTATACCAGATTGCATAGAATATGAATGTGCATGAAATACTACACAATAAACGCTGATGTAAAGAACAGGGTCTGACTGCCCTTTCATGAATTTTGAATACATGTAAGGGAAACTCTGTTGTGAGCATCTATTCTGAGGTCCTGGGATAATGCAGGGCATGTAATTTCACCCTGTAATTCCTGTTTCAAGCTCGTAACTTCTAGATAAATTTAAAGCCTGTTACTAATTAGTCCAAACTGCTTCTTTTAGTACATATTTAGTGTAGATTACTTAACTTTTTATCCCTTTAATGTCCATTACATGGTAAGAAATGTGAAATTAGTAGTAAAATGTTTTCATTTGGGAAACCACATCTATCTAATTGTATTTGGTGATGACGGTATAGAGATTATTTTCACCAAGTTATTTTCTTCCAGTATATTCAGAACTCTTCACTGATACATGTTAAAAATTTGCTCTAGGCTGCTAGATACTTTGGCAGGGCTGATTTTTCCCTTAGGGCTGCCTGTTTGGGTAACTAATGTGACAGTAATGAGGGTTTTTTATAATTGAGGAAGTGGTATGGTGACAGTTTTATTTGTATATTCTGTTATTGCAACAAATTATTATATTTAGAATAAACACAGGGTTTTATCACCTTGATGGATGTGCATATAGACAATGGACTGCACAATACAGTAGGAGAATATTGTTAAAGTTTCAAAATTGCATCTAAAACTTGTGTTTATACATATAAGTACAACTTCTTTTAGTGTATGCCATCTGATACAATTTTTTAGTTGTCTGACCCTTTTTCCCACTTATTCTTGCTTTGGTTTTTTCAAGGTTTTCACTAAATTAAAATTGCTTCATTCAGGTTGATCAGTTTGTGGTCTTAAGCCACCTGTTCTTCACAGCCTTCAGCCTTCTCTCTGGAAACAGGCTTTTTCGCTGATACTCCTGCTCTTTCCAATGATATGACTAATAAGTGTTTCATAGAACTTCATAATGACAAATACTAAGTCACCTTTGGACACTGTTGTGAGCAAAGGTGCTATCATGGTTGCTGTAAGGGATGAGATAAACAAAACAGACAAAAAACAAACAAACAAACCTACTACTTTGAGATAGTTTAATCTCTTTGTCATAGGAGGGTCATGTGGATTTCACTTCAAAAGTTGAATCTGGGGAGTAATTCTTAACAACTCTTAACATATAAGAACGCTAGCAGTTACATTTCATTGAGATAACTAAAACCAGGAACCAGAAATGCATTAGGTTTTACTCTGTAAGTCTTTTTGTCCCAAGGAGCAAGTACCATGTGCTCACTCCATAGCTGGCTTCAGTTACTGTGTACTGGATGTCCAGAACAATTCCTTGCAGAACAAATCTTCCTGCACCAGCTGGAATCCAGATATAAGCATCAAATCAAAAGAATTACTAGAATGTGAATGCACAGATTCAACAAATATGGTAATATAATTTAGTGTTAGCTTACTTGTTTCATGATTCTGTGAATCCAGAGTTTCAAGTTCTCAGTGCTTTGTTGTACATGTAAAGCATGTATTGCAATAGAATGTTTCAGTGACCCGTGCGTTTCAAGCACCTCTTGCTTTAGGTTTTTGTGGTGCATCTCTATTAGTTTTGAGGGGGTTTTTGTTGTATCACAGTTGTGATTCACAATACAGGAATTTTTGCAAATGATGATGTTACATAGTAAATTGCCATTCCTGAAACTTGATTTTAGTTTTTCTAATACTAATCGATAACTTGCTTCCTTGAAAGATGCTTTTGCTCCCATCTTTATTTTGCCATGTAGTAAACTGCAACCTCACTTAATCAAGAGGTGTGGTAGTGCAATTTCATCCTACTATCACAAAGTTCAAAGTTTTTCCTGGATTACTCTGTTGCTAGCATCATACATTAGATTCCTCTTTCAGGAAACACTAGTTTAAAAATGTGGAAGTCAAGACAACAGTGTGGATGATAGATGAGTAATGGGGGAGGTATGAAAAATACTCTTGACACCTGGAATGGTTATTCATTAACTTTCCAGACGCACTAGAAACGTGGAAAGTGTATTCTTCCATGGAGGAATCTGTGCTGTCTTGCACTAGATATCTCTTCCGAATTGGAGAAATTGAAGGATACACTTACTCCATGTGAAATTTTGTGCACAACCTTTGTGTTTTTAAGTTTTTCATTTTTCATATCTTTTAATGCAAATATGGAAATTGCAGGGTCATTGGGTCTGAATGTACAAACAAGACACAGAAATCTGGAGAACCATGGCATTTGATCTTTGAAAACTATGCATGAATGCATGCTCCTATGAAAACCCCAAATTGCAAAAATCATTTGTAGTGGGCTAGAGAGGTATTTGACAGATTACGTGCAAGTACATACATGCGTGTTTCATTATTTGATTGCCTTAGGAGACTGGTGTTTAAGTTGGCAGATCTACTTACTGAAAGCAAAGCTCTTTGGCTGGCAGGCTTACCGAATGCCTGAAGGAGAGAGTCCAAATGCTGAGAGCAACAGAGAGGGAATGTGTTATGTGCAGAAAGCATGGGGAAGCTGTAAAGCCAGCAGGAAAAAATAGACTTGAATATGGTTCCAGTTTTTCTGTTGGGCTCAAGTTGATAGCCACACAGAAGTAAAAGCATGAAATTCTCTAATTTCAGTATAAAGTTAATGTTCTGGAAAATACTGTGTTTTCTATCATGCTAAGTATTATCTAGTTACCTGTTTGCAGCTTGTCAGAAATCTTTAATCCATTCTTATTTTCTAACTCAAAAAAAAAAAAAAAAAGCAGCTTGTTTTGGATGTTTACAGAGCACTGTCGGACTGTGACATAAGTGGACACTACAATAGGCTTTGAAACTTTCTTCTTGTCTTTATTAGCATGACACAAGATTACACTATTGACCCTCAGTATATGTTGAATTTCTGCATTTAATTTTGTGATATGTAATTTGTAGCTATCCTGGGGGAAAAAAAAGAAATAAAACAAAACCCCAATGCAGTCTTTACACATACAAGCTTAGAACAAAACTATCCTGCAAGGTTTTGGAAGCAGCAGCCAAACAATATGAGTATGTGTATCTAAGTATGTATCTAAGTATGTGTATCTTGAGTATGTGTGTAAGAAGTCTACACCTTGCACTTTCTTGATGTCTTCCTTCTCAACCTCAGGCAACACAGGTTAGCATATTCACTTGGTCCTTTGCACTGTTCACTCCTAGCTGAATGCCATTATAGAATAACCAGCCACCTTGCTCTGTCTCCTAAGACTTCTCAATTTGAGAGCAAGGTTTGAAATGTGGGAAGCTGACAGGTGAAAAGCAGACTATGTAGTGAAACAAGAAAAAGAGAAGCAGAAAGGCTGGGTCCCCTGAGACATCAAGAAATATGCTATTTAAAAAAACCCAAACCACGAAAAAACAAAAATAAAAGGGAATTTCCCTTAAAATAAGGCCACGGTTTAGATGATTGCTCATACTGGTATGTCTAAATTATTTTAGAGGCTGCTAGTGGCACATTCACCATGAAAGACTAGAATCCTTTGGGAGGTAGCAGGTCCTGCAATAAATAGGTACCTTGTGGTAGCATGGCAGAGCTTAGGCCAGTTACACCAGCTGTCTGCTGCATCTGCCATTTTTGAGGAGCTTTATCTTGTAAAATCCTCAGTAAAGTTCTCTGAAGTTGCCACGTCTGAACTAATTAGGATATGAGTTTTTGCAGCTTCATGCAGGCAGTTCATGTGAACTATGTTTAAAAACAAGGAGTCATATGCCTGTTAGAAAAATCAGGTCAGTTTAAAATTAATGTATTCCTCCTGTTCCCAATAGGGAACTAGTTTTTTTGGAATGATTTTCCATCTGGGAGTCAAGTGAAATACCCTTTTTCCTTTTGGCTTGGCTGACAAATAAATAAATAAATAAATAAATAAATAAATAAATAAATAAATAAATAAATAAATAAATAAATAAATAAATAAATAAATAAATGCATAAATAAATAAATTTGAAAAGGTAAAATGAAATGAGGAGGTGTTCCCTTCTGGTAGGGTCAAATAAAGGTAACTGGTTCTTTCTTCTGGCAAGATGACCACGGCTTTCCTCTGGAGCACAATAACAAAACCATAAATGTAAGACTTTTTTTCTTTCCCCTCTCTCTCACTCTCAACCTCCCCACCACCCCGGACCCAGTAGGATAGCAAGAAAACAACCATGATATACTTGGCATTTTGACAGAATAGCCAATTCTCAGTCCTTGCTGGCCAGTGTGGAAGACAGCTTACTCCAGCCAGCCAGCAGCCTTTCAGCCTCTCAATCCTCCACCCATTTCTTAGTGAGTCATAGCTAGAAGGCCTTTTCACATGTTTGATCATATCTTGTGCAAGTCAAGAATGTATTTTTACTCCTTTATTGCATCCTATAAGCAACATTCCAAGTCAACTGAGTGACTGTTGCTTTAATCTCCTCACCTATGTGGAAACTGAGATAGAAGTATAGATAGATAGTGCCACTATTTTCAGATATGGATGGGTTAGAAGACCAGCTAACTTTCTTGGCAGGAGCAGGATGGTGGAAAAACTGGTTTGGGTTTTTTGGCTGTGTGACCTCTAGAAGATCTGTACACCAGCAGCACTTAAATATTCAAGACATTAGTATTTCTTGTCATTGTCATGTATACACTTAGTTGTTGTGATAAAGAACAACACAGAGTCCCCAGGCAGGTTCGAAGGAGAGTTCCTTTATTGCAAAAACCCGGCCTTTTTAAGCAGTTAGCCGGTTATCAGTTTACATAGTTTTAAGGCACAACAAACATAATTCAACCAACCACCATACACCACGATGTGAACATGCGACAATCACGCAGCGTGTTTTTCTACCCCTAATTCAGCTGTGTCTCTTTCCCACAGTCCTTTTCTACTTAGCCAAAGTAACAGGCCTGAGCCGTGGTTTTGCAAGGGCAACAAGGCCTTCCTTTTATGAGGTTTTACCTATATGCAACACTTAGTAGTCCTCTGCTGCGCTGACCAGAAGCCGTCCGGTGGCTTGGCAGGTGACAAGCTTCTGTTCTCCTGCTAAGGACAACTCTAAAAGAAAGTCCAAGGTGCGCGGTCTGCGGTAGAGAGGTGAACCCGTGCTGCGCAGAGTAGAGGCTCTCTAAGAGGCAGTCTGCCCCGAGAGCTGTCTGACACAAGCTTTAGGAGGCAGGCGCAGTCAGGATGTTGTTAGGCAACAGGCAGAGGCAAAGAGTGAAGGAGGTGACCTCTGTTGCTTTAATCCAGGCCTTTATTTCCCTGCCCCGGAGGGTCAGGAGAGATGCAGATCCTGAAGGGGAGCAAACAAAAGGAGCCCCAACTGACAGTTGCGGGGGGTTTTGTACAGAGGCAGAGAAAGGGGAGGAACAAGGAGACAACCAGTAGGGGGATGAAGAGGGGTGACAGGTAACCAATAACCAAGGTCAATGGGCAGAACTTATTTGAACAGACCAATCATAGGGGTAACTGGACAGAATCTTCCAGAACTTAATTGACTATACAATGAACTCATTATTAAACATAAGCTCACTTGTCCAATGGACAACTAAAGAGTAAAGAGGTTTTTAGAAACGGGGGAGGAGATAAGCTTAGGAGTGACAGCCAGTGGGTGGAGATGTTAAACCCCTGTCTCCTCCTTGGATCCACCCTCAGAGGGAGAGTCCCAGGCGGGGAAGTCAACCCACTTGATGTCATTTATCCTAAAGGTGGGTTGAGCCACCGCCACAGTCCTCTAAGTTCAGAGATGACATTGTTCCTGTTACCCAAGAATTTTCTACAAGGAAATTGGAGAATGTCTGCAGCACATTCCACTGTGTTGAAGTAGGTCAGTGTAGGGCAGCTGCCGGGTAGCAGAAGTAAGGAATGGAAGCAACGGGTCAAAGTGCTTCTTGCTCATGTCTTGGGTCTTTGTAGAGGACCTAAAAAGAGCTTCTGCCTCCCTTATTTATTCCATGAAAGAGCTGCATTTATTTGATCCACCTGAGCTAAAGATTGTAGGGAACATGTTGTCAGTTCTTAACCAGATTTACGTTTTTTCTAGTTCTGCCCTTCTGCAGCTTACACCTTCCAAGATCACTTACAAAGTATTTCTTTCAGTTATTTCACCCTATTCTGCTCAGTCTCACTCCTTTACAACACACCATTGGTTTTCAAGAGAGAGACCTTTTTCTTTGTTTTAGACCACAAGGCACTCTAACACTGTAAGGTTACAAAAGGATTTCTTAGATTTGAAGTATTTGGATTTTCTTAGAGAGGCTTTGTCTCTTGCTTTTGGTCTCTTTGCAAATGAATGCTCCCATTGCAGACTGAAATCCTGTTCCATACCTTCTTACCCTCACGTCAGTTAATCTTCGGCTTGCAGATGGTGATGTAAAAACACAGCCAGTTTTTTATGAGCACCATCGTTCTTGTTATTTTCAATTTTCTTTTACACTTCCTATAAACAGGTTTTGCACTATATGAATTTCATAACACAGTCTGTTGGTCAGTACACAAATGAAGGTCTTTTACCAGATAGAATTAGTTAACCAGTTGGGATCCTGACGGCTTTGTAAAAGTTCATGAAATTCATTCGTCACCTTAAGTGCTAAGGTCTGAATTAAAGCTATTTCAGCAGTGGAGAGTGAGCAAACAATGATTTATGCAACAGAGATCTTTAAGTTCATGCAGTAAGTACATGTACTTGATATTGCATAACATCCTTTTTATTTAGTATCTTGGTAGTGTGAAGTGTACTGGAATAAGAAAATAACAGTGATATTACTATGCAGAGAAATCTCGACAGGAGTATGACATGGGTCAAAAAATCTTATTGCATACAGACTTAGAGTTTTCTTCTTCATCTGGTGGTATAGAGGATGGTGGGATTAACTTTCTGTAGATTCAGTCCAGGATTTTCCTAATAATGTTTCTGTATCTATGTCAGATCACCCCACGGTTTAATGGCTGTAAGGATTAACCCAGTTTTACTTTCTCATAAGACTGCCTTTCAGCATTGCTTTATTCTGTTGCTACAGCTACAGCTCTAAGCTTTTGCTTTTTTCTTTTCTTTTTAGAGGAGGAGAAATGTTTGATTTGATTTGAAACGCATTAGTTTTTTGAATAAAAGTCATAGTGCCAGAGAGCTGTTACCATTGTTTGCGGTTTTTTTCTAGGTGACGGCTATACATTCATTATTTTTAACTTTCTGTGTACTTACAAATGTTTCCCATAATTCCCAAAAGATGAATGAGCAGTGTTGACTTTTATCTGTCAGCAGCTTCTGCCAGTTCTTTTATGTAAATCTTCCAGATCTAAACAACTTGACTTCTCAAGCATAGTAATACACATTATCTTTTTCTTGCAGTTGTGAAGAGCCTATTCTTTTCTTCTAGATTTCTTGCCTGTGGATAGTTTGACAGGGATTTGTTGGCATTCTTCCCCCATTAGTTTCTCTACAGCAAAAAGGTAGCAAAATAAAGCATTCCTTCAGAGCAAAACAACATACTGCCCTGAATTTTTATGTATTATGATTATTGAATAAAAAGAGCATTCTTTAAATGTGCTCCTCAAGCAGAGGTGCTATCACAGACCAGTGATGGCCTTGTGTAAGAAACTTTACATTACCAAAAGAAAGGAAACACCAATAAGGAATAAGGATTCTTTAGAGATGAGACAGGTCATTCTCAACAGTATTGCAGTGACCCTGGTATCTCATAGTGAAGGTTCATCCACAGTCCTGTCTTGGTTACAAAGAGAAGATGCTGCTGGAGCACCATTTCTCACCATCAGTGGTGGAAAGGGAATTGAGGTTAGTAATCTTTGTAGGATAGCACCAGATTACTCAGAAGAGAATACACGTTGCTACTTTTTAAATAAAAACGGTGCCAGCACATGAACTTGCTCTCTCTGGGAAGTTTTATCTGAGAGAGATCATTGAAATCATTTCACAATGACATTCCACTGGCTGGCCAGAACGAAAATTTTCAAGCGCCTCCTGAGATGGACCTCAGCATTCTTTCCCTTGAAAGACAGGCAACTGTCTCTCTCCTATGTATCAAATGTTTCCAGGAAAAACCAAATAGGTATTTCCTCTCCCACTTACTAGGAAGAACTCAAGAACAAATTGTGGACCAAAATACTTTTACAAGGGAAGCCGTGTTGAGATGAGATCATAGAAAATTCAGATTTGAAGAGGAAAATAAACAGAAGAATATAATCCTACTGCATGACCATGTGTCCTTGTACGATCTAGGTAATATTCCAGGTACTAAATTACTCAGTTCTTCAGCTGAGTTTTATCCTTTGAGAGCTATGGTCTTTGTGCACTGAAATGGGCAGTATAATTTCTTGGGAAAAATTCTCTATCATTCTATGAAAAGAGATGAAAGCATGAACTGAAATTGCACATGCAGCCTTAGTTCTTTGTGGGCTTAAGTTCTGAGTGCTTGACCTTGGTGGTGGTCTTGATGCTCTTACAATGTAGTTTTGTTAATGTGTCTGTGTAGTATAGCAGACATCAGAGGGAGTTTTGCTGCTCATTCCTTATAGAGTGACTCTAGCGAAAGTACCATGTAAATGTATTAACTTACATCTAGTCACTTTGGAATAAATTATATTTTTACTAAAGTTTCACTGTTGCTTTATTAAAAAAAAAGTCTAGAGTGCAGAAGTTAATAGAAATCATGGCATAAATATCCTTGGGAAAGATGAGATAGTTTGTGGGAAGGCAGCTGGCAACAGTTCTAAGGGAATGCTTAGTTAATCATAATACCAGTAAGGGAGGTTTTGTTTAGAGAACTATCAAAATTTTGTCTAATAAAGACTTCTATGTACCACTACTAAAATCTGGATGTTTAATGGCAATAATAACACTGAAGCACCGGGAACTTGCTAAGTAAGCCACAAGATGCAGCTGCCAGTGGCATGTACTGTTTGTCCTCATGCCAGCACTATCCACACTACACTTGAACATTCACTGTTTTATATTTCTCTTCTTGATAGCATGTATAGTTTCATGTCAAACCACTGCCAGAAGCTGAAATTCTCAGTTAGTGTCTCTGAGCAGGCCGAGTTACTCAAATTCTTGCAGATCTCAGCTCTTTTCAGTCCTGGAACAGCAGTCCTGAAGGAGGAGGAAGGAATATAACAAGCCTCACTTCATGGAAAAGGCAGTTTTGCATTTTATCGGTCCAGTTGCTTGGTTGACCCTGTCCTTTTCCTTCCTTTCTGTCGTCTCTGTCATCATCTTCTTGCATGTGGTGATGCAGTAACTTGGTACCTACATCACAGTTTACCTCTCATCTGCTGATACCTCTCTGACTGAAAACTGCTGCCAGGGAACCTGCAGATGTCAACAAGACATGAAAAACAGGTGTTGGCTTATTAAAATATTTTTTTCTCTGTCCTTGGAATCATGCTCTGATTCCAACATGCTGGCTTGTTCTATTTAGAGACATTAACCTGTCCTTCCATTTAAAGTGATGCTTGTCGGGAGTGTGAGAACACGACTACTGCTGTGGTTCTGCATGTCACACAGGGCTTGAGGTGATCTCTGAGAGTGAAGGGTAAGAAAGAATTACTTGACAGTCTGCCACGCCTGAGAAAAGCATGGGAAGCCTCAAGCTGTGCCAATACTCTAGACTACATGAGGGAGGTGAGATGAGCCTCTCCTGGAATCCAGCAGTGTCAAAGTCCCAGTGCCAGCCTGCTTGAATTTCAGCTCCAATGATATCTATCCTGACCCACACTCTGGTCTCCTCAGCTTCACAAGTGCCCCCTCTCCTTAGAAACAGAAAGACATCTTTTACTACATTCTTGCTTATTTCTTATTTTATTCTTTCTGTTTATCTCACAGATCCTTGAAAGAAGAGTTGAATGAGCAGGTGGTTTTCCCATCTCTTCCTTGCTCTTTAGGGGTGGGAGTTTCTTTTGCAAAACCGTTTGTGCATTATGTATGGCATTATAATGCAGTGTACTGCATGCCAGAATCCTTTACTTAGTTAATAAGTTTTTCCTCAGAACAGTACTGCTCATGTTTTCTAATCATGTTAATAATAGCTTTAAATAGTTGCAGCCATTTCAAACCTTAAATTCAATTCTGTTTGAAAAAAGAGTATTGCAAAAGCTCACCCATAGAGGGAAGCAGAATACTGTCTTAACTACAGGCTGCTTTTTAAAAATTATCCATGCTTCAGATGAAGCCAACAAAGAACATCTGTTGTCTTAATTATAGCTTCTATTTCTAAGAAGTATGTTCTGTAGCAGATGAGAAAAGTGTCTGACAGCTCATAATTCATAAAGTTACTGAGGTTTAATCTGATAGAATATTATGTACAGAATTCCTTCTCAGTACAGACATTATCACTTCCCCTTCAACTGATGATAGAAATAGGGCTTTATGAAATATTATAAATTAGTAAGTGTGAAACATGATTATCAGACACTATTAAAAGTATTAAACTCTTATAAAGGAATATAGTTCTTTGTACTCTGTTGCTTTGTGGTTTTGTTTTTCTTCTTATCTCTGCAACTAAACTATCCTCAAGCCAGACACAATCTCTTTGTTCTTTCTCTCTCTGCTTTCATTTTGCTTTGTGTTAGAGGAATTCTTAGTTGATTACTGCAGCAGCTCTAGGACAAGTATTCATTTTTGTGACAGAGAAGGGTAAAAAGATCCTGTATTTCTTTCAGAGAATTGGAATCTTATGAAGTAACACTTTCTATATCAAATCAGAGGGGTTTTTTTCCTAGTCCTGCCATCTATTCCTCATGGATTATTTTCTTAATCTGTATTTACCAGGGTTTGTTTCACCCCTTTTCACATAGCTGCCCCTTATTCTTTTTAGCCCTGAGAGTGCAGCTGGCACAACTTCATAAACTGGATTGAAGAGGGGAATTAGTTCTCCTGGCCCCCCAAAATTCCCTGCATAGTCACCATGCACATGATACTTTATCAACCAGAGCATTGCTTGCATGTGAGCTGACAACCCTGGGAAGTATCTAGGCAAAGTATTTTATTGGTCTCAGTTACAGCATTGATTTATGCAAGTAACTATGTCTTTTTGGCATACTATGTGTAGCTAGGATAAAATGAAGTAACATTCAGTTTTTATTCTGACCCTCTTAGATTTAGTGGGTTGGACTATAAATGGCCCAATCTTAATATACATGTGTTTGTCCTCCTGAAGAAATGACTGCCTTATTCTGTTAAATGCCACAATATTATGACAAGTTTTGTATCTTTTACTGTAAAAGTTGGTTTGAGATGCCCTTTTTTAAGTGTATAGGCTATGTTGTTAGTACCTACCTTACACAGAGGAACCTGTAGATGTTGGCTTTGTTTTGGGCAGTAAACTGGGAGTGACGAGTCAGAAGATCATGCTTGTGAGAACTGCTGTTTTCATCCTTTTGGAATAAGCCCCTTGGGTAAGTAGTTGTCACTCAGTGGTACTGATGTAGGATCACAGCAGAAGTATGAATGCTTCACAAAGATATTTGAAGTCTGAAAGTGTATTGTCAGAACACTCTTCAGTCATCAGGGTTAAATGTTGTCATTGAGATGCCCTAGGAAGGCTTTATTCTGTTCTGCTTTATTCAGATGTTTCTCCATTGAAGACAAAGTAAAAAGAGGAATGACAGCAGATGAGATAAACCATTTTCTCAGTACAGGTCTGTATTTCCTGGCTGAGGTCTTCAGTGTTCTGTTAACAGAGAACATCTAAATCCAGTTACTACTTTGTCCTCCAGTTCCTATTATACCCAGCACCTATTAATCAGTGGAAGAAGCAGACTGTGCTGGGTACATAATATTCAAGGATTATAAAGTAGTGGTATTTTCATTCAATTTTCCAGTTGTACCCCACTCATTTAAAGTCACCAGCAGGCATCATTTCCCTATTCCTTTTCATAGCTCTGGGGTCATTCATATCACAATAAATTCTGAGTCTCAGACATTTTTCTGCCTCCATTTAAATGAACTTCTTCTGAGCCCAAAGGCCCATAGTGTTGATGGGCATGACCATTTCTTTTTCTAATGCTGCAATACTTTTCACCTGTCTTCAGTTGTCCTAAATCTAGTCCTCTCTACTGCCAAGGCTTCTGTGATATTCTGAGTCTGCAATCTGCCTGACTGATGACATCTCACAAAAGTAAGAGACAAGTAATAGTTGACAGACTTATCAAGCCACTTGTAATGATGTGTCAAACTCATGGAAGCTTAAATCTCTTTCATATTTTTCCATGAATGGTGTTGTGTTTTAAAATCTTTCTAATGAAACCCGTACTGGAGAAGGTGGTTGAGCCCTGAACACGTCTTCCTCCTGACACTTTAAATGGTGCTTTCAGCCTCTAGTAGCATTTAACTATAGCCAAATCAAATCATCTCAGTAGGGGCTAAGGAGAGATATTCTCTACCAACAGTTGCAGCTGAATTTACTATCTATTGCAATCCTTGATTTGTCTGAGACACACAGTGGCATTGACTTTGTCTTCACTCTCACCTTTTTGTCTTTCATTTTTGCCCAGTGAAAACCTTTTGCTAATGGCAGTTGGGCAGTTCTGAACATTGTTCTTTTGGTAAATACCATTAGGTTATCTGAAAACACAAATGTCAAGGCAAGGTTGCGGTCTTCAAATCCCAGTGTGAGTTGCTCTTTGGTATTTAATTGTAAAACCAGACTTACCTTCTGTGTTGGTATGACACTGAACCTAAAGCATAGATTTCTATGGAAAACTTCTCCATAGAGTTTGGAATTTGGAGGTTTTTTAATCTTTCATACTATTGTACTGAGACTTTTTGCAGGAACTCACTACTTTTTAGTATTTAATATTTTTTATATATATAATATTTAGTATTTATTTAATATTTAGTATTTAATACTTTTTAGTATTGAGAAACATATGGTGGATCACAGAATTCCCTCTCACTAAGAGTTAAGAGCTTTGTGTAAGGCTCCTTTCACTTTGATGTGTTGTGAGGCTCATGTGGCCTTTTCTTCCCCAGCTGGTAACAGCAGGTGCTGAGAGGGCTGCAGTGGCTGAGGTTCAGCATCTGTACCAGCTGCCACCACAAGGCCATGAGAAGCTTCAGGTTGTGCCATCATCTGTGTGGCAGTACCTCCTAGTGCTTTCCACTTTTCCAGGATCTTAACCTGTGTTTCTGCAGGGATGGCTTTCGATGTGTTCCCAGCACAATCTCCTCAAGCTCTGCTGTCTCTGATATGGGGGTCACTAGCAGCCAGCACCCTGGAGGAGTACATAGGACTGCTCAATACATACCACTGCCTGGAAGGCCCTGCAGAACTGCCAAACTGCCCTCATTTCCAACACATCTTCACTGGAATTCAACATTGCATACTGTTAAGCCGTTGAATTCAGCCATTATGGCTCCTTATTGAAATTCAGATTCTGTTTCCAGGAAGATAGGTGATAATAGTGGAATATTGTTTGAATTCCATTTCCCTTACCTAGTAGAGTACTTAACTGCTGAAATAGTAGTATTTCAATCAAGAAAGTAAGCTCCTGTGTTTCTCAGAATTTTCAATAGCAAGCATGGGTGTTGAACTTTGTATGAAACCCTCCATTGTCCACAGCTGGTAATGCATTGTACTGAAGGTGCCACTGGCAGAAGTATTTTAGGTGCTTGAGCAGCCATAATTTCTTTACAGTTTGTTGGCTAATCCTGTTGGAGCATTATCACAACTTGCTTGACTATGATCCTTTGCATTTCTTCTTCTGCATTAATTACTATGCTTATGTTTAATATAGCTGATTTAAGTACTGGTAAAACCTTTCATGTCTGGAGTTATTGTATGACTTTCAAACAAGGATGTGTGTAAATCTATTGAAAATCATTATGTTAGTGGATACAATTGCATGTATAAAGAGTATATCTGCGTGTACCATAAGTAGTATGATCATCTTAAGACCTGAGCTCTCAAATAGTAGAATTTGTTGTCATCAGAAGCAAAATGTGTGCACGAACTTTAATGCCATTTCTGGAAAAATAAGAATATTCGTGGAGTAGTCTTAACTCAAAGTTAAATTCAAGTAGAGTTAGTATATAGTTCCTGTAAATATTTAGAAATTAAACTCCCTTTCATGCTATGTACTGTACATTCTAAGGGGTTGTATTACATATGTTTTTCAATTTCATTCTTCTTCTAACAGTAATGAAAGATATGTTTCAGAAGCGTCTGAAGCCAAATTGCAGCTTTAAATTTCCACTTGTCAATGCCAGGTACTAACTCTATATCTTTTTACTGAGAACCCTTCCAAAAGGTGCAGCTGTGTGCTGGTTTCATCTTGCACTTTGTAGCTGTGCTGGCAACCCTTGAATGTAAGGTATGCCCTCATCTCCCACACATTGCCATTGCCTTAGAGATGTTCAGTCCTGCCTGTAACAGGGAGAAGGAAGAGTTTGCAGATTGGAGAGAACCCTTGATTTGTGGTTCATTTAATTGGTTCTCACTGTGATAAGGTAAAAACAGAGCTAGTGGAAAATCCGCTTTTATCAAGTGTCATCAGAAGCTTCCTTACTATCTGAAGACCCACTACTAGACCTAAAAAGAAGACCACTTTGAGAACCATTATATATTGGAGGCCCTGGAATTAAAAAAAAAAAAAAAAACAAAACCAAAAAAACAACATAAACCACGAAACAGAGGAATTTGGGGAAAATATTGCTTTTAAATGAAAAACTCATATGGGATTTTAGCAAACGGATCTACAAAGTTGCTCAGATCCTTTAAAGTGGATTTGATTCTCCAAACATCTTTGCTGTCCTACAGTGTTCTTCAAAGGAAAAGATTCTTTTGAAATCAGGTACTAAATGCAGGTTGCATGTGAGTGTCTCTTCAGTCGTCTTTTCCTAAAACTGACCTATCTAAAAAGTTTTCCTTTCCTTCTGGAAATCTTAATATGCATACTGAGTTTTCTCCTGGAACACCTAATCTAGAATCAGGACTTCTTTAATCATAACTTGTATTCTGGCTCTTGAAGTAATTCCCCCCC
>VZTH01001985.1:264075-283798 GCA_013397815.1 Aleadryas rufinucha
TCTCCCCCCCCCCCCCCCCCCCCCGAAATTAGGTGTAATTTTCTTCAGTTTAGCTTCTGAGATTTCCTCTCAGCATCTTGAAACTGAAGTGCACTGTTGCCAAATTGGGCTGTCTTCTGTATAAATGTAATAAATTAGCTTCAGTTCTTTGAGCACTGTTAAGTTTTTTGGGGCTTTTTTCTGACTATGTGAGTCTTGTGAAGCCTTTCACCTTTAAATGAACATAATTTTCCATGTTGTTCAAAAGCTGGGAAATTTGAAGCAAAAGTCATTATGATGTTATGCGTTAATTATATTGGAGATGACACAATGAGTAGGAAATCCTAGAACAGGTGAGAGGTTAAGTGATTTTAATTTGTTCGTGTTTTCTTCAACATGCTGATGAAGTGAATGTTTTTCTTCTATGTTGCTGAGCGTTGTAACTGTGTGACTTAGATGTTTTCTTCTGTAACTGCTGTGTTGCTGATAACTGCAGGTTTTGTACCTGCTGTTGTGTCTCTCTGTTGTTTGTGTCTTTTTGCTGTAGAGCTTGTACTGACCAGTGTGCACAGTATTAAAAGAAAGGTGAACATCCAGAGTTTTCAGTCAAATACACAAGTATTTTACAGACTATGTATTTATGGAATAGATTGTCATTCATTTGAAGTCTCATGTCATCTAAAAGTTCAGCAATATCTTTGGCTATATAAGTTTCCAGTTTTGGAAAAGAATGGATTAAAGAGAGGAAGAGACATCTGAAATCCTCTGAACTCCTAAAACGCATATTTTAGGGTAGCAGAGAAGTTTTGGAAACCTTTCCTTTTAAGCCGTGTGATGTTTTCTTTGCATACATGTTTTGTAGATGTATTACAGATTTTGTGTAAATATAAAGGGAAATGCATATCTTCCAAAAGCCTTTCACTTTAAGTAAGAATATTGTTTGATGAATACTCTACAACAAAAATATTAAGTAACAGATTATGATACAAACCTAGTTTATTAGCTAAAATTCTGCTTAAAGTTTAGATGAAAAGCATGGAGCATCAAAAAGGTTGCAGGAAGAGGCTCTCTCTGCTTAGGTAATTTAGGTAAAGTCTACGCCACCCCAATCCTAATGTCCCTTGGAGACAAACTGTTTCCTGTACTGTCTTGTCTTCACCTTGCAAGGGGCTTCTTCCCAAAACTGACAGCTTCCCCTGACTCTGGGTTCTCCTCTTTGCTTTCCTTGGACTCCATCCCTCATGTAGACAGTCTGCATCAGTGGAAATTGGAATTATTTTTCTAAATACACCTTGTTGATAGGTGTATGGTATGTCTTGCCATCATTTCAAGGTACAGCTTGGTTAATGGAAGAAAGCACTGTGCTCCTCAGTAGCCTGGGTGGGCCATCGCTGAACTGCCAAGCTGTCACTTGATAAGGTTCAAATGTCTGTCAGTTTTGACTTCCATCCTCTGTCTCTTTTTATCCTTCTTTGTCTCTTTCCTCTGTTTCAGTTTAGACCGCTGACTGGCTGCATGCTGCCTCCAGGTGCAATTAGGAGATGAGCATCTTTGTTCAGAGATGATGCAATTTTGTTGCTGTTATGAAAGAGGGAGAAATTTAATGTAACTGGCTACCTAAGGGACCCAAAAATTGCTTTCATAGGTAAAAATACGTAAATGCTGTTGTTACTGTTCTTCCTCTGCCACCATGTAAGGACCCATTCTAAGCCCTTCGCATTCTCTTCAGTCTATTAGTATCTCACAATCAGAGTATTTTCATAGCATACCCTTTGATATGACTCTGATCTTTTGTTTATTCTTTCAATAGATTTGTCCACATCATAAGATAGTTTCATAGTTCAGGGTTGGAAAGAAGTGTTTGATCTGAATATTACAAATCAGTTGGTTTGTATTTCACTATGCCTCAGCAGAGGCTGCTTGGAGTGCAGCATTTTCCATTTGAGTCCATCGTGTGTTTGATGAAGCAGATATAAAAGAGATGTTCCAAATGGAATCTGAAAGTGATTTGAAGATGGAAAGTGTTCAAAAGTCTGTTTGCTCCCTGAGTAGCTTGTTCTGCATTAATACACCTATATAACGTGCTTTCTTTGAATTTAGCTTTTAATCGGAGTGTCATACTAAGTCACACAGAATTTTGGAGTTTATTATGTCTACTCATTTGCATTTTTCAGCTCATAAAGATGCCACTAAGGAAAGAATCTGCCCTCTAAAAAGCTGTGCAGATAATCCTTAGTTACAGTTCTGTCTGCTGTCTTTGTTGCATTATATGAGCCTAGTTTTAGGTTTTTCTTTATTTTGCCCAGGACTTATAATGAAACTAGTATGTAGGCATATTACTTGTCCTTTCAGGGTGCAGATTGGGTATTAGAACTCTTTGGATCTCTGGGAATTGCTCTTATTTTCCTCAAATCATTAAAAAGCATCAGCAGAACTGAGATCTGCATAGACAACTCTTTTGAAACTCCTGAATGGTTATTTTCTGGGCCTCGTAAGTTAAACTGTTGTGACTAACAGATGTTTTTCTAATATCCTCAGTTATGAATGGATTAGAAAGTATTCTATCATTATGGTACCATCATTTTCCTTCTTTTTGCAAGTATGCTTCACTTCCATTACTACTATTGTCTTTCATTTTGCTCCTCATCTCTCTACACTTCCAAACTTCTGTCCCTTCCTTGCTCTCTTACTGTTTTTTAAATTTGTACTGGTTTTGGCTGGGGAAGAAGTAATTTTCTTCATAGTAGCTATCATGGGGCTGTGTTTCAGATTCATGCTGGAAACAGTGCTGATAGCACAGGGATGTTTTAATTACTGCTGAGCAGGGTTTATACAGTGTAAAGGCCTTTCTTGCTTCAGACCCCACCTCATCAGTGCGGAGACTGGGGGTGCAGAAGTTGGGAGGGGACACAGCCAGGACAGCTGACCACAACTGACACAGGGACATTCCATACCACAGAGCACTGTGTTCAGCAGTAAAGCTGGGGGAAGGAGAAGGAAGAGGAGATGTACAGAGTGATGGCTTTTGCCTTCCCAAGTCACCCTTACCCAGTGATGAAGCCCTGCTCTCCTGGAGATGGCTGAACATCTGCCTGCCCATGAAATGCAGTGAATGACTTCCTTGATCTGCTTTGCTTTTGTGCGTGGCTTTTGCTTTCCCTGTTAAACTATCTAAACCTCAATCCATGAATTTTCTCACTTTTACCGTTCTGACTCTCACCCCTATCCCACTAGAGGAGAGTGTGTGAGCAGTTGTGTGGGACCTAGTTGCTGGCTGGGGTTAAACCACAGCAAAATCGTTTGCATTTTTATGAAGTTATGTAATCCAAAATAGGGTGAATTACCAGGCAGAATTATCTGCTTTCTCTTTCTCAGTTAATATATATTTAAATTTTTTTTGCTATCTCAAAGGGTTTTTTTATAAACTCTCTGTTCATAATTTTCTGTTGTGTTTTTTTCTCCTTCTGCTTAGTTATCGTCATCATTTTGTTTCAGTCTTCTGAAAACAGGGGGTGTGCATGTGCATATATGTATTTATACATACTCATGCAGGCACCTATGTGTATGTGTGCTTAAGAATTGCCCTCTGTTTGTCCAAGGTGAGCTGAGCAGACATCGCCATTGCGTAGGCAACTGGCAGTTTTTACTTCAGCGATTAATCTTTGTTTATCAATCATAATCCATCAAACTATGCCAGATGTTTCTGGCAGTAGTTTAATATCTTTATGTAAACATTCTTGTTTCCAAAAACAGGACCACTCTCAAACTTTTGAATTATTCTTTTGGCAAAAATTGTGTATTTAGAGATAGATCTTTCCTCACTGAGCCAGAACATTCCTTTACAGAGTATGTTCTCTTCATGAAGAAACTAGATTGCATGAAAACTGACTTTGTATAAAACTTGTATGCAGTTTTGTTTGAATCTGCAAAGTGTCCCTTTCCAAATATACTGCTATTTGTTCCTAATCAGTCCATGTAGAAAAGAAAATTCTTGTTTCAAGTGAACTATACTGTTAATAGTACGATGCTTGAAAATTGAAATGCACAGAACACTGAGCTTCTGTATGAGTGTGAAACACTTGTTTCTTCTGCTGTTTCAGGCCTTTGTAAGTGTTTTACCCAGGGGATCGGGCACTCCCAGACTGTTACGTGTTTAGCTTCTTCACTTGGTGCACAATGTATGTTAATGTCTCAGACCAAAAGATTTTTTCTTTCCTTGCTTGCATTGTATTTCTGCACATCCATAGGCTGCAAATTTTTATTGCGTTTTCTTTTCCTAGACAATATGGAGAGTGAAATCTAGGACTGAGGTCCCTAAATGAAAATGCTATGAAAAATGGAACTGTCATAATTTTTAACCCTTTTTTTGATTAAGTGTGGAATTTTCTCATATAGCCCTGACAAGTGGGATGTTTGTTCTATAATTTAAAATTAACTGGTTGCATTACATGTCATGATTTTCATAAAAGCAATTGGATTCACCTACAGCTTGGCTTATTTTCTTCCTTTTTTTTTACAGCTTTTTCACTTCCAGATCTTACAGAGCAGTTTGCATCTCCTGATGTTGCTCCACCAATTCTTGTCAAGATAGTAGAGACAATTGAAAAGAAAGGTAGGCTGAAGAACGATCTACCAAAGTTCTTTGTTACTTATGTGAACCAAGGCTGCAGAATCAGATCCAGAGCTGGTATGTCTTCTTTCTAGAGCTGATAATGCATCACATTACTTAACATCCAAAATAATGTCCTTTAAGGTCTGCTGCACTGGTTTCTGCTCATTAGAGGCTATTTGGACTGTAGGAGCAAAACCAAAGGTGACCTCAAATGGCATTTAATAACTAATATAAATATTATTGAAAGACGAGGGAGAAGGGTTTGGTACTGTTTTGTTTTTTGTAACCAGTAAGCATCTGAAGCTGATTATGGAAATGCCAGCATGACACTGAGTTGGATACACGGCCACACTGGGAAAAAGTAATGTTTTGCCCCAAAGCACGGGAAAAAATAATAGAATAAAATATGAAAAGGTTACAAGAACTGGTTTTATTCTTCAGGAGCCAATTCTTTATTGCTGCTCTGTAATGAGCCAGACAGTGTTTCTTTTTTGTTATTTTTTTCCTCATCTACTTTCCTGTGCTGATGTCTCTCCATCCTTTTGAGGCTTTCCTCTTTCTTTTACAATGTTGTACTTCTTTTGCCCCGTTTCTGTCTTCCTGGCACCTCCTCTGATGTTGCCTTTGTAGTCCTGGTGAGGTAAGGAGCAGCTCAGTGAGTCCTGCTCATTCAGGGGCCTTAAGCTGGGGAACAAGAGCAAAAGTGGTATTCTGATCAGGATCAGGCTGCTGTCCTTGGGGGCATAGGTTCTAACATACTCCTCTGACACTTTAAAAGAATGTAAGCCTTTCCTGAAAGAGTAGGAGCTTGCTGATACCAATGTGAAGGGCCAGTATTTAGCACCAGTTTGCATAAGGAACAGCTGCCTTCAGGAGACACCACTGATAGTGTTAAATTGTCAGTGCTCTGCATTCCTGCATATGGTCTCTTTCTTTGTGTCTTCTCTATTTTCACTGATGTAGGAAAGTTGTAAACGGTATCTTTCATGTGAAAACACTTTAGTGATGTCTTTTGTAATAATTCAGGTGAATTATTAGACACATTATGTGATATATACAGATATTTTCTCTGACACCACTGTGAGTCTGTGTCCTAGTCCTTGCCTTCTACAGTTGGCTAGTGGACAGTTATACAGAACTACTGGACTACTGGCATCTCTGATCTTCCTTGGCCAGCTTTTTCTGCAGACACAGCAGTTTGAATGCACAGAGAGGTGTCTTACAGCCTTAAAAAGCAATCACATTATGTAGTGTGGTAGGCAAAAGAATGCTGCTATTTTATACTCTAAGTACTTATTGAAAAAAACAGAAATACGTTGTGTCAGGGCAACAGTCACCGAAATATTATTATGTTCCATTGATTTTGTTTTGAAGGTCTGGAGTGCTCAACTCTGTATGGAACACAAGGCTCAAGCAGCGCAGTGGAATTAAGACAAATTTTTGAATGTGGTAAGTACAGTTCTCTTCCTTAGAGCACTAGACAGATTTTGTGGTCAGACCACTCCCACTTGTGTGCTGGCTCTCAATACTATACTATTAAAAAGACATTTGTAAGTAAAAAAGTTTTCTAACTTTTGCACTTCATACGTGAAGTATTTTTCACTTTTACAAGATGTCTATTTTCATGGGTCCACTGCATGTTTTTTTTCTAAGAATAATTTTTTTAATCTCTTCTTGTCCTCTTGCTTGTTCAAAGACTGACAATCTATCTGTACAGAGAAAAACAAGATGTTTTATTCCGAATGGATGTAAAGATACATTCTTCCTGAAAGGCTGCAGGTTATTATTTTGTAAACAAATGGCCAGTTGTTTATATACAGTTCTATGTGAGCATTTTTTTTGGTCCAGTAGGTAGGGTGGTTATAGCTGCCCATTATCTACCTCCTACAGAGTGATACTGAAGTGAAAGAGACAATTGAATTAATATTGTAGGCTGAGTTCTCAGACAGCAAAATGCAACTACACCACTAACACCACATACCCGTTCAAGTTTCCTGAAATATATTTCCTCTTCTTTTTTGGTATGCTTAATTTCTACTTCATGTCAGAATATACTGCCATGGCAGCACTGTTTCAGTATGAGAGTAGGAGGAGAGTTTGACCACAACTTGGCGAGCTGAAGTGCAATGTGTGGTGTGAGCTTTCACTTGCCTAAAAGAGCACAAAATACAAGGGGTAGAAAATGGAAATAGCTACATGCCTTGTTGACAGAGGGACAAAGAAAGCAAACTCACACAGTGAATTAGTCTCCTCATTTTTAATAATTGCAAACATTAACAAAGTAAATAAGAGATGATACTCTGAGTTGTCTGTTTTTTCAAAACAAAAGAGCATCCTGTCCTATGCTGATTTTGGTAGGAGTGAAGAAGTGTATGTGTACAAGCAGGGAGAGGAGATAGGCATGTGGTATGAGATAGCAGCCTCTTGATACCAGTCACATTTTTAGTTTTGTATTTATGTTTTTCAGTCCAGATAAATCCAGATTTTCTTTGGCACCAATATGATTGTATCTCTTAATTTATCTGAATCCTTTCTTAAGTCTTTAAACTGAGATATATTTTTGTGAAGGGTTCATCTATCTTTTGAGATGAAAAACTGATGGTTTACATGTATTCTTACTTAAAATGTAACAGAAACAGAACTTTACTCTTTAGTAAAAGGATCTCTCTCTGAGTTCTCTTTAAGATTAAATTGGGATCTTCCAGGACAGAGTTGGTATAGTGAGTATCCAGGTGCAGGGATACAGACAGATCTCATTTCCTCTGCCTGCTCTCTTTGAATTAGCAGAATGCTAATTCAGAGGGCAAAGTCAGCTTTGGTCTCAAAGTTGTGAACTTGCATTAGTGTGCTGTTCTGCT
The DNA here is from genome assembly GCA_013397815.1 of Aleadryas rufinucha. Lineage (NCBI taxonomy): Eukaryota > Metazoa > Chordata > Aves > Passeriformes > Aleadryas > Aleadryas rufinucha. The sequence goes on from VZTH01001985.1 coordinate 271,525, forward strand.
AGTGGTTAAAATGCTCTCCATTTTTTTATTGAATAACTGTCTGTTAGCATCAACACAATACTATCTAGCTCCAAAATCAAAGCTGACTTACATCTGGTCAGCTCAGCAGATGGAAGAGTTCAGGTCTGTTTATGATATTACACCCAGAGAGTTGCAGAGTAAGTACATTATTATTCATGTATTCATTGTAGTAATTTGGGACATACTTTAGAGAAATGGTCAACACTGAAGAAGTATGTTTTAACTTGGTTTATGAAATAAAAACCAGCCAGTGAGCAACAAAACTAATAAAAACTATTTCTTTAAGAATTTATGATTGGATTCTCTGACACATATGCTCTTGTAGAATTCATTCCCACACTGCAAGTTTTATATCATTAAAAACATTCATTATGTCTTTTTTCTCATGCAAATTCTTTGGTGTCTGATAAGATTTGAGCTCATATTGCAAGCTTTTCATTGGGGAAGACAAAGAAGGTGGAGGAGCATTAAAGTTTCTCACTACCCACTCTTGGCTGCCTTATTTCACGGTGTTTGTAGGCACATCATATATCTGATTCCTCTACCTCCCTGTTGCCTTTGTTTAAACTGGACAAACAGATTCAGTAGTTATTTTACCAGGGACCTTGCTAGATAGAAGGTTGATCAGCATTAATGCCTCCAAATGCTTGTACAAAATATGGATCTTTTTGTATACACTTAGGAATTTACTGTGCCAGAGTTTCATGCTACAGGATGAACCCTAATCTTGCTTTTACTACCTAAGGATTTCTGTATTTTCCCATTTTTATTTTTGCTGCCTATATTCCTTGCTTCAGCACTAACAAGTAGTCCTTTATGTGATACTCCCAAACCTTATCCCAAGTCATAACTGTCCTGAAAGGGTATCAAGTTTTACAAGACATATCCCAACAGCTGCATAAAACACCAAATACACAGTTCTGCATGTGTATATTTGTTTCAACTTACTTACATAAATATTTGCAGACTTGGATCCCCAAGATGTTAATCAAACTTTCAGTCATAATAGAAGTAGCTCCCTGTAGAGAAGCTGCATTTGACCAAACCTTTGATTAGTACTTACTTCTTACACAAAATATTTACACATAAAACAGAGACCTGTTAAAAATATTCTGAAGTTCCATAACATTGCCAAGATGCAGCAAGTCACTACCATTACTCTGAGTTCAGCCCTGAACTGTATGTGACAGAAGGCCACACACAGCTATGGAAACCATTTGGTTCATCAGATGCCAAAGGACTGAGCGTGGTGTTGAACTCTGTGTGTTCTTCATCTCAAAGGTGTTTCTTCGCGTCTTATGACAAGGTTCTTTCTTACGAATTGTTCCCCATAAACCAGATGTAAGTTTGCAATTTTGGCTTATTATGAGCTTGTATATTTTTTCCAGTTTCTGAAGTCTAAAAAGCATGTTACTCTTTCCCTTTAGATGCCTCTTCATTAGATTTAGAGACATTTGATGTTCATACTTTATCAGATGCTCTCAAGAGGTATATCCTGGACCTGCCAAATCCCATCATTCCAGCAGCTGTTTACAATGACATGATTTCTGTAGCTCAAGGTATGATTATCATATTATTTCAAATGTCAAACAAAAAGCTTTTATTAGAATTCTGACTATCTGATGGTTCAGCTGTCATCCTCCGAACAGCAAAGATTCTGCACAACCTGCCAGCCTCTCAGAAGCCATAAATACCTTTGCCACTTTCAATGAAAGCTGTTTCAGTTCAGATCTAGACATTATTCTGCGTTATTTGGTTACTTATTTAGGTAAACATAATGGAAAATAGAAGGGATAACACAGTTCTCTTCATTTTAGTAACTAGAAATACTATAGAAGAACTGGGGGGAAAAAATCAAGGACTTGCCTGTATACAGAAAGCTAATTTTTAACTTTTTATCAGTGCTGACAAAGTAAATGTATTAGAGGTCATGGAGTGCTGTGTTACATTGGGGTTGCAGATTGTGAAGTGAGAAATACATGCATGTGAGATTCATCGTCTACAGTGGTCATTTTAAACAAGTACAGCTTATAGGCTTCCAGCACATGGGCCAAGTATTCTGTTATATATCTCAGGACAGGATATTGTTACTGGTAACCTTCAAAGTTAGAACAGCACCTGTGAGACTTATCTAGTGCATCTCAGAATTACCCAATCATGTGTGACGCTAAACACAAGACAGACTTCTACCAGTACACTCTGAACACATTGTGGTTTTTACCAAAATGCATATCTGTTTCCATTTGACTTTTAAATACTTGCTCTTTACTCTTCCCTGAGCATTTCATTTCTTTTAAAAGAAGAAAGAAATCATATGGCTCTAATGAAGGACAGAATTATTTTTTTCTGTAAAATTGGTGCTTCTAAAGGAGTCATATATAGTTTCATTTTACTTGAATGCTCCTGTGCTGGTTTCAAGAACCATTTATCTGTTTGCTTGCAGAAGTGCAGAGCTCAGAGGAATATGCTCAGTTGCTGAAGAAACTGATCAGATCTCCAAATATACCTCCCCAGTATTGGCTCACACTTCAGTATTTGCTCAAACATTTCCTCCGAGTTTGTCAAGCCTCCAGCAAAAATCTTTTGAATGCAAGGTCTCTGGCTGAAATTTTCAGCCCTCTGCTTTTCAAGTTCCAGATAGCAAGGTATGTGGGTCATCTTTACCATATTTTGTACTGTAAATATGAATTAGTTATATACAAAATAAAATTAATTAAGTAATTTTCTGACCTTATTTCTGATGTGAGGGCATTGTAGTAAATTGTTTAATTTTTTTTTTTTATTTTGAGGTAAACTTGTGTATTTCTCCTAGTTCTTACTGCCTAATCCATTTCTTGCAGCTCTGATAATACAGAACACCACATAAAAATCCTAGAGGTTTTAATCACAAGTGAATGGAATGAGAGACAGCCTGTACCAGGTAAAAAAAAAAATTTAATTTAAAAAGTAACATGTTCTCCTAAATATTAAAATTCAACTTAACGACAGTAAATGCTTTCGTTTTTTCTATTTAAATCAAACTTAATGCAAAGCAAAAGTGTACAATTACAGGGCTAAGTAGAAGTTGTTTATATGTTTTATAGTGCTGTGCAATATTTGTTTTATAAGAAATAGTCTTTTTCATTAAAATCATTTTAGTGCCAATAGTTTGTACGGCCTTAGGACTTTCGTTCTCTTTCAGTAAACAGCAAATAGGAATTTGTGAGGTTTTTAAGACCTGTACCCCAACAGAATACATATCATACAGTGGTGGGGGTTAATTCTCAAGGTTTTATTGAACTCTCAATTTACTCCTAGGCAAATTTTCTTAGATTTTCTATACTCTATGAAGACATTATTTACATGCATGTATTTTTTAATCCAGATACTAAAAAGATTTATTTACCGATATCAATAAATAATGTGAAAAATAGTAAGAGCCCACCCAGGAAAGTTAGATCCCACTTGTATTGCTTCTGTAAGTTAATGTCTAATTGAGTCAACAAATAGTAAAGCCCACCTCTAATTTATGCAAAATCCCTGGATATGAATCAGGTATTTGGTAGAAGCAAGGCAGAGTTGCTAACTATGTGCAAAGGAAATTATTAATGCAGGGAACTTTACATGTTAGCTGAAAGCAATTCCTTTCACAGCTTATTGACAGAGACTATCCTTGCAAAGGAAAGGGTGAACAGAACATTGGACAGCCTGTACCTTTCCCACCTCTATAGTCAAAGCACAAAATAAAGTTCCTGGCAGTAGGATTTGTAGAGTTGCTTAAGATCTGAAGAGCTAGAACACAGCAGAAAAGTGCTTTATTTCCTGTATTTCAGGTAGGCACATTATATGATCCTCTTCATCAGCTACTGAAGATTAATTTAAAATGGCTAAAATTTTTGTTCCTAATGCTCTGTTTGAAAGGCTTTTCTAATCTTGCCAGCTCTGTTAGTTAGGAAACTTTTCCTAACATTTTGTGTACATCTGTTTTCAGCTTGCGATTTAGTTTTGTTCAGTTTTGGTAAAGTATTAAGCAGGGATTTCCAGAACCACTGTGTATTTTTCTGCCTAATGCTTTGTAACAACTAGGAGAGTGCAAACTTATAGTATTTGTCCTATTTTACTAAGAATCAGCAAATAGCTGCTAATTGTAGAAGAATTATTTTCTTTGTCACATGTTACAAGCCTTTAAAAACAAAACAGATTTTAACAGTCTAAGGCTAATAGCATTTTTTATGGTTGCATATTTGCAAATGCTTTGGAGTATGTAAATATATATGTCCAGAGGCACTGGTTGGGAGGCTACAAAGGTGGGGTCAACAGATTCTTCAGTTTCAATGCAAGAATTTTATAAGTTGCATTTAAGAGACCACTTGATTGCATATCTACCCGAGTTGCTTTATGTGAGGAAAGTATAAAAGTGAAAGGTGTTGATGTTAGAACTACTAATGAGGACAAGGAATCTAGTCCTTTTGAGAGTGTCATTAGAGTGCTTCAAGAAATGCCATTGTATCCATCAGATTTATGTGATTTGACACTACATTAATAATTATAATTGAACATCTGATTGTTTTTAATATTATTTCTGCATTAATTAATGTATCATGATGTAGTAGTTTACTTTGACAGTCCTACCAGGATTTTTCATGTAATCTGTTACAAAAATAGAACTCCTTCCCTGTGCATTTCAAAGTCCATCATGTCTAGTGGAATGGTTTTTAGTAGAACATTTGCACATGTACTAATATGCTGGAAAAAACCCTCAGATAAAAATTTTCAGGCTTTGTAGTGTCTGGTTAGCTAGGCTCTGCCCTCAGGCCTGTAAAAAGTTTGAATCATTTTCAAAAGTTGAATCGTAATAGAATGTTCTGTAAGTTTGCAGGATGAAGCCATGAGTCCATTTTCCACACCAGTATCATTCAGTGACTTGAACATCTGAAGTGGGCTGTTTTTATAGTTCTCACAGAACTATAAAAAACTCTCTGTGTTTTTCAGAATTGTCATCATTAAGATTATTCTTGTAGTGGCTTGATTTTTCGTAACAACTGTTTAGATACATTGTAATAAAAAGAAGATTCCAATAAAATATAACTTATATGTCATGTAAGTATTTTGAGAATTACAATCTTTAATAGAATTTTACAAGTGAAGAATTTAAGAAATTTTAAGCAGAAAGAATTTTACTTACTGAAAATAACATCATGACTAAGTGATAACAGGGAAGCCAGTGCTGCCAGGTTTCTTCTCTTTTTCACAGGCTGGAGTGATGGCTTCCTCCCTTCTTAATTCTTTTTGTTAAGATGAGAACATTCTGTCTAAAACAAGCTGTGCATGAAGTTCTAGTGGTATCTTACGCAGTATATAAATACATTAAATGTAATGTTAGAGGTACCTGATCTGAATAGCAAGTAGATCTTTGCACACCTGTGGGGTTTTTTCTTACCATACCACATCACCCACTAATTATCCTTCTTACCTGAAAACAATAGAAAGCAAGCAAGTGGACCTTACACCTTACTGTATTTTAAAATTAGTATCTTAAATTAGGCATCTTCAGCTGGACATCTTTTAGCTAGAATGATGCTTTTTGGATGCCATAACACAAAAAGAAGAGTTACTCCTAGAGCATTACTTGATTTACCACAGAACAGTTGGATTGGGTTTTTTTATCTATAATGGTGTTCATCAGCAAATTATAGATTCTAGCTGGTGGATTAAAATAGTGCTTAGTCCTACACAAAAGTACTAAAGTTAACAATACCTATTCATAGATTCTTGTGTAGCAGATGAAGACAAAGTAATGTTGCAGGAGAAATAAGGCTGGAAAAAATGAGATCAGTTTTCTGATTCTTGTCTCATTCTTCAAGTTTGTCAGTAGGAGAGACAAAAGATGGTGGTGGGCAAGGTAGGTGATTTTTTGCATCCCATCTGAACACCCCAGCTTGATGTACAGCTGCACAGACTTTAAATTAAAGAGTACAGTCAGAAATGAAGTACAAGTTTCTAAATGTGCTATTTGAAACAGTACTGTTAGAAGAAAATATCTTAATTGTAATAGATTTTAGCAAGTAGTGCTGCTCACCTCTCACAGAATGTCACACATCATACAGACTTGTGAAGGTAAATAGTGGAAAATAGGCTATATTAGGCTATATTTATAGGTATGGGGTAGTTTTATAGGTCTGGGGTAGCTTTTTCAGTTAATTGCCAAGGATCTTAAAGGCTTCTGGTGGTGGCCTGCCCTGGATGCAGATCCCAAAGCTGCCCATGGGGCAGTAGGTGCTTGGGGCAACAGGGTCAGTTTAGCACTTGTAGATGTAATGGCAGGCCACACAGAGAAAGTTGGGAGGTGGTTTTGGGTGGGGAATTTAGGGAGATAGGGGTCCTTTCTGGAGTTGGGGTGGTAATGAGGAGTGTAGAGGGGCTTTGGGTGTGTGAGACTAAGGTCTGTCTTAGGAAGGCAAAGAGGAAGTGGGATGTGGTGAGAGAGGAAGGGGATGTGGGGAGCTGGTAGCATCGCTGGTGAAGAGCAGAAAAAGAGCTACAGGAAAGGAAAGAGCTGCCTTGTATCAATGCATCAAAGGTTCTAATAGCCTGTGCACTAATTAGAGCTGAGCTGCTTTGTCTGGGCTGTCTATCCCAGTTTATCCCTGTTTCCTAGGCTTGTATGGAACATTGTAAGTAACAGCTCAGACTGTGAAATACTGCAGCCTGAAAAAGTAGGTTTTATTACTGAGAGCATCATAGGTAAGAATGAGTGAGGTAATAAGACTGCCTCATAAGTGGCTGCTCAATTGTTGGGGATGAGGTTGAAGTCCTGGCAGCATCACTAAGGTGCAGACACTTTGCTTTTAGCTACACAAAATATTCACTAGACTGGTAGCGTAACAGCTAGAGCAGGGCAATGTGAAGGCTGATCCAGTTCCTGCTGGAATGTGACTCAAAGGTACTCTGGATTGCTACAGGCATCAGCCTGAGACCACAGTCCTGTTGGTAGTGTCCTGGGGACATAAACAAATGTGTCGGAATGCTCTCCGTTGTCAGAACTTTTCTGCAGTATGTCAGAGTCTTGGCTGGACTGCCAGCAGTGCCGAGCGCAGTTTGGAGCATGCAGAAGGCTGCGAGTCCAGGGACAGGGGATGCCGTGCCCACGGCAGATCATGTGCATCCGTGTCTCACCCAGCAGAGGGCTCCCCTTCTAAGCTAATAAAAGCCAGGCTTTATCTAACCTGACCTAACGGAAAGCACAACGCTTGGCTAACCACCGTGCTTTGGAATGCTTGGTCTAAGTTTTGACACACGCCTGTGCTTTATGTTTCCCAACACCTAATTGCAAGTATTTGGTAAAAGTGAAACAATGCGTACGACGTTATTAGCATTTTTTACAGATTGTTACGTGCCTGTGTAGGTATTTGTATGTATGTGTAACACACATGGAGGCATGTCAAATCTGATCAGTTCTTTTCCTGCTTCAGACGTCGTTTTTTAGAAAAAGATGTGTTGAATTAATAGAAGAACACTTTGAGTATGACCGCAAGGAATAGTAGTCTGCAGATTAAATGGGCACCACTCAAGATTTTCAACTTTAAATAAAAAGATAAGACAGGGCAATATTTGAAAATACGGGTGTGTGCATGCCAGTATCTTTTTTTGACAAGACACTTGATTCTGTCCTGCAGGGTAATGAGGAACTCATTATCTCTGTGTGGGTATCTGTGCTTTTTTAATTGATAAAAAAGTTCAGTGAACCAAGTTTGAGTTGTCTTCTCTCCTTTGACTATATGCATCTGTATTGTGGCCCTATAAACCAAGAAATGTTCTCAAGCCCTTCTGTAATTTTAACAATAAAGAAGTATATCAACTACAGTATGAAGCTGAATTAGTTCAGAAACACAGGTTTCCATCTCCACTTGAAGTAGGCTGTACCTTTATGACTGCTGCTTTAAATTATATTTAGAACTGGCAATTGTTCATGTAGGCAGAGGCCTTGATAAAACTAGGGAAGCAAGAGATTGTTCTAGGTGAAGCTAATCAACTGCAAAACATCAAAAATGTACTGCAGATATTTGGGATTTAATTATTAGGTGCAAGTAGTGTTTCATAGCATAGGAGGACTTCGGTATGTGAAGTATTAAGGAGGCAAAAACTTTTTGATACTATTTGACTGCCTTAAGGAGCAACAAGCAGATATCAAAGAAATTCTCAGTGTTTTTATTAGAAATTTTCACTGTGTGCAAGAAGTGGGAGGAAAATACTAATCTCCTTCTCTCCTTCTCCTAATGTTTCTGGTTCTCCTTTTACTTTGAATTTATTTCCTTGTAGAAGTTTAGCTGGCAAAGAATGTAACTTTGGTAGGCAGAGGGAAGCAGGCTCTTCAGTTGCTTCTCTGTTCCTTTGGCAAGTTTGATCTCCACCAAACACTAAGGCATGGAAAATAAATTTTACCTCTCTGTACAGTTCCTTTTCCCACCTGCTGGCCCAAGAAATGAACAATCCTGATATACTGGAAACCACCATGGATACAAGCAGGTGTTTTTTCTAATATTTTTAGTTTATAGGAAATTGATAAAAAGCCTCACAGACTAAGGGTCTTGAAGAGCACCTGTATTTGTGAGCCAACAAGAGCATATAGGAGGTGATGCTGTGCTTGCAAGCAGGCAATTTTGCTTGCACAGGGCTGCTTCTAGAGATACAGCTCTTTTCAAGGAAAATTTTTATTCTTTTTTTTTTTTTCTGCAGTTAGCCACTTCCTCTATTTGGCTGTTCACAGTGTTTTTCTCATCTTCAATATTGCATGCAGCAGCCAGTGATAGGGACTATTTTAAGGCCTCTTACAATGGTCTTCTCATTTACTTAGCTAAGATGAGAAAGTTAGCCCCGCACTGGCCACTTGTTAGCTGATGACAACTTTTACTTTGAATCTGGCTCCCATCCCCCAGCTGAAATCCCTGGCTCAGCAAATATTTGAACCTACTCAAGTTAATCATGAAACTGAGATCTTTATCTGAGAGGGACGTGCAAGCTACTGAGGGTGGTGGTTTCTTTTTTTTTTTACCATACTGAAGTCAGGTTCACTTTTTAATGATGAACCAGAGTAAGTGGATACCTTCTGCACAGCACAGAGGTTTAAGCAGTTGAGAGAGAAGGCTTGGATTTTCTCACTGCAAGTTACAGCTCTTTTAGGGGTTTTTATGGAACACTGGTTGGAAAGCAGAGCAATCTCTTTTTCTTCATTGCTTCAGAGAAGCCTCCTACTTAATGGAGGTTTTAGGGTTTATTTTTAAGCAAGATTTTTATAAGAGGAAACCAATTTTGGATCGTATTTTCGACTGTATTACAAGGGCGATCATTTACAATGCATAATTTACAAAGTAAGTGATTTTGAATTTTTGTGGGTTTTTCATCATCTCATGGAAGTACTGTACTGTAACTGATTACCAGGTAGAGCTTTAAATGTCCTAAGATACATGAATTTAATTCAAGTACTTCAGTACCTCTCCAGGTTATATACGGAATGGGGAATAGCCTATCTACCTCCTGTCTTTTCTTTCCTGCAGGCTAGGCTAGTCTGAGCTGAGCACTAACCTGATTATACAAGTTTGTTCAGTCCTAAATTTGACCACCAGTGAAACCCTAGGGAAGTAATTTTTCCAGTAAGTCTTTCTTCAATGGAATAAAAAAACTTACTGATCCCACATTAGACCTGAAAGCAGCAATGCAGTTTTTGTAGGAAATCTTTGTGACTTAATTTAAATAATTACCTTGGCAACTTAACTGTTTGGGTAGCAGGTGGGCTAAACCTCTAAGTTCAGTGTTTAGACTTGTGTCTGGGGTGATTTTAAGTATCCTATTTCATTTTGGAAATGGAAAGAATCTTTGGAGCATGTCTACCTCAACAGGAAGGGGAGAGTCTACTTCAAAATGAAGTGTCTTAATGTACGAAGCAAACTAGCATGCATCTTTTTGTATATGTTGGTACTCCAGACATGCTCTTGTATGTTGATGCTTGTCTAAAAGAGGTAACCTTCTCAGGTGCACAGACAGTGGGGGGTGAGGGCAGAGGGCAGGGGTGAAATATTTGGAGAGCATATAAATTGTGTTAATTTTTTTTACTGAGTATTTGTGAGATAGAGCACATTTCAGCTGCTGCAGGATTTCTTACAGTGTAAGGCACAGATAGCTGCTACAGCTAGTCTTTGCTGTAGTTATTTTTGGTCTCTGGTTTTCTCCCCCAATAGCTTACTGCGAGTGTAAAGCATTCATATTGCTTTACCTAGCATTCTGCTCTGAAGTTAATAGCCTATTCTGTCCATGTTTCTTCCAAGAGGTCAGAGAGAGTTACAGTCAGTGATGGGGGGAGTTGAGATGGAATATTTCTAAACGGTTGGAGGTTGCTGATGACATAAAGTCAAGGGGCAAAGGAGACACTGACAAGGGACTGTTGCTTTTAAAAACAATTAACTTGATAAATATATCAATGAGAATAGGGTAGAGAAACCATGTGAAAAGGCAGGCTGAATCTTATTGTATTCTCAGAGCCTTTTTTATGTTCAGCAAAACCACTTTTCAGGATCTTGCTTAGTTTTGACTTTCTTCCATGGTTTGAGTGAATCTGCTGAATGTAAGATTACAATATTTGGGATTTCTATTTCAAAATTAATTAATCTAGATTGATTTGAATTGTGTATTATTACAAAATGGTAAGAGAGGAAGACCTCTCTGCAGTAAGCATGTTTTATATGATAATATAAACTCTATCAGACCTGCATGCCCTTAAAAACAGTAGAAATATGCAGAGTTTAAAAACATAATCCATATTTCATTATGTGGCTATATACGTCTCTCTGTGTGTTTATGTAAAATGAGTGTGTAATGTATACACACACAGAGTCATGCTCTTCTCTAATGCATCTCTCATATGTGCAGTAGGTCTAGAATCCTTTTAAATCTTTTTGAATGGTAAACTTCAGGCATTCAAGCAGGAGAATTTACCTGAGATGTGACCAACCTGCTTCTGAAGGGAGCTGCCCTGTGTGTGAGTGTGTGTTGTGTGCGCGTGTGTGTAAGAGCTACGTGCTGCAGCATATCAGCCTTTTGTCATCCTGCCAGGATTGGACTGTACCATGCTGCAAAGTCAGGAAAATGAGCCAGGAACACGGGCAAGGAGAGCAGTCTTGCTCGTTTTGTGTGTAATACCAGCTTTATATTGCTATTCTGCTAAATGTAGATTCTTCCCAAAACTGAAATTGTTTTAAGATTAATGTAGAACAAAATGAGGAAGCAGGAGTGGTTTGGTGGCATTATTTTGACATGATTGGCTGAGGATTATGATGTAATAGGTTACAGTGCAGCCCCTTATAGGTTTTAAAATGAATTCCAAGACACCATTACAAAGACAGCCTGACTCTTTTCTTGTATCTGAGCTTACTCAGTGAAACTCACACAAATGTACAATACTGTTTGGAATATGGAAGAACTGGATATAGAATATCCTAAGACAGATATAAATTGTGGCACAGACTTGATGTTTTACATAGAAATGGATCCACCAGGTAAAACTGCAGTCTTATTATAGAAGACTTAATTAATTTTGGTCTTTACAATAGCTGCTGAAAAAGTCTTACTGGATATGTAGGATTTCTTTACTTTGTTATTGATACAAATAGTTTTCCTTTTTTCATAAATTAGAATAAAATTTTGGGTTAGTGCATGGCTGTAATAATTAGAATCTTGAAATATTAAAATACCTGTCTGCTTACTTGATTGAATTTTTACTGAATTGACCTGTTTCTGTTTTGATTTTATTATGTCAGATGTAGTTCTAGTCCTGCTATTATATAATTTAAAAATCGTATTTCTTTTATTACTTTTTTTGCTCTCTCTGTTCCACACTGTGCCTAAAAGGAGATGCTGTAGTAACACTCATATTTCCTGAAACAGTGATTACAAATCATTGGCTTGGATTGTTTAAGAAAAAAACATTTTTAAAATCTAGCAATACTAATTGAATGCCTGTTAGAGCATCATTTTGTTCTTATCATATGAAAGTATTACGCTATCCTGATATTCCTTGCAACTTTAAAAACATTGTCTTTTGAGCCTGGTCATAATATACAGGACAGGAATTATGTACTTACTGGAGAAGTAAAAGAGCTGAATTGATTTTTAATCCTGATTCTAGTGTAGTCCCTCTCGTTACTAAGTCAGTGCTGCAGTATCTTCTCTGGCACCCACTGGTATACATATGCAGCTTTGACATTGAAAAAAAGTGGGGGGC
>VZTH01001985.1:283844-342596 GCA_013397815.1 Aleadryas rufinucha
GGGGGTGTTTTTTAATCAGTCCTGGCATTTGGAACACAATTTATTCTGCTGAATACTAAGATTAACACACGGGCTATTTGGGTCACAGATGGGTTTCTTAAACTGTTGGGTTTGGTTTTTTTGGTTTTTTTGCAAATCACTGCACAGAATGCTGAGGATCACAAAACCCTGATTCTTCTTCAAATATACTGTATTGCTATGGGCTTGCATGTTTTATTACTCAGCTTCTGGGTAAGAAAACAGCAAAATTCCTCTAAGATCATTACATAGGAGGATTAAAAAATGTGGCATGTTTTATTACTTGTGTTCACCTGAAGATGGTGAAGAAAGGTAAAAGCAAACTTCAGATTTTTCTTTCTCAAATGCTTTCTTCACAGGGGCAGGAGTTGAGTATGGTATTCTATTCTGCTTAAAATGTATTATTGGAAGATAACATCATTTTTTGAAACAGTACAACTTCATTTTGAATTATTTTGTTTTCAAATATCTTGATTCCCGTAATGTCTTTTAAAGACTGTTAATGATGGACAACTCTGTTTGGCAACCAGTTCTTTTTTTTAATGCACTCATAGAATTATAAAATTTATGTAATAATGTGTAATTTCAAGGAATATATGGTCATGTTTTCAGTGAGTTACAACTTTTCTTCCCCCCCTTTCATTTGCAGCACTGCCTCCTAAGCCACCGAAACCTAATACCGTAACTAACAACAGCATGAATAACAACATGTCATTACAAGATGCTGAATGGTACTGGGGGGATATCTCAAGGTAAAACACCTCAAGACATGTATTTCCTATGTTTGGCTTTATGCTATTCTTGCTGTGATATTCTGTATATATGTATTATGCTTTGAGTGTACAAAATTCAGTGTTGTAAGAGCCATTCTTAGGATAGTTTCCACCACAAGCATATTACAGTTGTTTTATTCCAAACATAACTAAAAAGTTACTGGCAATCAGTTAGAATGTAGTATGCAAAATGATTGTTCTGTTACTTTAACAGAGTTTTATGAAATGCTAGCCTGAAAAGATAACACTTAGAAAGAAAGAATTTTCTTCTTGTCTTTCATTCAGAACCTCAACTGTTGGCACAATAGTTAGCAAGTCAAACTAACAAGTGCCATATATTAGCAACATTTTTATCTGCACTATATATAGGTATATTAGACCAGCACTGGCTGCTCTAATTGTACAGGTTTGTATGAACAAGCAGAAAGACCTTTGCATGAATAATAATTTTGTCCAGCAGTGAGAGCACAGAGCTCTCACAGTGTCACAGCGAGAGCACCATTTTTTGTCCCACTTCTTCTCTAACAATTTTAAATAAGCTATCAAATAGTATTAATGTGGAGACATAGAAGGCTTCTAAAACACACTTATTTCAAAACATTTGAATTTGAATTTAGAGTACTGTGGAAGAATAAATGTGTGAGAACTAATTGAAATGATTGGTTACTTTTGCTTTTATTTTAGAGAAGAAGTAAATGAGAAGCTTCGAGACACAGCTGATGGTACCTTTTTGGTACGAGATGCTTCAACCAAAATGCATGGGGACTACACACTTACACTGAGGTAAGACTAGTTACACTAGGTCTGTAATACTTGATAGTAAAATGCAATACATGCACTTAATGTAGAATATTCTTTAGGAAATAGTACTTGAAGCATGCCTAACTTTTCAATATACTTTATTTGCAGGAAAGGAGGAAATAACAAATTGATCAAAATTTTTCATCGGGATGGAAAATACGGTTTTTCTGACCCATTAACATTCAACTCTGTGGTCGAGCTGATAAACCACTACCGGAATGAATCTCTGGCCCAGTATAATCCTAAACTGGATGTAAAATTACTCTACCCAGTATCTAAGTACCAGCAGGTAATTTAGTTTGTTTTCTTTGCGTTTCACTAAAATACAGAGAAATTATTGCAGCACTTCAGAATATGAAGAACTTCAGCTCTGTTAATGTTCGAAAAAATCAAGTGGGTACAAAACCTGATATTTTTGTTTAAAACCAACTCCACACTTTGCATGTAAATATTTAGAACTTTAAATACTGCAGATACACTATTAAGAAACAAACATCTTAATAAGTAACCCACTCAGTGGTGAAATATGTAATTTTCAGTATAAAGCTAAACACCTGCAATGCAAAATTTCTTTTTGTCATTAATTTCTCATTTGCATATTATGCATTTAGTATATCTCCATATTAGTGAAAGAGGATTCACATTTCCATGTAATTATCTAAGCATTTTTAAGCAGTTTTATCCAGAAAATCTGTGCAATATAATTGTCTCCTTACAGAATATCTTTCTTTCTGCTCATCATTCCAGGATCAAGTTGTAAAAGAGGATAGCATTGAAGCAGTGGGAAAGAAATTACATGAATATAACACCCAGTTCCAAGAAAAAAGCAGAGAATATGACAGACTCTATGAAGACTACACAAGAACATCTCAGGTGAGCTGGATTTGAACTAAAGGGAGAGTGGAAGACTTCATAGATTTTGAAGAATATTATTGTGAATTCATACTGTCATCTTCCTACTTCTCTCTTCCACCACCACTGGATTGCTCTGATGTGCTTGCTCAGAACAGTGCAATTGCTTACTCATGTTTGAACAGCCACCACCTGTAAACTAAGCCACCCTGTGCCCAAGTCTGACAGCTCCATCCAAAGCAAGTACATGACTGTCTTGATCTACCACCACTTCTGCATACTGACCTCATCAAGCTGAGTTATGGTTTTCAAGGCACATTTGCAGGGAAGCATTGCATTTTATTATGAGTTTTTGAAGAGTCTGGTTTTCCTATGCAGGACAAAGAGATACAATCTCAAAAAAAGTGCGTAGATACAATGCAGGAATGAAAAGCTGCCTCTGTCCTTCTTTCAGCTTAATCAATTATTAGCCATGCCTTGAAGTGCCAGAGAATTAGTGCAGTTTTACAGACCTAGAATCAAGACTGCTTCTTAAAGTGTGCAGGAAATATGCCTAAAAATAATTGAAGAAAATTGGAGAATTCCTGGCAACTTGAACTACTGACTTAAGACTTGGCTGTCAGCTAGGTATGTAGGGGCAGGAGGATAAACTAGATAACCCCCTGAGACCTGTCCAGGCCACCTTTATTTCAGAAAGCCAAGTATGCCTCTAAGGACCTAAGTTGGTACAAAGGGCAAAGTGCACTGCTGTAAGATTCTAAGAATCAATTTATTTATACAAAGTAAAGATTGTAACTGGTTCATTTTTAGCAATTCTACTTCTTGATAAACCTCATCATGGAAATCTTATCATGGTAGCCTTTTGCACAGGCCTGTTGTCTCCATGCCATAATACTCCGCAGACAGATTACATTTTGGTAAAGGGATATTGAAAGGATATTCTGCAATATACTGAAGTGTTTCTGTGACACAAGCCAGTAAATCTTCTCCTTTGTCTGATAACACCTGTAATAATGATTATTTTATTTTCAGGAAATTCAAATGAAAAGAACAGCCATTGAGGCGTTTAATGAAACAATAAAAATATTTGAAGAGCAGTGCCAAACACAAGAAAGATACAGTAAGGAATACATTGAAAAATTTAAACGGGAAGGAAATGAAAAAGAAATACAAAGGTCAGTATTTGATTTTGGACATCAAATTGTACGATTTTTGAAAAATCAAACAATGCCAATTATAGGTCTGTCTAAAACTGAAGCAAGATTACAAGTTTGAAGTTGTTCAGTTGCAAGCAGAGAAGCTCCAAACAGGGTAGATGTGAACTGGCAAAATGTATGCCTACATCTATACATGAGATGTATAACTACATCTAGAGAAATAATCTGTTCTCTTAAGTGTCCACACCTCTAAATAGCAGATTATAAAGTTATGAATAAGAGATCAGAGTGTAACCTACCACACTGTTCCATCTAGAATCATGCACAACTATGAAAAACTGAAGTCTCGGATAAGTGAAATTGTGGACAGCAGGCGTAGATTAGAAGAGGACTTAAAGAAGCAAGCAGCTGAATACAGAGAGATAGACAAACGTATGAACAGCATTAAGCCAGACCTTATACAGCTGAGGAAGACAAGAGATCAGTACTTGATGTGAGTATCATGAATTAACAAATTTTAAGTTGTTTGGTTTTTAAATGGTATCCAACTTTTATGCCTAAAAATTAATTTTATTTGCAATTATTTTACAGGTGGCTGACTCAAAAAGGTGTTCGACAAAAGAAGCTAAATGAATGGCTTGGAAATGAAAATGCAGAAGAGTAAGTATTGGAAGATTTAGGCATTTCTGGTGTTTCAAATCACCTAAATACAAAAGTGAGATATTTAAGTCTTGAACCACACAGAGGAAATCTCAAGCATAGGTCTGCAGTAACAATGCACACTGTTAAGATATGACAGTCTGCATAATACAAGTATTAGAAAGGATGCTGTCTCATACTCTACTCTCCTCCTTTTTTCAGGGAAGTGTATAATCAAGTTACTGTAGCAAAGCACTGAAATGTAACCTGTGTCTTTTTTCTTACCAGCAAAATGAAGTTCTTGAGGTGTTAGTATCTTAGAGAGATGTCATGTGGATGGATAAATTGTTCAGAAGATCTCTTAGGCATGAGCAGGCTTTTTCCAAATCTCAGTTGTGGGTACCATGATGTTATCCAGTATAGTGGTACCCACATCATTGTGTCACATTGCTGTTGGAAATGATAAATTTGTATATGATGAGGAGTATCCTTCTCTGGTTTTGTGGTCTATTTTATTTTTCTGGAAAATAACAGGATAGTATTCTGTCATTTCAAACAGTTTAGTTTACTGTACGTTCTGACAGGGGCTAGGCTGATGAATACATTTCATTTCATTCCTGGAAAAAAGGCAAAAAATGCCTGGGTTGTGTAAACATAGGCCAAATTTAAACAAAAGCAAGAACAAAATAATATTTGAAGTGTAGTAACAGTAAAAAATGAACAAATAGAAAAATCAAAATTGTCTCAGTAGTATTTGTATCAACGTTTTCTGCCTGTGTAATTTCTTGTGCATGCCTTTTATGCTGCCTGGTTGAATACACAATGAAAGCAGCAAACTGACAATGGCTCTAGTGGATTTGCATTCTGGCCTTGTCCACATCTATTTTAATTTGGCTTGGTTTATTGAGTCTCCTACTGTTATCCTGGAAATTGTACCTATCGCTGTGGTAGAAGCAGGCGATAAAAATGACATGCACTTTTTAAAGCCATGTTGTTTTCTCAGTCTTAGCATAACTCAAATATGATATGTTGTAAAATATGTAGGTACCTGTTCCCACTACTGTTTCTATCACTTAAACAGTAGACAAAGAACAATGCCACTCTGTGGGTTTCGTGTAGCATCAAAACAATAAGTGAAACTGTTTAAAGAAAATCTTCATTTTCTCTTCCTCTGACACTCCTTGCTGGAAAGTCTGGTAACTGCTGAAAAATTAAGCTTTTAGAATATGGCTTTTTTTCTGAAGTTGTATTGCAGAAAAAAATCCCCCAATATAGTAAGCAGGATGAAAACCAAGAATCGCTTTCTCTAGATGCTGGTTGAAAACAGAGCCACTATTGAACATATGTGAATGTCATGCAGGTCAAAAGAGTGATGGGATAAGGGACCCGGAGAGGGTGTTATCTGAAACAAAAGAACCCTTTTACTTTACGAAAAATTCAATTCTGTTTGAGATTGCTGATTTCTGTAGACTACTTTGAGAATATTCAGAAAGACAGAACCATGGATGAGTGAGAAGTCATCTTTTCTTAGACCAAGGAAAACTAATTAAAAGCCTGTTACAGAGAGCATAAGTGCATTAGCCTAACACAGACTGATTGCAAGCTGAGCAGGAGAGGCAGGGCCAACCAGTGCAGGCTGTTGTGGGAATGGGGAGCTCTGAACCTGCAGAATTCCAAAGTGATGTCCACACAGCTGAACCAGATGCTTCTTTTTTCATAGTGGGCTTTAGCTGAGATGGTTCTCTGTAATTCTGAATCAGCTTTATAGTTGCTGACTGATTTAGTAGAGAAGCATATATTGTGTGTTATTCTCATAATCTGCTTATAAGGGGAGAGAGAGAGAGAAAGCACTACTGCACTACTCTACTACTGCACCTTTTCACAAAGCCATGTCCCATATAAGTAATTAATCTGTCTCCCTGTGCAACTGCTCAGAGGTTCTCCAAGCAGCAGCTGTAGTTGATACATTGCATGATTTTTCACTGCTGACCAAGCGTTCTGATCTTTGGAAATGAAGCTGACTCAGAGGGTACTGATTTTGTTGGGCTTGCTATTTACCAAAACAGTGAGCAATGGCAGAAGTACTGAAGTTCTCACAGCATATTCTGAAAAAAACCACATCATCTTTTTATATTCTTCCTAAAATGTACATGAGTGTTCTTCAAAGAAATGAGAAACAGAGCTTATATTTTACTTTTATCCAGCCATTTAAATGGTGCAGTATTACTTGGTTTAAATCCCTAGATTTACCAAGGAGGCATCCTGCTAACCACTGTAATATGGAATAAAGGCTACTTAATTACTGGATTTTGTTCTGTGTTTTATAAACACATTTTTTTCTTTTCAACAGCCAATACTCTATGGTAGAAGATGATGAGGACTTGCCCCATCATGATGAGAGAACATGGAATGTGGGAAATATCAATAGAAGCCAAGCTGAAAACCTGCTGCGGGGAAAACGAGATGGAACATTCCTTGTTCGAGAGAGCAGCAAACAAGGCTGCTATGCCTGCTCTGTAGTGTATGTACTCTAATTTGTGAATGATGTACCCAACATGTGAGGGGCCTACCTTGAACTGGGGGCAGATAGACACTTGCATATGCACCATTCCTCTTGGACCTTTGAGCTTAGAAGCAGGTCACGGAGTCCTGAGACCATTCTTACTGCTGCTCCATTTCCTACACAACTACAACCTGTGCCACTCCCACAGAGGAGCCTCACTCAGAAGAGAAACCAAAACATATGCGCACTCCTTTCTGTGCATTTGCTAAGTCCTGCCTATCTCCTGCCTCCCTAAGCTAGCATGATATCACGAGTTTGGACTAAACCTAGGTTTTTACCGTTATCCCACCACAGAAGAGAATAATTCTATGTACTGACTAGCATCTTAAGATTTATTGCTAATAACTTATTTTCTATCTTAATTTTACTGTACTCACAAACTAAAAACTGGTTGGTTTTGTTTGTTTGTTTTTTAGGGTGGATGGCGAAGTAAAGCACTGTGTGATAAACAAAACACCTACTGGGTATGGATTTGCAGAGCCATATAACTTGTACAACTCACTCAAAGAACTGGTGCTACATTACCAACACACGTCACTTGTGCAGCACAATGACTCTCTCAATGTCACACTAGCCTACCCAGTATATGCACAGCAGAGGCGATGAAGATCTTAATACTCTGGGTTGTTTGGGGTTTTTTTTTTGAAAGAAATGATTTGGCAACATTGAGGCCTCTGGAGAGAAAAGGCTCCTTTCAGCTTTACTCAAGAATTTGCAGTATCAAGGCTGTCTATCTTCAGATGGGACTAGAGATTTCCTTCACAACTGCAGTGGGAGAGATCACAGTGTTATGCTGTGAATGTATGTTTGTAATCTGAAGTGCTTTTTTTTTTTTTTTGGTAATTATAAAAGAAAAACACGAGAAAAATTCAAACCTGATCTCCCTGCAGGGACATAGAGGCCTTTAAGCATGGTGCTTGTTTATGACCACTTCTGAAGCTTTACCAGCTAGAACATTGGATTATCCAGACACAAGGTATAAGAGGTCTGTGTCATTCAGTTATTGGAATTTCGTGGTCACAATCTGACTTGGAATGGTGTTGCTGCACTCAGTGGATCCAGACATACAGCATTGTGGTTCTGTTTTGGTTTCTGGTGAATGATATGTAGCAGAGTGGCACTTTCATTTCTAAGGGACACTTTAAAAGGACTTCAGTTACAGTATGTTGTTCAGAGTAATTGTAAAAGCAAAGTGCCAGGAAGTGTTTTGTTTAGATGATTAAAAATCCTGTTTTAAGAATATATTTAAGACTGAAGAAAATAGGATTTTCAATGGCATACAGTGTATAATAATGTACATAGTACTGGATGACTATCATTGATGGAAACTGTCAATACCAAACTGCTTCGTTTTTTTCCTTTTCTGTTCGCTAAAAGCTGAATTCTTAGACCATGCTATGCAATACTGAATTTTCTTTATGCTGTAGTCTTCTCTCAAGCATATCTATAGATTAAGCTTGTTTTTCTTGGGTTTTTTGTCTTCTTTTTCTTTAATTTCTTTTGCCTAAGGATATTTTTCCTGGTGATTATTTTTTTTTAATAATTTTCTTATTTGGTTTGTTTTTTTTGTTTTGTTTTGTTTTGTTTTGTTTTGTTTTGTTTTGTTTTGTTTTTAATGTACAGGGAGCCAGCAAGAGTTGGCTTGAGAATTAAAACTATGAAATATTTTACAATTTTCTTTGTATAGAATATTGAGCTACTAGCTCTAAGTTTAAAAAGTTCGTAAATTTTTTTTGACTAAATATTTTGTTGGGCAGTGCCTGATAAGCTTCAAAGCTGCTTTATTAAAAAAAAAAAATGAACATTACAAAATATCACTGAGTCCAACAATACTGTTTCAGAGATATCTTTAGAATACGGTACCATGCTACATTTGCTTCTTGAAGCATTTTGAGCTTCTATCATGATTGTCTTTGTATTTGGAAGACAAGAAAAATAGTGTATCCTTCTTTGATAGTGACTGCAGAAAAAAAATGGGGATATTTTGCTACTGCAGTGTAGAGTGTAGATAGTTTGGATCTCAGAATGAATCCACCTTCACAGTAAATAAATGACTTCTTGACCTCCTGTGACAGAATTTTTGTGAGCATGTAAAGGTATTTTCATTTCACATGAAGGAAGTTTCTCTAATCTGTTGCCTAGGTTTGTTTTTTGTATTAGTACTGTGGAAAAAAAAAGCTTCCACCTCTACTGAGAATATTTGGATACAATATAGAACTAATTAAGACTGGAAAATGTCTTTTTTGAAAATGATTGGCTATGATATGTATTTTCAGAAGTCTGTAGGCTGAGACAGTATCAAAGTGAACATTTCCATAATTTCAGGGCACCAGAGACTTACAAAATCATAGTTCAGTTAAAGGAACCAAGTATGTAAATCCCACTAAAATAGAGTTACTACTAATAATTCTGGAATAGTTCACTGTCAATGGTTTGCAATGGTTATTTATTGTCCTGACCACTGAGGAAATTCACACATTGCAAATCAATAAAGTAATGAAGTTCAGAGAAATCTTGACTGGAAAAGATTGACTAAGTGAACGTATGAAATTATTCTTCCCCCAAGATGCAAAAGGCAAGATCCATTACTATTAAAGAGAGTTGCACACACAATCAAAAGAGTGAGACCCGTGGAGTTCTCTCATAATAGCTCTGGTTCAAGATCCTTGTGTTTTATTTCAAAGTACTCAATGCTTTATAAGTTATTGGAAATAATATGAAGAAATTTGCCAGTCTCCAATAATCTTTATATGATCTTTTCATTTTTACACTGTTACTTCAGTTTTGAGGCTGTAAGGCTTTTAATTTTATTTTGAGGTCTTGCTTTTGTTTTTGTTTTTTTGGTGGGTTGTCTTTGCTTTCCTATAGGTGTATTTTCTTACTAGAATTTGTATCAGGAAACAAGATTCAACAAATATTGTTTCATGATAGTCATCACTTAGAAAATTATTCTGAATATTTTTCCTGAATAGAAGTTTAGTCTTCATGCCTTCCCTTCCTCATTCCACACTTTTTTCAGGCCTGTAGGACCATGTAAATCTGTTATACTAATAACTGGTTTATACTATGAAAAACACCAACAATTACTCTAGCATGCCAGTTATACTACTGGGCTTGAAGTTACAGATTAGTTCAATATACAGCAGTTTAACACTTGTAGCAATCCAAGATATTCTTCAGACATATATTAATTTCTGAATGTTAAATATTTTAAGAGTAAAATCGTATTTTTTTCTCTGTAGGCAAAATATATGTAATCTGAATTGATGTTTCACATAGCATTTGTCAAGAAATTTTATCATAGTTAAAGCATTTGGATCTAATTTTTCTTGTATTAAGAAAACCCCTGCTATGTCAGTGGGCCATATCTTTAGCATGCCCAGCCCAGTATGGAATATAATTCGTTCCTGTGTGCTGTGCAACTTCTCTTTGTGTGTGGCTGTAGCAGAAAAAAAAAAATAGTATGTGTGCAGATTTGACACTTGCTTTTCTTGCACAAGCAACAATGAGAAATAAGCACTATGTTGTAATGATGAGTGCTTAGGGCTTCTTAAGGGGATGTTCTGCCTACACAGGGTCTGTGCAATTTGCAGGGATCATTTACACCCTCAAATTGGCATGAGTGGGTTTTCGTTGGTACTTACATATTGTGTGGCCTCTGCATTTCTCTCCCTCCTTAATGCACAGAGCTAAGTCCTGCCAAAGGCCCTATTCACTGCAGAGTTGTTTGTCTTTAATGTACCATATTGTTCACTCCAGTTTTGATTTGATCTCAGACTACTATATACAGAAAAAAAAGCATGGGGATATAACTGAAGAAACACAGTGTTTTTCTGTATTTCTATTGATGCATAGTTTTTTCATCTAATATAGTTCACGGATGGGCTTTGTTCTGTTACTTTTATTTTTATCTTTATTATTCTTTCTTTTTTTTTTTTTTTGTTTGGGGAACTTTTTGTTTTATTTTGAATCCCTGAGTTATGCTGCACTGCAGCATCTCTTTCACAAGGCCTTTGAAAGGCATGAGATATAGCAAAGAGAACCAAAATTCACAAGGAAAATTAAGAGTTTCCGATTTACTTAAGTTGAAATATGAATTTGCAGATTGGGGATGTGTATCTGTGCATACACGTGCACACTTGCTGTGTTTATGTATGAACAGTTCCCAATATAGGTGCATTTTCACAGAACATGATCATTTTGCTGAATTTAGTAAGTGATATCATTGACTTTGTTTAAAGACGCACACATGCACACTAGACCTTTGTGGGTGCAGCATGTTTCCAGATACAGTTAGAAAACTGAGTTTCTGTGTTGTTGGATAGTTTCTTTAAAAAAAAAAAAAAAAAAAAAAAAAAATCTTGTCTGTATGGTTCTGTTATCTTGTCAAGCAATCTGTAAAACCAAATTTTCAGATTTTCTATTTGGTGTCAACTGTTCTGTAGTGAAAAAATGGCTTTGTCTTGTAATTGGCAATGAAATAATAATGCTTGGGAAAACATTCAGATGCTTCTAATGGGGAAAACTTCTGCCGATTTTCACACAGTGCTTTTGCTATGCATGGTATTAAGTTGGAAAAGTGAATCCTGATACTGTTTTTTTCAGGGTCACTTTAGAAATGGGCAGCTCAAAGCATAATGCCTCCCATGGGACAAGGTTACAAAGTGCACCATTTTATGAGAATCATGTTCTGTTTACTGCAGTTGAGACTAAACTGTAGGAGTTGGTAAGGTTACATTGCACTTGTCCTGATGAGATTGCATTAGCTGCCCAAGATGCTGCTATTTTTTTTTTAAATTCTTGTTTTTGAAAATAAAGCTCTGTTCTGTTACATGTCTTTAAAACATTAAGATTACTTTGTTTTAAAATTGTTGTTGAGGAGGTGAAGGGTAAAGCAGATTGTAAATTGCCTTTACAAGGCAACAGTGAAAACATGCCTCCTCAAAATTTTGTTCAAGCTGTAGAGTTGATGGAGCTGTGTCTTGTTTTTGAGTTGCTTTAAAAATTGTAATAAGTCTTCAAGCAGAATAAAGGTTGTTTTGAAACTGCAGTTCAGTTGTTGAGGCTTCAGTAAGGACTGTGATGTCTATTTACCAGCATCCTTGGCTAACTCTTCCTGTCTATATGTGGCCTTCTTTAAAAATGATACCCAAATGCTCTTATTATTAGAGGAACTAGGGACTAAATAGTTTCAGCTGACTCACAGCCATTTTGTGTCTTGAAATGAATGAGGTAGTTGAGTAGCTCCAAAATAATCTCGTGTCAAACAGTGCCAAAATTACAGTTTCGCTCATCTCATACTATTGCAAAAGCAGTGCAATACTCATGATTTGTGATCTGCTTCTTGCAGTCCTGATAAAGTTATGGTTCTTCTGAAAAGAGTGTGAGTTTTGTCACTGATTTCCATGAAGCCAACTTCTAGTTGCAAAGCCTGTCAGCCTTTGCAACTAGAAATCATTTACCAGCTTCATGTCTGCATCTAATTGTGAAAACCAGCACGAGACTGAAGAAGAGGGAGGAAGTGTTGGGGGGAGGGGATTGGGTAAGACCAGTTGTGAACACTGTTTGCTTCCCCTCATTACTGGTATATGATATCTGACTTCTTCGAGCCCATTCATGTCTTGCCCCAAGAGAAGTTCTCTGGGGAAGTCAGCCAGCTACTCTGGAAGAAGAAAGAGATTCCTATTCCCATTCTGTCCAAGGTTTCCATTCTAAAATTTACTTACATATTGCTCACACTAATGTGGAAATACCCTCAATTGAGGTACTCAGCACAGACTTGAAAAAATTTTAACAACTACATTGTTATTGGCCCTTAGAGATTCTTACAAGAAACTCAGACTAAGGGCTATTACTGTATTTTTAGCCTGCTTAATAGCAAGTGGGGCTAGATCTCCAGCACTTGCATCTGTTGCAGTTTTTCTCAGAAGGCTGATTCTTTTATACTGACACTGAGTTTACCTCACTCCTGCCCCCTGAACTGATGTTGGGGACCACAAAGGCTTCTGCAGCCACAGAGTCATCATCGAAAAATAAGGTGAGCTAGGTGATGAATCATGCATCATCTATCATCATCTATTGGAGAGAAATTAAGACAGATGGATCGTAATCCACAGAAATCTATGGACTGGCAGATTTCTTGCCAGTATCATACATTGTATAGAAATCACTCTTGGCAGGCTAGAAAAGCAGTGGGCAAAAATGCCATTCTATTTTTGCTGTCTGCAGACAAACACTCCCCCACTTTCCCTCTCTGCTTTCTTGCTAAGCTCTGATGGTCATAGAATCATAGGGAATATGAAAAACTGCTTAAATCTATCTTTGTGCAGATACAAGTGGGTGTGATATTTTTAAAGGCTTGGGAATGCTCATGGGCTGGGGTTTTTTTCTCCCGAAGTTGCTTGACTCATGCAAAGTTGTGTGCAAGTAACTTCACACAAATCCCTCTACTGAGCTGTGAAGCCAAAAAGGGGAGGGAAAGTTTTGAAACTCACTGTCGCTATTTCTGTGGCTCTGCACAGACCAACAGGTACTCCCAGGGCTCCAGGTGGGGACAGCCAGGCACAGAGGGGCAGGAAGGGGCAAGGAGAGCAGCTCTTCTGAAGCCCTGGGCCACCTATCACTGCCCATAATGGCCCTCCCAGCCATCATGGGGGAGAACCCCTCTTGTTCTTATGGGGACCCTTTTGAGATGATGGCCATTAGGATACACCTAACGTTTACCACAGGGGCCCCATTCCCTCATTAAGAGGGTGCAAACTGAGGAAATGGCAAACAGCAGGGACTTGCCAGCATCCCTCACTGGAAAGAAGGCTAAAAATAAGTGGTTTTGCTTTCCCTGCAGGACGGCTTGCGGGGGAGCGAGGTCAGACATGCTTCCAGACGTGGGCTGTGCAAGAGGCACCAGGCCTTTCCTATTGTCTCTGGTATAACAAAAAGCAGGAACTGTGGGAGCACCACGTGGTTCTGGTGTCTCTCTTTTTTAATCCC
Organism: Aleadryas rufinucha; assembly: GCA_013397815.1. NCBI lineage: Eukaryota > Metazoa > Chordata > Aves > Passeriformes > Aleadryas > Aleadryas rufinucha. The sequence continues at coordinate 297,638 of VZTH01001985.1, forward strand.
TTTGAGGACCTATGTCCTCAAATACATAGACCACAAAAAAGAGAAATTCTGTTGGGACCTTCTAGATAAATAGATATTAATTGATCAGCCACTATTTAAACTTTGGATAATCTTTGCAGGGACAAGCCTTTTGACCTCTGATCAAGCAATCAGATAACCAGAAATGCCTTTCTTTGAAAAAGCAGGGTTTTATCCACGTATTCCAGGGCTAGTTTTCTGCCAGAACAGCATTGCAAGGACACCACTTGTGCCATTCTGTCCTCTATGAAGAAATTACCTTTGCATACTAAAAATGGAGGCATTTAGGGCTACTGATTTAAATCTGCAAATATTGACAGGAGTAAAATTTAACAGGGAGCACACAAAAGGATCTAAAACCTGCCATTCTCAGGTCTTCAAGCAAAAAATATTGACAAAACCGGATATGAATATAGTTAATTCAGTGATGATTTCACTGTAGTGTGTCTGGTATTCCTAACTCATTAGAAGACTGTAGCCTGAGAAGAAAAATAATTAATTCATACCTGAGAGCATTTCATCCTCTATAAATGTTTGTTTTCTACATAGTTTACTTTTTTTTCCCACAAACCTTGTGCTTGGTATAAAACAAATATTGCTGGATTCATCTTTATCATATTTTTTTTTAAATTGTAACTGGCAGAAGTCCTTTAGCAGAGTCATCCGTGGGGTGTTAAGTGAAACAGACACACTGAGAGTCAATGTTTAGAGTCAATTCCACAGGAAATTGTGTGTCTTGTTTGTGTGACAGGGTGGCCCATTACCCCCGCCTGCCCAGTACCCTTGGCAGTGGTTCATACAAGTGATGGCTTTCATGGGGACTCATGCCTGTCACTGCACTCAGGGTAATGAGGAGTAAGCTTTACCTATCTAAAAGGCATAGCTTTTAACTCATAACTCTCAATAGCTTGTTTGTCATAAGGCTGAATGGGAGTAGAGACCTCAAAGAGCATGGTGTGGAAATATGAGAGGAATGCAAATCAGCAGGTGTCAGAACTGGAGCCAGACCTGGGAGCAGAGGCAAGAGGAACAGCTTTGCACTCTCACTGCAGACTCTGAGCAAGGACCCAGACTGCACTGTCCAGTTGCCTTCCACCTTCCCTTGTGAAATCCATGCAGGAGCGGCCTTGGGTAAAGGCTACCACTTAAAAACATCAGCCGTTTGCATGCTCACGCAATTTGCAGCTTTTCCTTGTTTCAGAAAGACAGTGAGTTTGAACATTTAGAGGAGGCATTCATCTCATCTAATTTTAAGCACATAAAGAAAGGCTTGTCATCAAAGGTGTCTGAAAAAACTCTCTTCAGAGAGAGCCAGGCAATTCCCCAGAGTGATTCACCCCACCTACCTCAGGCACTATTCTTAGGATGCAGTGAATCACTCTATGGAATCATTGCATTGACTGGAGGGAGAGCCCAGGCAAATGGCTTATGCTAGATGTGCACCTTTAATGTGGCTAAGGTTAGATGAACTCAGTCTCTTCACTGCTGATAGGCAGTTCAGTTTTAATCTTTCCATAACAGCTGCAATGCCTTCTGCTCTTAAGCACAATGATAAAGGACAATTAATTTGGGTCTGGAATTTCAATTGGTTTATAGCACATGGGTTTTTCATAATAATTGCAAGGGTGACAGAGGTTCAAGAAGATGCTGGCCAATATCTTCCTTGGAGATGTAATGCTGGACTCCATACAGAGAAATCCAGATAAGCAGTAATGCCATGATACTGCCGCCTTCTCTGACTGCTCCAGGGAAAAACCTGGCACTGCCTCAGACCTGGCTTATCAACGCCTTCCAACAGCCTGTCTGTCTTTTGAGGAATAGTTTGGTCTCTTGCCAGCCCTGCGGTCACTGAAAAGACATGGATGAAGAAGATGCTGCTGTTTTTGCCAAGTAAGATCAGTTTGTTAGTCACCACATCTGTATTTCCTTTCTTATCCAGGGGAAATTTAGGGAACTTGACTTTCTTTCCTTCCAGCTGGTCCATAGCCAAGACCACAGGGTGGGGTATTGTGATAGTAAAACTAAGATAGGAAGGGCTTCAGTCAAATTACCTTCCAGTCAGACTGAGTTCTACCTCAGGGCAGCAGCACTGTGTGAAATCCCCCAGGCACCTACTACACGAAAAATTCAAGAAGGTGGCAGGTCCTATGGAAGTTTTTGGGTACAAGAATGTATGCATAACAACTTCAGTTAAACCAAACTTCTCAGTGCAGAATGTTCTACTGGGAAGAGTCTGTGGACTGCCTGGCGAGTTTCCCCATCCAGTGAAATGGAAGATCAGGCTTTGAATAGCCTCAGTGGCCAGAGCAGATCCAGTGTCAGGCCAAAGGCAGGAACATTTTGGGGAGAAGCTTCAGAAGTCTTGAGATGAAAGAAGAGAAGCTGCTACGCAAACAGCCTGTTGCTCTACTGATAACAGGGAATGTAAACAAGGAAGCCAGGGATTGACAAACAACCCTTGAACACTAGGATTCCTCAGGATATGAGTGAAATCCTCAGAGAGGGTTCATAGCATTGCACCCCTTTATGGTAGGCACTGTAGGTTTCTGGACAAAAACATACAGCTCTTAGGTGAAAACAGACTGACCTGGTTGTGAACAAATGTGTACAACCACTCTCCTGGAGGGCTGTGAGTATTTCAGACAGAATGAGAGGACAAACTGACTAAAACAAAAAAAAAAAAGGATAAAGGGCCACCCATGTACAAATACACACAATTAAATGACGTTGGTATTTCAAAATGTCTTGATCTTCATTACCAATAACAGTGTTACTAAAACTGAAATCTTGTCATGGTCTGTCAGTTTTGCACAGTAATCTTGGCAGGCATGGATGAGCTAGGTCTTGTCCACGGTTCTCCAGTGGAGAAAATGCCTCTTATCTGGCTGGGCCACATGTGTTTCCAGCAGGGTGTGGCCAGAGTCTGGACCCAATTTGCCTGTTCACCCTTCTAACAGCTGTGTGAGACAGCTCCTGAGTAATCCTGACTCCAAACAGCTATTTCCAGAGTATGGGAGCAGACAGAAAAAGAAAGGGACTGCTATTAAAGTCTTGACAGCAAGAATCTTCCTTTTGGTGTCACACATTGAAAAGCACATTCACTCTTAAAACGGTTGAAGAGAGCTCCTTTAACTGGGGAAGGTGGTTAACTGTGGCATTAAATGAACAAGTTTTACACCCTTATTTTCACTATACCTATGTGTATGCACATGCTCCCTTCAGCATGTCTCTGTTGGAGACATGGTGACCGTAACATCCATGACCTAAGGCTCACCTAACATTTCTCAGTGGAATACACCCAGTAACATGATCTCAGGCCTGAAGACAAGCTAACTAATGGAAAATGTGTTCAGCTTCTCAGCCAGGCTGTGTCAATGAATAGTCTTCCTTTCAAAATGCCACACTCTCCAGATTTCTGAAATTCAGGCATCCTTTGAAATTGGTATAAAATTGATGAAAAGCCTCTGGAGAAGCCAAAGAAATCCATGTCAATGTCTCAGTAAAGAAGTAACCATGCTGCCCAAGTGAAACACTATTGTACGTATTTACGATTTCTAGATGAGATCTGATATATTTATCTCCAGCCAAAAAACAACGGCTGTGGTCTTTTTGACTGCCCTCAAATTTTATTGTTCTGGCCACTGACCTGGAAACCAGCTGCAGCAGCCAAAGCTGCTCCCACCCATGCACCCGGGTTTTCTGTGGCAACAGAGCTGTGAGGGAAGGTGGTGGCTGACTCATGCCCTAATATGAAATCAGGATGCACATGACAAACATGCCTGATCCCAGAAACTCAGAGAAAGTGCTCTCCCATCTGGTAACACACATGCAGCCCTTGACTGGTGCATGTGTATGCCCAATTCAACATGTATGTTTTCTTCTTTGAGCTGACATCTTCAGAGTCCCAGCAGATACTTCACATCTGAAGTTTATCTACATTTTCAGCTCTATAGCTTCTGATGAAAACTTAGCTCTGGAGCTTTGGCAGCTAGCTCCCACTGTGAGAGGAGGACCACAAGACATGGAAAAACAAGCCTTTCTTCCATTATTTTCCTGAGCTACCCGTTTTCAGTGGATTAAATTCCCATTAGATCTTCTTGAATGCAAGTGCAAGGGTCAAGCCAGAAAAATACGACCAGGTGTTCACATAGTCTTCTAAAACCTTGGCTTTACTTATTTTTTTAATTTGGCTCTGCAGATAATTGAGGATAAAGTTTTCCAGCCCAACATCCTTATAAATTCAAAATTATTGATGTATTTGTTAGTGCTGATGCATTTGATAATCCAAGGTTGTATTCCTATGTCGTATAAATGACACACTCAGCAACAACATTTCATCATTCTCTGTCCTTTCCTAGAAACTAATTTAGTCGTGAACCTTGAAAGAGACTAGGGAGGAAAGGCTCAGTATGCACATATTAGAAACATTAGAATCAAGAATCATTCTTCAAGAGAAATTCTTATTAAAAAACCATCACTTATTTCATATGAAATCCTTACAAGGGTTATGAATTCAGCAGAACTCTTTCACAGATCACAGAATCACAGAATATTCTGAGTTGAAAGGGATCCACAAGGATCATCAAGTCCAATTGTTAAATGAATGGCCCATGTGGAGGTTCAAAATTAAAAGAAAGACTTCATTTTCCATCTGATATAGCCTGTCAGCCAACAGTGACCATCCTAGTAGTCACTTAACATAGGTGAGATCTAGGAGATTCTTCAGTTGGCAGAGGCTGAAGTCAGACAGAAGATGTTCACAATGCTTTATGCTATTTCCATTCCGCTATAGAGTTAGTTTCAATTCACCGGTGGTTTTACTCCATACAAATAAAAATACTCATTTCGATAAAGAAAACTGATTATAATGCCTAGTCATTTTGTCACTCACCAGAGAAAAGAGAAGATTGAATTCACATCCCTGCTTCAATGCTTACTGCAGGAAAACAAGGCAGGCTTTGGCTGATATGGGTAATTACATAGTTATAAAGGTGGTGATGTTTTTCTATAGGCAGTTTGAGTTCTTCAGTTTTTACTGAGTATTACAGTTCAAGAAGTGATATCTGGATCAGAACTGGTTTTAGATCAATATTCACATTTTAAGGCTTAATTGGTCAGAAATGTGAGTCTGGCTTTGGATACCAAAGGATCAAAGTCCGGGAGATTTTTCCACCATGAAAAGCCATCACATGCAACTTCAGAAATGACAAACCTTCTGCTTTGTACACATATAACTTAAAAACAGAACAGGAAACCAAACCCATCCAGATCTGAGTATGACACAGAAACCAAACGGGACTGGTGTTTTCATAACTGTACTTCATCCATTCAGAAATCAAAGGCGTTTTGGTCTGGCTCCTTCATACTGAAAAAGCTTGATAGTGCCTAGTCTTTTAGACCAGAGACATGAACATTTGAACAGAGCAATAAAGAAAAAAAGCCAACGAATGTGTTATAATCTCTTATGGCTCCACTAAAGACTAACCATAAAGCATAACTATTACACTGGTTGGAAACTCGAAGTTGGAAAAGACTCTTGGCCATTTGTTTCAGACCACTTCCCTCCAGACTACTCCAATCACAACAGAAATCGGTGTGAACTAGAAATGGACCAATATACATGATGGGGCTGTGTCCGCCAAAAATCTCTTTAGGTTCACTGATTCCATCTAATCCCACACAAAATGTCTCCCCAGAATTATCTACCCTATAGGTAGATCTGGCTGCCATTCAGGTCACTGTTTTTGCTGTTAAATTAAAGTGATGAGCCCTGCCTATCTGCTACACTAAAATATTTTTAAATGGTTTCTGCTTTCTTTATCAACATTTTCATATGTGGCTGAACCAAAATCACTGGTCAGGCCTCCTAGCCTTGAAGACATGCATGGTCTGGTAAAGGAGAAAGTCTTCTCCTATCATTTACAAGGGAGCAGTATTGAAGTGCAAAAATCAGGAGTGAGTGATAAAATTGCATCAAGGCTATTAATTTTTAAAAGTTCAGTAGAAGAAAAGTCGCATTAAAACTTCACACAGACAATCCTTTTAGCAGATTATTGGAGGAACAACTCTTCAAATGCTGTTCAACCAGCAAAATGGTGATCATATCCATTAGGCTATTTATTTGACAACTTTTTCAATAATTTACCTAGCTCTGATGATACTGTTTTTGTAAGTGAGAAAAAGTAAATTATCAGTCTCACTTAATTTTGGTGCCACAGGTTCCTGTGGACTGCTTTTGTACTAGTGTCATAGAAACATTTTCCTCTTCTGTGCCTGACTGATTGCACCCACTGCACCCAAATAATATTTGCAATGGAAAATAGAACTTGTCTTTCCCAATTAGACAGCTTGACTGCTGTTACAAATTACCAAGTTTTTTGATCTCTTTGTCCTTTGAATCTGAACCATCAATTTTGTTTATACATTGTTCACACAAGGTGGATTTTTTCTTTTTAAGTTCTTCTGCATGTTCATCTCCCTGTCTGAAAAATGAACTGGAGGGAGTGAGGGAGAGAGGGCAAATTGACAGTCTGATCAGATGCTTGTCTCACCTGGTCATCAGGAGTCCCACCCTTTCAGGATGGGGCAAACAGCTGATATGAGAGCAAATTTCAGGGGGTGGTGAGAAGATATTCTCTTGGTGGTCACCTTATTTAGAAAGGTTCAGCATTTTCTGTCTCTGTTTCTTTGTGGAGGTAGCTGGGGTGGGGTGTGGGGAGGAAGTGGTTTTTTCCTTAGTGATAAAGGCAAAGGGAGGTGTACATTTCCTCTCCTAAAATTGCAAATTGCAATGCTTCTAAAAGCTGCTTGGTTGGGGGGGTTTGTTTGTTTGGGGGTTTTGGGAGAGGATTTTTTTGTTTGTTTCTGGCTTTTTGTGGGGTTTTTTGTTCAGGTTTTTTTTTTGGTTTTTTGGTAAGTGTTTATTCAGGCACATAGGACAAGTGAATAAGTAAATGTCACTGCTAGAGCCACCCTGGCACCACGAGGACAATCAGCCTGAAAACCCATACAGACCCACCTGCTTTTTTTTCTCAGGCTGGCAGAGGAACTTCACACTTCAGTGTTGCCTTATCAAACCTGAACCTGTGAGAAAGGCCTTATATTGTACCCATCCCAAAGAGGCTCAGTTTGTAACAACCCAGCTATTTCAAAGACAGTGGAAATCTTTGACTACATATAGTTGCTGACTTCTTTATCTAGAAAAGCAGATGAAAAAGCTAGCAAAAGCACAGATAGCATGACAAATGTGGTTGAAGGTGTGGCATAGCTTCACTGAAAGAGAACACAAGCTAGACTAGGGAGCTTTAGTTCAGAAAAGAGGCTGATGAGGAGGTGTGATAGGTACAACCACTTCTGAAAGACAGAGAGAAAGCAAACAGAGAAAATTTAGTTACTGCTGCTTAGAACACAAGGTCCAAGAGCATCAAACAAACTTAACAGGTGGGTAATTTAAAACACATGAATACAAATAATATGTAGATGAACTGTGAAATTCTTTGGCCTGGGAAACTGGGAATACTGAGGAGTGATTGCACAAATTCGTGGCAGTCAAATACAGCAGGACAATTGAACGAGAAACTGCTGCCACAACTACCAGGCAGTAAAATCCTTAGACTACAGGTAGAACCGAAGGAATGATAAACCACAGAAGCTATTATACAGGGAGTAATCCAGCGTCTTATAAAAAGATATTGAAATAATTCAGACCTGGATGCCAAATTTTTGACGATTTTGGGAGTCAGACCCGTTATAGAGTCACCTTTGATGATCAATTCCACATACTTACTTAAAGTTCTACATTCAGAAATGTCAGGTGTTGTTATGCTTTGGCTTTTTTTCCAGAATTTTGGTTCACATTTAGAATACTACCCCTTTTTTTTTTTTTTTCCCCTCCCTAACTCTCCCAGAGCTCATGACTGATTTTAATAAAAGTTCTGGAAAAATCTGTCAGAATGCCATCTCTACAAAAGTCTGTGAGACTCACTTTCAAACTCTGGAGTGTGCAGTACCATAGCTACACGTACTAAAATTACACCATGTATTTGTTAACATAAACAAATACGGCGATATTCTTATTTCATTCTTATGACCTTTTGCTTCAAGGGTAAATGCAATCTTAATTTCTAGTATTTCTCAGCTTTTGCAGAGGCATTCTAAGAGTCTCAGTTTTAAACAAGATGGAACATGTTCACAGCTGAAATCTAAATGAGTTCTGCATCCCTGTTGAAATGTTCTGCTTAAATGTTTGATCCTTAATGCAGTCTACACTCTGCCCAGAGCAAATGTTCCTCCCAGCTGCTGCTCTTCCCATTAACAGAAAGGGGAAGAAGAATTAAGGTACTACTCTATCCGAACATGTTGAAGCCAAGAGTTCATTAGCTGCCATCCAATATGCAGTGGACTATAGCAGATTTCGTATTTGCCTGCCATATATTCAGAACTCATATTGCATGAAAATAACATTTACTTGGTTAGAAACATTTTCCTGATAACTTAGTCCTTTAAATTTTCAGTCATTTGAATAGGGCTTCCTCCTCCTTTCCATTCTGGAAAACTCTCACCAAATAGGATAAATATGAGGATTTTTTTTTCATTATTACCCTGTGTTTAGCCATAATGGGACGTTTCGTCTTGGAGTGGAAGGAGAGAAAACAAAAGCCCTAGGATCATGCTGGATTCAGTCCATTAATCCCTGAATTATCACAGATTAGTCACTGCATTTCCCTCTGATGAATTTATAAATTTTTATTCCCTCCTGCCATTTGTCTCCTTTGTCATTCTCCATTACTTGAACAAGTATGAGTAAAACAGAATCTCCTTCTATTTCCATACACTGCAGGTACAAAAACCAAAACAAACCAAAAAACCAAAATGAAAAAAAACCCAACAACAACAAAGGGACAAAAATAAAAAACTCCTAGTTTAGACAGAACTAAAAAAAAGTAACAATTTCCAGATTAATGCAGTGACAAACCAATTTTTCCCTCCAGCTTTTTAGATAAAGAGTCATACTAGTACAAAATTATATCATCCTGAATATCTGCCTTTTCAAGGCAGATATTGCCGTTCCTCCCATTCAGTGGAATGCAGATACATCTGGAATTCATTCCAGGCACTAGATGAAGCTCTGTCAGAGGACCCACTATGCTACATGGGCCTGTTAAACTCTGTCTATACCTTGATTCCTCAGTCTTACCCAGCAGCCTTAGAGCCATTGTACTTCATTTTTGGCCTTATGTTAATAGAAGTTAACTAGGAGGACACTTTGTCTGTCAGACCCAGCTGCTGGTGGAAAGCTTGATGACTCTCATCAGCTTGTCTCCTTTCATCTAGGTGACTCTGGGAAGAAGGAGACATAATTAATCTAAAATATTAGTGTACCAAAAATTTACTCATCCGTCCCTAGGAATATGGGTGGATTCTTCCCCACTCAGATTCTTTCTTTTTCCTTCTCTTCTGTCTTTTCTTGTGGCCATCTGACTACTGCACTAACACGGCATATCAGGCGAGCAGAATTCATGTGAGTGTGTATTAAATTACCAGTCCAAGCTTGTCATTGCAATTGGTCACATTTCTTCTTTTCTCTGTTTCAGCAGAGCCTTATCTCTTAGCTTTCTGCCACAAGCTTCTTTGAGGTGGGGAGGAAAGGCGTGAGAGAACACTCAATCCATACAAAATGAAAAGTGAAAAATTAGACACACACATGAAAAAGGAAAAAAAATACTCTTAAGAGAAGTACTTTGGCCAGGCTCTGTGACTGCTGAGCTTCCTCTTTCAGTGTCTGGGAGAAATGACCAAGGACATAGCACTTCTGGAAGAGCATTGTGATGTTATAACTCCACACCACGTTTAGCAAAGCAATGTCATTACCAGACTCCACCAACACCAATCTCTTTTGTGGGAGTTATTCTTCTCTGTGGAAATAATTAAATATTCACTGGCCCAGAGCAATGACAGGCAATTAGGAGGGATATGATGGCACAATGGCTAGATCTTTCACTGGGGTATATATGAGACCAAGGTTCAAGATTCTACTCTAGCATCCAGTTAATTATTTATAAACCCTAGTAGACGCTATTTATCTACTTTAATAACACTAACAAGAGTTTTCATTTGGAAAAGTCTTGTTTCAAGACTGTAACAGCATCATGGTGAGAGGACTCAACTACAATGTGGACAAGCTGCTTTATGATTTCTTAAACTGACTCAGAAGCTCATTAGCAATCAGCCATTCTAGTTAGCAGAAGACTGATCTCCCTTCACTTGGGTTTTCCCCCACCAAACAACAATGCCATTCCTGTGGCAAGAAAAAAGCATCCCAGCTGGTGGATTTCCTCATCTCATTTGACACCTTTTTAGTGGAGGATATAAGGAAGCCAAGAACTGTTGTAAATGGATTTTGAAGTCCTCTGAAATGGGCTTTGCTTGTGGAGCAGTTCAGCAGTGTGGGATCATCTTGACTCATTCAGGGAAAACAAACCCAAGAGGAAACATTCAAGACATTACAAGCCCTGGGTCAGGGTGGAGGGGCCAAGAGCTCTGGCCCCAGTGCTAAGGCTTGTGGAGTAGACTATGTTACAAATCAGCTTAGCTAGAAAGCAGTTTTTTGAAGATTACTGAGTGAACAGCTAACAGCAGGATAATTTGATTAGAGACATGGAATTAGGTGAAGGAGTGGCTTAAAATAAACTGCTTAGATATTTTAAAGCTATGACTAATAGGAGAGACTGGAAGAGTGCTATGGATATTTTTTGTGTTAGATTTTCGAAGAAAGCGCTCAAGAAGATTTGCTGGTGGCAAAGGCTGTGTTGAGGAGGAAGTCATAAGAGTATGAGCACAAGGCACTGGGCAGGGGTACCAGACACAAAGGGCTGCTGCAGGAGTGTCTCACGGAAAGGGCACTTGGCAGGGTATCATTTAGGAACTGCCCTGTACACATTGGTTGTTATTCCAGTTTGGACTAGGAAGTCTTTTTCTTAAATAACGTATTATGGTTGCAGTTTACCTCAAACAGAAACTGAAACACTGCTGCAGCAAACACTCAGTTGTCAAAAAACCTCTGGGAGGCACAAAATAAGTATCATGTTTTATGCTTGGGATGGGCTTGCAGCAGAACCAATACTCCAACCTCACTAGGCAATCTGCCAACATTATTTTTACTTTAACTGCACAGAAATTTAAAAAATAATATTTTTTTTTTTTAAAGATCAGCACAAAAAGAAAAGCCAGCAAAAATGGCAGTAAAAGCTCCCAATATGTGATCAGAAATCAGAGAGTGATTACTGTAGTTACTGTGCCCTGGCCCTCAGTAACCTCCTAATAAAAATTTAAGTATTAGTGTAATGAGACAGGGAATAAGTTAAGTTTTGAGAAAAACTCCTTTGAGCAGTGGAGAACCTTTTACCAGAGTAGTCCTGCCACACCATGCAAGTCAGGTGTCCAAAACTTGAGGGCACTGCCAGGCCCTCAGTTTTCCAGCTCTGCTTCTCACTTTTACAGGCATGAAACTGGGACAATGCACAAGGTGTTGAGATTTCCAGCTTCTCCCTGCCCTGACCCGTGGGTCCCTGGCTCTTCCCAACCCTGTTTTGTTTCTCTGACAATGAAATTCTCTGTAGCAATTGTTCTCCTGATTCTTGCATGGAATCAGTTTCTTCAGAGGACAAGAGCAAGGTGTCCATGTGCACGTGATGGGCACCATCACCATGCTCATTGTTGGACCAGTTCCAGTTGGCGTTCAGCTGTTGGTTACACCACGCCTTGTATTTTATGCCAAAGCCAGGCTATGCTGCAGGTGGGGCTTGGGTTTGTAGCAGTCCTCTCCTTTGGAAGAGAAAAGCATTAGCAATTCCAACATTTTAAAAAACATGATGGTTGCAGTGGTCAGGGGATCCAACTCATAATATTTAGAAAGCTAACAGCACCAAGGAAATGTAAACCATGCTTTGCTTGATCTTCTGAGGAGCCTGACCTCTGCTTGGCCTGATGTAAAGCAGCCCTGACCAGGAGCTACTTCCAGCACAAATGACAGATAATTAGAGCAGTAAAAAGCCCCTCCTTTGGTTTTTTTGAAGTCTATTGGAGGCTGAGTGGAGGGAGTGGGTGGAGAGAGAGAAGATGCACCAGGAATACTATGCTGGAAGGACTAAGGGAATAAAGGTTAATTTTATTTCTCTGTCAGGAAAAATGCACAGTCATAATCACATAAAATTCTGCACTTTAGACACTTGGTTTGCAATATAGCATCTCTTCAAGGAAGACAAAAAGTGAGAATATGGCATAAGCCATGATGACCTCATAAGCCATTAGAACTAAGGAATAGACCTAATTCCCTTCTGTGATAAATCAGGAATTGATCTTCCATTTATGTTCTCTTTTGCAAAACAGTGGTGTGGTTACAGCTTTGGGGCCATGAAATGATTGTCGCACGGATGGTAATTGTGTTGCTGTTTCTGCACTTCATTTGGGGAGCAGCCAAACTTCCCTTTCTATTTGTCCCCTCCCAGCCCCCTGCCCAGTGCCTTGGACGCCAGCGCAGAGCAGCCAAGCGCCGTGTCCTGCCCCGTGGCTGCAGCCACCTGTGGTTTGGAGCAGCTCTAACCATAAACTGCATAAACTGAGCCGGGGAGACACACCGGGTGGGAAGGAGACTGAGGACGTGGCAGCTTTCCATGCTTGAGAGTGTCCATTTGCTGCAGGGATGGCAAGCAATGCCGTGTCCCCAGCACAGCAGGGAACCCTCCCTGGCTGCCCTAGGCTCGGCTGCGGTGGGGACGCGGCGATGCTGTGACCGAATTTGCAGTGAGCCCACTGAGCTCAGGTGCACGGCAGCACTGCCGGCCAGCAGGACTTGCCTGGCACTGCTTCCAGGCTCTGCATTCACAGTGGGTGTCTGGAAGCCATGCAAGCAACTCACGTTCCTCCAGCCAGACCAGCACTGGCCGGGCCTGGCTTTTTGAAGCCCCGCGTTAGCGATCCCGTGTCCATAAACCGAGACGGCACGTCACAGGAACACAGAGTGTGTTGTAATTGGCAAGCAAGAGCTTCTCATCAGAGCGTGAGAGCTGTGTGCCCTCCCTCCGGAGCCTCCTTGCAGCAGGAAGGCTGAGGGAACACGCTCTCCCGGGGCACGGGGGATGCCCAGCTCAGAGCAAGGACAGCCCTCCCTTTCCTTTTGGCCGTAGGACATTGCAGGCACAGATGCTGCGTGAGCACCCAAACAGAGGCACCGAACAGGACTGCACTGCCCAACACATCGTGCAGGTGCAGAGGAAGCCCCAGTTACACCAGACACAGAGTGGAGACCCAAGGAAGGACGCAGCTGGAGACACGGCAGGGACCGGCGGGAGTGCCGCGGCAGCGCAGCCGGTCTGTGCAGCTGCAGGAGCTGCAGAGTGGGGCCAAGGAGCTCGGTTTTCTCTTCACCTTCGCAAAGGAAAGCTTCAGTGAAGATTTAAAGAATAATAAATGAGCTTAGGATATAATTTCTTATCCTGGGAAGTGTTCAAAGCCAGTCTGGATGGGGCTTTGAGCAACCTGGTCTACTGAAAGTTATCTCTGACCATGGCAGGGGAGCTGCAACACGATAATTTTAGCATCCCTTCCAACCCCAACCATTCTATGACTTTATGATCCTAAATCCTTTGAAAACTGAGGCTTCATTCTCAGTCTGGGTTGGAAATCAGAAAGCAGGAAGCAAATCCCTGCACCAATTTACTTCCATCCAGCTGCCATGTGCTTTAGGACCAATAGGAAAATGTGTATCTTGTATAAACTTATTCCAGCAAACACAGCTGTCTCATTTAGCTGGACTATTCAGTCAGATGAATGTCATTCGTCACAAGTCAGCAATAAGGAAAAGGTATCTTTGATCATGGGTCTTTCATTCTTCTTTAGGAGTAGAAAAGGTGCAGCTAGGTTAACTTAGAGCAATTGAAAAGCCCAGTACAGTACACAGATGAAACTTGCAAATATTTTAGTATCTTTCTTATATCCTGTAGCTTTTGCGTGGGCTCTCATATCACTGTTTTGAATGCCACTGGAAAGTTGCTAGAGAAGTTAGGTAGTAAAACTACATGTATATCTCTCTCATATCAGTGAGGCTTACGTCTCCTGGAATGCATTTATACCCATATGGTTTCTTTGCTTTATTTATACTACATTAAGACCAAAGCAAAGTTTGAAGGTGTACAATGCATTGTAGCCTACACTACCCCCACAGCCAAAGATGAGCAGCTAACAAGTTTTTGAGCATATTAGCCTGCAGCTTAACATAACACAGTCTTTCAACTGCATGAGTTGCATTGCTTGAGCTAATATGAATGAAAAATTATGCCTTTTAGCATGTTGAAACAAGACCTCTGAGGAAGGACGAACAGAGTTCAAAATTAAAGGATAAGCTTATGCCACAGATTGATTTTTCTGCCCAATAAAATAATCAGGCCAAATCCTGAAGGTTTATGAATGTTATCATAGCTGTCGTATAGATGTGGTGCAAAAGCTACTTGCTCTTTGCTCTAACCAGTGAGGCTTCTAGTCCTGAACTTAAACCATATCCTTGGACAACCAGTGAAGTGTGACACACTTTGTAATGCTGCAGTGCAGAAAACTATGGAAAACTGTTGTTTTGTAGCTGGCATGCATAGGATCACCATGGGCGGATGGGACTTCAGTCAGACACTCCCTGTCCAGCCCAGTCCAGCTCTCCATTACACAGAGCCAAACTGCTGCATTGTCTCAGGGCTGCATTGGAGCCTACCTGATGTTGATCAGGGAGGTTATAGACTTTTCAGCTTCTGCCCACCAGCAGGTTCACACTTCCCTACCACCATAGCTCTGGGGTCTGATTTGCAGTGAGCCTGTTTACTCAGTCCTCTCAGAGAAGAGATGCTGAGCACCTACTGATCCTTTTAACTTCTTGGGATTCAAAGGCTTTTGTCATCAGTGGGAATTACAGAACAGTTGGCAAGCCCTGAAAGAGGAAACACTGAATGCAGTGTATTTCTCTGTTACACCTCTGCTAAGAGCTGCACATTATGTCAGGCCACATACAGGTTTAATGTACAATTGGTGACTCAAAACCACAGCCAGTTTTCAGAAACCCTCTGCTACACATTTGTCAGGTCTCTCCTCACTCACTGCACTCAGAAATTATCATCCATAATACAGACACTTCCATTTGACATTTCGTCTCAAAGAAGGAAAAACTTTATTAGACACTTCAAAGCTGTAATTCCTTGAGGTTGTTTCCCATTATATCTAGAATAATGTGGATGAAAAAAGAGATGATGAAAGGTGCTTCTCTACTGTGACCAATCAGTTCTGCAGGCCTCATTAGGCCTTGGGTATACTGATCCTCACTAAAACATCAAGCTGAAATGCTTAAAATAATTTCTAACTGCAGACCATTACTCCACAACTGTGCAGACAAGATTGTTTTGTATTCTCAGCTTTCTCTTCCCCCATCCAGACTCCATCTTGACCCTGTGGGAATGAAAGCACATTTCTACACAGAAATGAAGGACTCAGAGAAACTTTTAACAACTTTTTAATGCAAGATCTTTATTTTTTTTATGGAAAAGAACTGTAATCCTACTGCTCATTACATAATTTCCCTATCCCTTGGAACTCTAAACCAACAGAAAGACACCAGATAGCCTGCCTAATCTCCTGAAAATCTGGAGAGAACCAAAACCTCATGGGCAGTTTGGAGATTGTTAAATGCTCCCCTACAATGTTTAGCAGAATAATAATTAAAATAATAATTCTTCCCTTCTTCTTCAGCTTCAGAAATGGCCTCAAAAGTAATAAGCAGTAAGCATTAATCCTTAAATTATCCTCTCAATAAAACCAGTAGTGTAAGTACTGCTCTCTCCTATATCACCAGCCTGCCTCCACCTATTGCTTTTCCTCTCTGGTCCTCATCCTGTGAGGAAGTAATCTGAAGGACTGAGATAGCTGTTGGGAGAACCAGCTCACTGAGGATGTGATTTAGGTTTGCAGATTAGGAGCAGAAAAACCTCCAGAAATGTTAAAGACTTTTTCTATGTACATTTTTGTGTGACTATATTTAGCTTTTTGCCCACTTTCCAATTTTCTCTTTAACACAGCCTGCCAACTTGTAGGCTGGATTGCTTTATTTTGTAGCTGTAGCAAATCTGAAAGGCCTAGTTCCTGTAGGCAGGAGTAATCGTTGAGTAGCTCAGTGCCATTTCTGATCTGTACTTTTTATTTCAAGTTCCTCAAGACTTCACACCTTTAAGTGCTCCTACAGAGGATATTTGATATTCCTAAGGAGCCTCTTACCCTGCAGTAGACTGGGCTGTGCACCTGAAGGGAAGGGATGCCTTACGGCATAACTTCTAAATGGTACTGGGCCCAGCAGAACTGGGACACTCCCAAAGCTGTTTGAAGCAACAGAATGGTTTTGAGTCTTCTGGAGCGTGAAACTTGTAAATGAAGAAGCCGAAATCTGCTGAGATTGAACTAATCCAAAGTCAGAAAGATTGTGTTTGATTTACTTAAAAAGACATATATACTTTAAAGCTAAGTCTTTCTATACTAATTTGTCTTCATTAATCTTCAGGAGTATCCCATGGCTGCGAGTTTTTCACTTTCTTGATGGTATAAATCTGCGGGAATGTAGAACAGGATGAAATACATTTAACAATTAAAGTTCAGCTCTTAGAGACATTTTATGCATATGGTTAACTAAGTGCAATGAACTCTCTTTTTAATACATGTACATATTTGTAAAAATCAGATGTAGATTTGTAAGATTATGATCTAATTTATCTACTGTAGTATAAACACTGTCACTAATTCAGCAAATCTTCTTTATGTAGTTTCACCAGACTGTGATGTGACAGAATCTGGGCTGCTTCTTAAAAGAACCAAGAGAGCTTGAAATCTCTGAGATGGAGTTAGTTGCCAGGAGAACTATACCATATAGGATACTCTGCATGCAGATGATCCTGCTCATCTTTTCTCCTTTGCTGTGATGTTATCAATGTCTTAATTTGCAGTTTAGAGGAAAGATGAGAGTTCACAGATCAAACCCCTCAGATTTCCAGAAGCAGACAGTCAGAACTGGAAGGTCAAACATTAAGCGAAACAGTAAACATTCATAAGTACAGGGAGTCCACACACACCAGACATCCCAGTTCTGAAATACCGTCTTCCTGTTTAGATTGCATAGAAATACAACTCAGTGCAAATTAGCACTTCTTTTAGATAAGATAACCCTCCTTTGAGAGCAGAGATACTGTGTCAAGAGTTAGATGTTCAGAGTTCAAATGTTCTTCCCAAAACTTACCAGGGATTTCAATCTTCCAGTCCTGCTTGCAGCATATAGGTATTTCACTAGCCTTTGCCTGCTCTGCTGAAGATAAAATGCTGCTCAGAAAGAAGCTAGTTTTGCCCTCAGTTGAGGTTTAGCTCATTATCTGGCACATCCCTGAGCTCTGCTACTGCCCAGCTCCATGGGTTTCATCATTGTTGGGGGATCTGTTATGGCACATTCCTACACCACAGCACAACTTCAAATACTGATCTCACAGCCATTAGTTAGAGCTGTAGAGCAGAGCCTGAACAAGTCCCATGCAGCCTGATAGGTGTTACACACAGAGATGTAAAAGAGCAAGAACTCAGAGAAACCTGCATTTGTCCTGTCATGTGGGTAGCAACTGTGAGATAGAGCCTAGACCAGCCACAAAACCATGATACTGGGGAATTTAATGAACTCCAAGAAATTAAATATCTCCTTGTCACGTACCTCTCCTTTTTAACCAAATGCTTTCATTCAGTACATCTAGGAAACTTGCTTCAGAAATAACCTAACAAAAACTTTGCTTCTTGTTCTGCTGCTCCATCAAAGTAAGAGCTATCCATCTCCAAAGTCTTGAACTTGTGGCTTTTTAGTCCCCACCCTCATTCTCTAACTGCAATGCCTGTAGCAAAGTTTGCAACGTAGAGTGGAGTACACTGTTTGATTGAAGGGCTTTGTCACCCATTTGACCAAACAGCTTTTCCAGTAACTGGTTTCACTTGGATAGTAGAAGTGCAAATAAAAGGTTGCACTTATAGCTCATTGTATCACCAACCACAGCAACAGACCCCATTAACAGCCACCTAGCTCAGGGAGAGCTGCAGTCCCAAATGTAAATCAGTTAAATGAGAAGGACTGGCATCTAATGGTAGATAAAATTATTTGACATTGACAAGGTCACAATTGCCTGTCTGTTTTTAAAAGATACTGCTATCAAATTTAAAAGATCTAAAAGGTCAAGTGTACCATTTTAGGAAATACAAGGTTAAGGGAAGAACCAGAGAAGGAGATTTAGCTGCATGCTCCTTAGGTAATGATATTCATAGATTATTCTTTCATTAACTCACAGAACAGGTGAGAAAGGACAGTACTTGTTTGGTTTTTTCCTTACAACTGGCTTTCTCTACTGCATAGACTCCACAAGCTATAATCCAGATTCAAGTAGAGAAACTTGTCATGCTTCTGGTGGGACCAGAATTTTATAGACCTAGTAACCTCCTGGTTACTGGGAACAAAGTTCAGAGATTTCTCACTGGGGATGAGTCAGCTGTAGAAATCTTTTTCCCTCGACACCTTGTAGTTTGGTTTGACAACAATACCAATGTCATATTTCAAGTGCAAAACTCAGCTGGTCTCTTACCAGGGAATAAAAGCAGTTGCAAAAACCGGTAGCCACCAAGTCAGACTGGAGTGCTTGTTACAAGTAGGGAATCAGAAAATTATTCCCTTACACATTCCATTTTTCAGTGTGGTATGGGAAGCTGAAAACCTGTCTGTACATATATTTTCTTTGAATTTGATAAAAATTTAAGGTGCTTTTCGTTGAGTCTCACACAGCACAGTTTCCAACACAGGAATTTATCTGTGATCTTTTTGTTTCTTTCATTGGTATGAAGATTCAAAATTGCCCATGCAGTTCATGTTTGCTCTGTTCTGGGGAAAGTTCAAGTCATGAACAAAGAAACAGTGTAGTTGTACCTGTGGATGAATTAGGCCATGGGGGAAAAAAGTTGTTCCCTTTTCAGACATGTCTTGTGTTAGGGACAGTTTGATCAGCTGATTTACAATCTTGTCCTCTGCAACATGACTTAAACATTTTTATTTTGAGCTTGCTATAGTGTTCTACAGCTATCTGGCTGGATCTCTGCTGAGAGGCTGATGGCTGAAGATGGAGACTGCTGGACTGCCTCACCACTGTCCATTAGAGCTAGGCTGCTGGGCAATCAGATAGCTTCTAGCAAATCTGTGAGCCCAACCTAGTCTTCAATGGTACCTTGAATCCACTTCCACTAGTAATGGACATCAGGTCTTTATAAAATGATAGCTGTTCTCAGAGCAATGCTGATCGCAGAGCCTGCATTGATTTGTTTGAGATGCATGGTGTGCTCACAGTTGAGTGGCAACAAGCTATCAGAGCACAGTAAGCAAAATAATCAGCAGGACACAGTTTAGACGCTTTAAAAAGACCCTGTTCCAAAGGATGTGGCCCTTCTTTCTCACTAACATCCTTCAATCAAAAGAGCTATGTAAAAAATAATATTTTTAAAAAATCAAGTTAAAACAGGTAAAAGAAAACTATTAAAAAAATATCTACACACAAACCATAAAGTAAACAGTTTTACCATAGAAGAGAGAAGTATGTGAATTCTGCAGTGTCCCACAGTTGTCATTGATTTTACATGATAAGTTTTCAGGTACTTTGCTAATGGTCATCTACAGAAAATCCTGAGACAAAGAGTTGTAGATGTATCTCTCAGTGAAGAAGTTGCTTTGTCCTGAAGTCTTGCATTGTTTCTCTGCATAACAAAACTTCAGAGTGTGAAATTACCAAACCTGTATATCTGTTATCTACCAGATATCTGTAGTCCCATAAAGTGGGCACAGCTTCTCTTAGGAACATTGCCTTGAACTAAAAATGTCTCAACATGAAATACAGTAAGGGCTTGTGACAGCAGCTCTTTCCTTTTCTTTCAGAAAATCCTGAGACTCCTTTACATAGCAAACTCTTCAGTTTCACAAAGGGAAAGCAATCTGCTATGTATTGGCTTCTATTTTTCTGCAACAATAACCAAAAGAGCTGCATGAGGCAAAAGAAGGAATTGTTCTGGCTTAGTCTTGTTCTAAACAGATACAAAAAACATCACCATGAAAATCATCCCTCAGTGGCTGATAAAAATAGAACTGCAATTTATGCTCCCAAATGCTACCTTTATCTTAAGGCTCTTAAGGAGCATTTTCAATAATAATAGCTGATTTAGATGGATTCCCAGGGTGCTGGATCATTGCCAATGACATTAATGGTTTAAGGCTCCCTGAATTTTGATTGATTGCTGTAATCTGCAGAAACTATTTCAGGACACAGATTTATTGTTATTAAGCCTATAAAATGGTGTCAGGGTCAAAGCAAGTTGATGATTTGTGTTGTGATGCAAACATTGCACAGGAGAAGATGAAATCTTTTAATATTAAAACGTGAAATTTGTGAGAGAACAATGTTTCATCTTCTTTGAAGAATCTGTGGCCAACCAATACAGATTGCAGCAGCAAGGAGAGTGTATTTAGGCTAAGGTAGCACTGCAAAAATTAACCTTCAACAGCATGCTGATTCCATTGAGTGCTATTCCATAAAGTGATTGAGATATTTCACTTGTTTTACAAAGTTAAAATGTGCTTACCTCCCCTTCCTCATTCTCTGTCTACATAATCTGATATGATATCCGTGATCTCACTAAATATTGTGGTCCTAAATCCATCTAATATCATGCAACATTTCAAAGATAGTGAAATTTTTCCCCCATTATTTAGCTGTAGGACTCACAGCTAAATAAAAGTGAGACCAAACTATACCCTAACACCTCCAGAAGATAATGGGAAAGGCCATAACTGAATCTAGAGATCACTGGGTTTTTCCTATTTAAATGGGTGCTCCCAAGCAGAATCAGAGCAGATGATTTTTTATAAATAGGAGAAACAGGACTATAACAAAGGAATTCTCAGCACTGCGTGATGTGAAAATATTCTTGTTTGCTTTTGCCCTTGGGACTGGATTACAAAAAAAATTGTCAGATCCAGGACTAGTAGTAGAGCCAAGAAGAATGAGAGAAACGCATACTCTCAGAAATGAGGTGTCACATGGTTGTTTTGCCTTAGTCCAGCCTGCATGCTGATGGGTTAATAGGTTCTTTATGCAACTGAATAACTTCTGGCAAAAGTTTCTTTTCTGCAGTTGACAGGATAGCTACTGAGAAGTGCACAAAATCTGATAATTCATTTATTCTGGTGGTCTTCATCAACTAATGACTTGGATGAGAGATTACCAGTAAGCTTCAAAAACCATGATGCTTATTTCACGCTGGCACTGTTAAGCTTCATTTTGTCCTATTGTGTATAAAACTATTGTCATCTCACTAACAACTTACTATATAATTGTTGTGGACACAATCCACTATCATCAACAGGATGCAAAACCAGAATTAAAAAGCCATCTTTATCCCTGTAAGTTTACAGAAGTAACTTGAAAAGTAGAAAGACCTAAAGAAATAGGATTCAGGAAAAAATAAGTAAGGTGCTTTGTCTTTCTAGTTCCACAGTAGATTGTGGCATTTTGTAAATATTTGTAACTTCTATGTTTTCTGTCATTATGCAGCGTTCACTGCAGTTGAGGCAGGAATATTGGAGGAGAGGGAGAGAGGAGGAATAGGCAGGGCAAAGTGCACAAAGGCTGCTACAACAGGATGTAGATGTGACCAAAAGCCAGTACCTGCACAGCATATAAGCAACCACCTAAAACAGAAGCAGTGCCAGCACAAAGAGTTTAATTAATGGTCACATCAGAAGGCTGCAAAGACTTTCCTATTCCTGGAAATGTAGCTGCTGAATAAGAAACCCTGGAAGAATAAACTGTGTTTGATACTGAGGATCACAGATGAGGAGTGGAGGCAGAAAAGGAAGGGTACTCATGTGTGGGTGGGACTAGGAGGAACCTTTTGCACTGTTCCTGTGGTTGAGAAGTAACAAGAAATGTAAACCTGTTGAAAATGTCCGTAGGTACTCTCAACCCCTGTTCACTAAAAATGTTATACAAGACAGTTTCATGAATATGCAAATTTTTTTAAAAAAGATAAAATTCTTCCAAAACAAACATTTTCCCAGTTTTCATGGTTAGTCTAATATCTATTGCATCACCTGTAGGAATCTGTTTAGAATGTGTCTTTCATGCCTCAAAAAAGTCAATTTAAACTCCTTCATCCAAAGGCAAGGAAGACTTTATTTGGGCCAAGCTCTCTTTACAAGGTGCTGGATTCCTTCAATATTCTGTAATATCACTGGAGTCAGGCTGGAGACCTTGGCAGGATAGTGCTCAGGAGTACATGAAAATGACAAGCAGTTTGTCTGTAACAGTTCAGTTCCTGCATCTTTAGCCACTTTTGGGAGTTATACGCATAAAAATTTCAGTGGAACGGAGAAGTAACACTACTGGGGCTCTCTTTAGTGAGAATGTCCCCAGAAAATGCTGTCAATCCTATGACCACTGTTGAAAATGTGTGGAAAGGATGTGCTAGGAGTCTGGGGTGGGAAAGCTGAGGGAACAGCTCTGGCTCCTTTCACAGAGAGTCTGAGCAAGAATTTGGATAAGCGTCCCCAGTGACAGCAAGTAATATCTCCCCATTTTTCTTCAGAATAAGAAAAAACTTAATTACCCCATGTAGACAGTAATGCAAAGTAGTTCTGTAATTAGGTTAATCAGAAGCAATAAACACTCTGGATCAAAACAAAACAGTGGAAAATATAAGTAGTTAGTGGTTTTGCCCTTTTCCCATATTCTTCATAATTTCTGAATATCTCTTTTTTGTTTCTCAGTGTGCTCAAGTTTTCTAGTACTCTTTGGTGAATTTTTGGGGCAATGTAAGGAAAGGCCTTAGTGTCTATTGTATGTTTGGACTTGATGATCTTAGTAGTCTTTTCCAAACTCAGTAATTCCATGATTCTCTGTATTGGCTGAAAGACAACTGAGAAGTTGTTCATTTAAAGTTGAGTCCTGTATCAGGCAGTCTTTCCAAAAGTGAGATGTCAGTCTTGGGGCCATACTACAGACCAAGGAGCTGAATGCAGCAATGGCTCAGAGGCTGAGGACACTTGTATAGACACAACAATGGCTGAGCTACTTGGGACACAGACATCCATCAAAACATGTGGAGACACGTGAGGTCAGTTTGGGAGCTGTACATAATCAGCTCACAGGATGGGTGTAGTCACTGATCAGCCAGGTGGACAAACTTAATTTGAAAATTGCTTGTAGATCAAGATAAAACTTCTAAGTAGGGAGGAGCTGATCCAATGTATCACTAACCTGAGTCTGAGGCTATGCTGACTTTTAATTGGCCCTTTCCTAAATTGTTTTCAACAGTAAAAAGAAAAGGGGCAGAGGCTTGGATACAAGTATGAAAAGCACAGAAAATAATCCAGTGAAATTAGAGTGTAGGTAGGTAAGCAAATTAATAAAGTAATTTTTTCTGTAAAATTATTTTTAGATAATTACTTCTTCTTCAAATGGTAGAGTGTGAGCACTATAAAACTCTTTGGAGGTCTAAGCTTGACTTTTGGCCTGGTTTTCTAAAGTCACAAAGATTATGTTATTGGTCTGCTGTCTCTTCGGTATGTTTTGAATAGATTGGTTGATTTCTGCCACATTTAGAAAGGCAGAGAGTTAGACTTGAGCTGATTTTGTGTTTGGTTTTCTTTTTTTCAGTTGAAACCCTTATTATACTAGCAGTGGGTTTCACTCTTTCTTTAAAACAGAAAGAAATAGACATAATAGTGTGTGTGATTCTCCAGTTATGCATGTGTAGAGCTATATACATATATAAACTATTCAGCTTTAAGCTATCTTAAAACTGCAACCTATGTCTATAATTACAACTATATAACTATACAGCTTTTTTATAAATAAATTTAAATATCAGCTTGATCTGATAAATGCTAAAACATTTCAACAGGCTCCAGGTAGCTGAAAGACTAGATGGAACTTTCTAGAAGGTTGTGTCTTCCTTTTCTGTGCTCTCAGGTGCTATGCTGAAGCTTTGCAGACCGTATCTGTGTTTTTCACTCACTGCATTACTTCTTATCATGTTATGGGGATATAATAATTTCTGCATCTGAACAAGCAAAACATTAGCTGATTAAATCCTCTCACTTTGCTGTTAGTTTACCTCACTGCATTACAGCCAGAAGAAGGGATCTACTCACAGTTGCAGATGATCTTGGTAGCAGAGTATGGAACAGACACCAGAACTTTTGAGTCACAACCCAACTAAATAGCTATTTTGGCAGTTTAGCTCAATGCAAAAACTGTTCAGCATTGCTGATACGATTCCTGAAGAATGTTTGGAAGCAAAAGGTAATACTTGGAAACTGAACTGCATTTCCAAGGTTACATTCCTGAGCTCATAAGCAGAAAAATCAAAGTAATAGGGCTGCAGTTATACCTCTTCAAGGGGACAGACGGCCCCACACCCACATTCACCCTAATGTCTGATGGCTGTGATCCCTGAGCAGGGCATTCCTGGTGCCACCTGCCAGCAGGACCACCCCACACTGCACCGCATCAGTCTGGAAGCACTGCACCACAGACAAGTTAGAACTGAGCTGGTCTCAGGGACAAAGAGGCAGCTCTAAAAACAGCTCCTAAGATCCAGGGATGTGCAGGACTCTCTCTGTAAGGAGCCAATTCCCTCCTCAAAAGACCCAAAGGATTTCCTGGAAAAAGGCCACATGACTTCCAAAATAGAGTCAAGCAAAAACACCTTCAACTTTACCTTACCTCACTCTGCTGTATGCCTTCTTTGATGTTTTGGTGGACTAATTTCAGGTCATTGGAAGAAAGCCAGAACTGATGTTTGAGAACTTTCTGAGAAAGGGACCTGTCCTAGGTTTCCAGAATTGTGGGCAAGGCACAAATGCAGAGTGACCTAGTGGGCCAAGAGCAGCCTCACTCTGCAGCACAGAACTCGCTGCAGGACACCCCTTCCCCACAAGAGTGGACCTGAGCTGTCCATGGCAAAGAAGTTCATGCTCCCCTAGAACAGAGCAGAGACATCACCATCTAGGTCTGAAGGTAGGTATTGCACCTGGGTATTAACCAAGAGTATGGGAAAAGAAAGCCCATAAGAGTGAATATCAGCCTTCCTCCCTGCAGTACTGGACTCCCTGCACTTTCCTCCTAAGGCAGCTGGGAGACATGTGACTGGGAAACAACTGCTGGCCCATGAAACAAGAAGTATTTAACCGAAACACGGGCACAGAGCAGGGAGTTGGGAGGCCGAGAAGCAGAGGAGCTATCATCAGTCACCCACCCTCATCTCTCACGCATGAAGAATCTTTGTTGCCAGACCTAAAATATTCTGGTAAGCAACTAAAAAGTCCTAGCACTGTTGGTGGTGGGAGCTACATATTCAATTCTGCAGTCAGTATGGGGTACAGCAACAAAGGAGGCCCATGCACAGGAGAGCTGTGATAATGGAAAGAGGACTAACATGAGCTGTGCAGGCTGAAAGGCCACGTGGAGAGCCTCGAGTACAAACTGGATGTGAAATGGTGCTTTGGGGTGAGTTGCTCCTCACAGAGGTATAGGCAGGTCTAGCAGGCTAGGGGCAGATAGCCATGGCAATCAGACCAAGAGCAAAGCTTTATCTTCCCTTTCTTTGAAGAAGCAGACTGCTCTGGGTGACCTGGCTTAGAGGAAAAAGCTGTCTGATTTGCTGTGATCTCACTTTATTGAAAAGCTAGATGAAATAGAAAGCAAAGCTTTCCTAAACAGTTTAAAGAGGAGCTGAATTTTAATTGTATACCTCTTTTTCTTTTTTTCTTTTTGTTTTTTTTTTTGACCAACCTTGCTCTGACTGTTCCCTAGCACCAAAGGTAGGGCTCTCCCAGGACAGCAGCTCTCCTTCTGTGCAGTATCTTAGGATAAATAAATTAGCCAACAGTTCCTGCTTTCCTTTGCTGGACTGAAAGGACACCATCACTTAGCAGCTCTCTACAGTTCAGATCAACCTTGCCAAAACATCTCAGCTTTGTCAGTAAAGATACATCTGCTTTACTTGGTCTATACTCAGAGTTTTCTGAGTAAAGTTCAAGGAGAATTGAACTGGCTCTATTCAGGCCAAAGTGAGATACAGACTTTTAATTGTGCAGGTAAGCAATTGACAAGGTTTCTAATAAAGGGTCAGAGTCATGTGGTTGTTTCAGAGGCACATCTGAATTATTTCTTTGTGTAATGTAATCTTTGTCAAATGCCCTTGGGCAGGAAGCCACTGTAATCAAGTTGACTAATTTACCTTGTCCCTTTATCAAAATGCCTTACCTAAGTAAGCAGTTCTGCATTTACCTGTGAGGTCTGTGAAGAAATACAAAATGGGCTACAAAGATAAACAGATTTTTAATCATCCAGGTGGAAAGAGTAATTCATAGTTAATAACTTATCCAGTTAAATCAGCCTATTTAACTGCTTCCAGAATATCCATAAGCAGACCACAGCTCCCCCTCACTTACTGTTTGCATTTTCCCAACGAGTATGTTGCAAGACTATACTCAGTGACCTGCTCCCTTCCTCCTCCTGCCAGCAGACTCTTTTTTGTAAGAGCCTTAAGTGGCTCTTCTTTCCCTGAGTCTCTCCATCTCATGTCCTTAGCAACTCCCCTTTTCTCACTGAAATCCCTCAGTCTCCTTTTCTGAGTAGTAATGGGTATTTTGACTAGAGGCTTTGGAGGCTGCTACTGGCCTCAGGGCATTTTTTCCTCTATTTTCTGACTGAATGTTCCATAGTGAGGACAGAAGAGAGTCTGAAGTTGTTGTGAGGCAGCTGTAATGAAGAATTACAGCATCTTAGAAAATTTTTGTTTAAGGCCACTTGGTCTTCTTGCTCAAAGAGTGCTTCCTGAGAGTGAGCTCTGTTTAGCTGGGTAAAGTCCTAACAGTCTGCGTCCCTCTCTTCCTTCTGTATAAGATCACATGCTTTTCTGGAGAATATACCACATTTAGGAGGGTTTCATTGGAAAACTCCTGACCGGTTTAACCTGGAAAATGATGCCCACATGCAAACTTCTGAGCCCAAACAGACTTTTGCAACAGTCAGACCACGCAGATGTTAGACCTCATGCTCATGCAGGACCACCTCCATGCCAGGATGACATCAAAAAGCTCCGGAAGTCTTTTCCTTCCTTTTTTCCTAGTGTCAGTTTGATCTGTTTAAAATATTACAGCTGTATATTACTGACTGCTCTAGAATTTTTTGTTGCTTCTGTAAGTGACAAAATAAACAAGAGTGTGTGAACCCATCAGTGCCAGTTTCTCCTCATCTCTCTGCCAAAAAAAGGAGGAAGTTGTGTGCCTTCTGCACCAGGAGCCAAAATCTAAAGCTGGCTGCCTCCCGTGGACTTGTTGATGGATGCACAAATTTTCATTGAATACAAGTAAAACAAATATCCCCAGGAAAAATGCTGCTGTGTTCCCATTAAGCTGTGGTACCATCCAGAATGAATAATATAATTCATTACAATATTTGTTTCACCCCAGAAAGCAAAGAGAATTATATGGAATTTGGCATATGAAATCAGTGCTACATGCTTGATCCAGTGGAAACACAAAAGTGCACAGGTATTGCAAATAGTTTTGTCTATCACAGATAGACAGGCTTATTTCCAATGTGTCTGAGACTTGTTTTAAGTCTGTGGTGTTTATTTGTGCCTCTTCTAATACATTTGTTCCACAAGGCCAAGTTTGGTTCAACCAAAAACAAAGCTGAAGAGATTTATCAATCACTGAATGGTTAAAGTTGAAAGGAGCTCTTGGAGGTCATCTAGACCAACCTCTCTGCACGAGTGGGGTACCCTAGACCACATTACTCAGGATTGTTCCCAGGCAGCTTTGAATATCTCCAGGGAAGGTGACTCTACAGCCTCTCTGGGCTACATATTCCGGTGCTCACATCAATGCAATAAAGTTTTTTGTGATACGAATGATACAGAAAAAGAGATTTGACTAGCTGTAGAAGATTTGTATTGCTGAGTGATCCATCTTCAGAAACCCACCAGATTTTAACTTTCCTCTTCCTTAAAATGCACCCAACCTGAAACTGCAGTGAGAACTATTAGTGAGAGCTATTACATATACTTGGCATAATTGTCCTCTGTCCCATTCTATTGCATTTTTTCTGCTCTGTTTCCATGGAAATGGTAGAAAGAAGGTCAGGCTTATGGTATAGGCAATCGTTTTAAAGGAGCTTGAAAGGCTTTATTATTCCCTGATCTAATTTTTTTCTGAGAATGGTGGTGGGAATAAAAGGCAGACACCCCACTTGTTGTTATTTTTGGTGGTATTTAATTTCAATCGGTATTCCCAGGAAGCCAGGAAAGGCCATTTTGCTTCTTTCTGCACCTAGGAAGTAGACTGTTCTTGAGGGAAAGTGATGTGATGTGATGAGATAGCCAGTCCTGGAATCTATTCCTGAGCATGTTAATATAGTCCTGTCATGTCACATGCTATATGACATAGCTATGTAGTGTCTGAAAGGCCCGGTCTCAAACAAAGACTTTCACACCTGTGTAAGAAGGGAGCCCAAGAAGCCCATTTGTCCATTAGGAAATGAGAGGACTACTTCCTCAGGGACGTTTTGAGGCTAGCTGTAGTTACTCTTGAAAAGAATTTTGAGATCCAGCACTGGAAAATGCTCTAGATGGAAAGCATTTGCTTTCTTGCTACTGCTAAGCAGAAGTAAGATAAAGGTATTCAACTGCTCTCTTTTGATGATTTTCTCCTATTTTATTGTCATGCTGTTAGCTTTCATTTCCATGGAAACAGGGCTAGAGAGGCAGTTTTAGCAATGTGCAAGCTTTAGCTGGGAATGACATATGTAGATTTTAGCTGCTGGACGTTGGCTGATGGCTATAAAATGAAGGCACAGTACAAGAGGGAAAGGACGGACAAAAGAAAGAGATCCAGACATTTCAGAGGCCATGAACACCCCTCCCTCCTAGAAAAGGTTCTGGATATTTTGTGTTTTCCTTCTGCTCTACTACCTTCATTTTCCAGGCCTGTGCTTGAACCTGGTCTCCTTTCTATTATTTCTGTTTCAGTAAGGTAATATTTAATTGCCATCGTGTCTGGAGGCCCAGGAAACCTGAAGCTCTCCTGTGCTGGAATCATGCTGCTGTGGCTTAGGAATGGTATTCTCCAGGTCAGTGCCCCATGGAGACCCTCCCAACCATATGGGGCTCCAATTGGAAGCACGAAAGGCAAGGTCATAGGCTGAGATAAGAACAATTTACCGGAAACAGCAATGAGACAAGAAAACAAACAGTAATAGCAACAATATTAATAACAAAGGCTATAAGAAAAGAAGTTATTCACATGGACAAACAGCCACAATAACAGAAAATACTAGACAGCTCCCTCCGCCACATTTTCTTGACTAGATGGAACCCCTTCTGCTCTCTGGAAGTGAGGGTTCCTTTCCACTGCTCCTGGCAACGACATGAGATGGTATAGAATAACCTCCGTGTTCTGCCTACACCCCATTACAGTTACTGCAAAAAATTACCCCTATCCTGGCTGGAACCAGGACACATGCAAACCTGGAGCAAGAGACATTACCATAGTGGGAAGGAGAAAAAAACACAGCAAAGATGAAATTATTTCGGTATTATTACACACAGGATGTTGGCAAAGCCAAATCTGGACTTTATTCAGAGCTCATTGCATAGCTCTGTCCTCTTACTGTTTGCTATGCCAAGCTGAGGGAGACATGCCTTTTCCACTTCTTTCTTCAATTCTTTCTGTGCTCCTTCTGAACCTGTGCTTTCCTTACAGAAAATGTCTTTTCCTACTTACATATTCATTTTGAGTTGTTGTTCCATGGTTGCAGCTGTCTACAGACCACTTCTTCACTATCTCTTGCACCTGGAGTATAGCACTCCACCCCCAGCCCTGCTCAGGCAGAGCACAGTCTCAACTAAACCTGGTATGGAGGAGGCGTCTTCCCTCTTCCCAGAGCATGCTAAAACCTCCCCCATCTGCCCAAGCCACCTGTAGTCCTTCAGAGAGAAGTTTTGCCTATGAATTAACTTTATCTTGAAAGCCCCAGATCAAACTGTTCCTTAAAACAGTCCTTAAAACTGTTCCTTAAAACAGTTCTTAAAAGTAGTGAGAGGTTACAATAACGGGGCAAATCTCTAACTGCCAACTCTTTATCAGTTATGGATACTTCACCTTTTAATTTCTCATCCTGATAACCCAGGCTGTTCCACCTTTCTACTGAATTCTGTGATCAGTTACCCTCTTTGCTATTAAGATGTTTTCTGGGTTTTCTTGCTATCATGCATCCTGGTTAGGAGCCACAAATCTCCTAAGGACACCATTATTTCTGAATAAAATTTCGTGATGGAATTATTACATTTTAATTACTTCATTTTAAAAAAGGTCTTCTGTCTAAAGTGTATGACATTGAATGAATGAATCTTTTATTGTTCACAAGGTAGCAAGTGCATCACGTTATCATCAGCTTGACAATTTTTATTGAAGAAGGTTTTTGCCACTAGTTACACTGGCTCACTGAGATACATCACCTTTAACTCACCAGCATTACAGGAAGCAAAGTGCTGCAGGGAAAGAGAGCACAGCCCAGAGACCAGACCCCTGAAGGAGGAATGAGCTAGTCTTTCTGATGATATGGGAAAGGACTGTATTTGGGCCAAGCAGAAGGGAAGAATTGTGTTTTGGAGGTTTTAGTGCCTATGCTAAAGGCTTGATCAGGCTCAAGAGACACGAGCTATGAATTACTGCATTACCACAGCTGACTAGACCCTCTGCTAAAAAAGCACAGGAGTGGTAGGATGAGGGGCATTAATGTGAAATCACTTTCTAGTGAAAGGTATATTAAAGACTGTGTTTATGAGAAACAGATGTATTGACTGCAATCAGTGTGCTTGTTCAGCTTTTCTGTTTCTCTCAAGACTTTCACTCTTTTGGGTAATCCAAATTTCATTTACAACCCAGGTTGTCACCCCAACCTTTTTTTTTTTCATTGAACTCTCAGGATCTGTGTATGACTCTTTTTAATTAAGAATAGGAAGACTGCAGCACCCTAAGTATCCAGCCAAACAAAAAAGCTTTCTGTGTAATTCTTTGAACAAGTAGGTAACCAGCCTTCTTCTGTGTACTCAGAAAGGATTGGTATTCCTAATGTTAAGGCAGGCAGCATAGAATATCCTAACAGCAGATAAGCTAGAAACCTCACGCATGAATGCACAATGCATGACACTAAAGAATTAATTTGGTTTATTACTAAGCAATCCTAATGTGTCAGATTTTTACTTTTTCATTTGTTTGTTTTTTGAGGTTTTTTGTTGGAGTTCTTTTGGGGTTTTTTGTTTGTTTGTTTTGGGGGGGTTTTGTTTGGTCAGTTGGTTGTTTTTTTGCTGTTGTTTAGTTTGGTTTGGTTTGGATAGGGGATTTTTTGTTTGTCTTAGTTTGGGTTTTTTGTTTTCATTTTTTGTTTTGGTTGTTGTTGTTGTCATGGTGGTTTTCTGTTTTGATTTGGGGTTGTTATTTATTTAATGCACCAGGGTTCTTTTAATCATTTGCTATACTTCTTTATATACTTTCCAATAAGAAGGGAAGCACAGAGACAGTTAGGGCATTTTATACTACAGGCAGAGTGAATGAAGAGATGCATGATACAGCACTATTCCCTTTGTACCTTAGAACTCAACAGAGTAATACTCCTTCTCTGTGTGTTAACTTCTTTCACCTTCAGCCACAAACTGTTTCATTGCTTCACAGTTGAAGTGTACATTGTAGGACTGTCACTGCCTCCTTTAAGCACCTAAAAGCTGGTTATAACTGAATACCAACTATCGCTGATGGCGATATGAGAGGGCCTCCTCCAACCTGGGGGAGGCCGAAAGTCCTGGCCAGAAAGTGAAATGACGAGTGGAGTCTCCGAATTTCTTGCTTCAGATAGTTGTTTTAATTAGCGTTATCAGAGAGACAGAGTGCCAAGCGTGGCACCCTGTTAGCAGTTCAAGAAAGGCGCGGAAAAGAGAGCTTATCTCAAATTCTTGCCCATTTTAAAGGTACATCCCCCAGTAGAAGTCTGAAACGAAACATATTTTCTTTTCTCTACCAATACTCTATAACCTCAGCTTGAATATCTGGAGGAAATGTGGATATTTCTGTCCAATCAGTCTAAATCACTTTGCTGCAGAATATGGAGGTGTAGAAGAAGGAAAAAAAAGCATGGAAAAAAACAACTGTTCTCCATCTTAGCTTTTTTAGCTACTGTCTATTCACTACATAAACAATCCTAAAATCTCTAGATTTTTCACTCTGGGACATCACTACAAGCTGCTCTAACATTCAGTTCAAACCATCTTAGATTCAAAAGTTTCCCAAAGAGTTGGCAGCTTCCTCCATGGATAGAGATCAAAATACACTCTGTCCAGGGGAGTCACACGGCTTAAAACAGGCAGAGGAATGTCCTCTGCATTTTGGGTATCAACAACCAACAAGGACTGCTATCACTGGAGTGCAAGCTGTCCCCAAACCACTCCTGCTGAAGAAATCAGTTTTAAACATGAAAAAGCAAAATAAAACAGAAGGTATGGAAAAGATTATCAGATTCAGACATGCTTCAAATGTTCCCTACATCCTCTAAAATGGATGTGTCAAAGGCAGGGTGAATTTTCAGTTCTGTCTTTGCAGCAGTCAAATTCTTTCCCACAATCCAGGCTGTCCCAACATTTACATTCACTTTTCAGCCCTGAATGCTCCCCATTCCCTCCAGAGATCAGCTCTGCACATTGTCAATGGCAGATAGATACAAGTGTTAGGCATCCCTGGCACTGCAGAAGACCTTTCCCTGTGGGAGACCACACTGGAAACACACAAAAGAATATGTTTTCCCTTCTTTCAGCTTTCAGCACATTAACAGAGCCATGCATCAGAGAAGTGCTGCAGGAGACCAGAGTGACCCCATGTAACCCAAACCCATTCCAGCCATAGCTGATGAAAAGTACCTGTGAACAGCATTACCAACAGAGCTTGTCTGCACTGCCATGAGGAAGGTGGCTCTCCTGAACCAGAGCTTGGAATCTCATAGGAAAACTTTTTTGTACCTGACTGATTCTATAAATCATGCTTGGCACCAAAGCACTTCTGAGTAATGGAATTATGAAGCAACTAGAGAAATATTTTCTTTTAAATCTTTTGACCACCAGGTAAGCCCCTGAGACTAAATCATAGTATTGAAACATGTTATCATGTTAACAGAAGTTAGCACCTACCTATAGTCTGTTAAAAACCATTTGTGCTTGCTCATGGGATTTGATACTCGTCTCCATTCAGAAATTGTTCACAGGGCTGAAGAAGAAACTTTGAAAAAGATTAGTTCTGATTAGCACCAAAATAACAGGAAGGGGGTGAACTTTGAGCAAAGACCAAATGGAAGTAACAAAAATACCTGAGTACAAATACCATATATGAGCAAACAACATCATGACATATATCAAAGGAGTTTGCTCCTATAGCATCAGAATAGGTTGTAATTCAGCAGGATGTCTACTTCAGACTGTTCAGAGTGTTTGCCTGAGCCAAACACTGAGTGTTAGATGAACACTGGATTCATATGAAGAGCGGTGAGTTCTGAGTGTTTAATGTGTAACAGCAACCCCAAAATGTATTTAACATCTCACATCTGAAAGCACCAAGCAAAAACCATCCTAAGGTACCATACTTATGAGGATTATTCTACTTGTGCCAACTACTCTTCGCAGTCTCACCACATTGCAGATGTGCCACAGGGTGGCAAAGCAAAAGGTTCAGGGTGATGTAGATGACTATTAAGTCATCTACATGTCCCTGATATGTAGATGCATTCTGCATATGTAGATCCCATTCTGCATATGCCTAATGACATCATTCCCCCAAAAAGCTGAACCCAGAAGAGAGTTTTTAAAAGCAAAGAAAGCTCCTGAATACAGTGATTACAAGACAAAAGGCACGACACTTGACAGATGAACTATTTCTAATTTAAACCAATCTAAAGGGGGGAACCCCTGCCCATCGCAGGGGATTTGGAATTAGATGATCATTAAGGTCCCTTCCAACCCAAACCATTCTATGATCTGATGACTTCTTTCATACTTCTTTGAAAGTCTTTTCTCTTATAGCCCCAAGACTAGAAGAGCCTACAGGAAGTTGTAAGAGGGAAGAAAACACTTCCTCCAGGAAAGTTATACTTTCTTGGGATGATTTTCCACCAAATGTTCCATTGTAAATAGATACAGCATTGCACAAAGATATAGCATTGCACTCCTTTTACTAGCTTGGGGCCTAAACTAAGTTTCTTTTTCTTGTGTGTGCATGAATAAAAAACATTATTTACAATCAGGCCATGTCCAAATATTTCCCTTCTTACCCCTCTCAATGAGAAATGAAAGCAAAGCACAAAGAGGAGAGCATGTCCCAGAAAGAACAAAGTTCTGGTCAGCTCATCCAAGGAAAACAGCAGTGTCCCTGCAGCATTCCCCCTGTCTCTTCTCTGTCTGAGAGGCGATGCTTTCTTTTGGACAATGCTCTGGTTCCCTGGTACCATTTCATATGCAGATGCCTTCCTGATGACCTGTCTGTCTCTCCCAGTCTGCCTCCATCTCCTCAACCAGCATGCTCACTCCTTTTGCTTAGAGGGCAGCTGGCAACAGAATTAGGAAAAAAGCTGGATCCGGAAAATGTTAAGAACTATTGGTCCAGAAAATAACAGGGAGCCTACTGTGAATCCCTCATCGTCCTGGGTTTGACTCATTCTAGCTTTCTTTCATATATATCTCTGGCAATATTTCTTTTCTACTGCAATGAATTATCTGAAATGTTTCCAACAGTAGATTTCCTAGTTTAAATATTTTAAAATCGATTAAATTTCTTTCTACTTGAAGAACTGGGCCCCTGCATTATTTAAAACTTTCCTTGTTCTACTCGTTTCTCTTTATTTCCTTATTTAGGCCATGGGTTTGGGATTTTTTTCTTTACTTCCCCTCACTTTCTTTGTTTGAAATCTGACTTAAATTCAGCACTTCAGGAAAGAAAGATAACACCTATTCTGTGCACTGTCCCTCTTAGTTTATCAAAGAACTTGTTTACTCAAATCTTGGTCTTTGTCAGGAGTTGGCACACTATCCTTCTGACTTGTGAAAGGCTCTGGAAGTACATATACAGGCAGTTAGGACTGATTGCTGCATCCATTATCTAAGACTGCTCACAAAAATCTTTATCAAAAATAGCAAATTTCCACAGAGTTCACGGGATAAGTTCTTAGAGAGTAAGAATAGGTACCAAAATGGCATGGTTTTAGAATGGCACAGAGGATTACATTTTTAATGCTGGCACCAAGAAGGACAGAGAAGGGAACATTGTTGCGGTGTGCTATGGCCAGCACCACAGCCAACGAGACCAAGTGGACCAGTGGGTCCAGTGGTTTGATGGCCACACAGCCCAAGAACCCTAAGGTTAGGGTGAGAACCCCGAGGGCTGTGCAGGGCATGCACATCCTGTTCCCCTGATTGGCCACCACCTTCTCCTCCCCTTTTCCCCTATATTTGGTTCCCCTTCCAGATTGTTCTGTGTTCCTCGGTTTCTCATTGGCCCATGTTAACTCCCCCTGCCTACCCCTGTTCCTATTGGTTATGGACCCTTTTCCCCGCCTTTGTAACACACCCCTGCTAATGCTTCATTGGTTGTTGTGTGTTTTCCCCTCCCATTCCATAGGAGCATAAAACCCCATGTCACTGTATGTTCTTCAGAGTTCCTTGTGTCCCTACCCAGATTTCTTTTGGACCCTTCAATAAACCTTCTTCTGTTTCCATGAAGAATCCCCTCCACCTCATCCCTACCTCCTCCGTGCACCCTTGCTATCAGTGGGCAAGGCGAACCAGAGCTGGGACCTCACCTGCTGGCCTGCACCCAGGCAGCTTCCATCTCCCCCTCCAACGTGGGTGGGTGCCCAGTGCTTTTGGTCACCTGCTAGCCGGTAGACAGCACCGTGGCAGAACATCATTTCATAATGATGGTTAACATTTTGTTAAACTCTTAAAATGGTGACCCTGATGTCTACAAACATCAGGACCAATGGCTTTACAATCTTTCCTGTGGTGGAGCAATTATGACCTACTATTGAAAAACCAACCTGTTTTCTTCATCCCAAGCAGCTGTCATCTGATGGTTCAAGACAGAAAGATGAATCACCTCTTCTTGCAATCTGTTTCTGACTTTGTGTGGCTGAGGGAAAATCATTCGACTTTTCTGTGATGTAATTTCCTCATCTGTGGAAATAAGAGAATTCCTGTTCATGCTCAGAGACTCTGCAAATGCAAGTTTTGTGGAGACCATTGTAAACAGCAGAGTGGAGACCTGTATTGCATGAATGTGAAGATTCATTCTGTACAATGCAAGTACCTTACAAATAACTGACCACATTTGGCAGGACCTCAAGTCAGTCACTGCAAACCCCTGGTGTCCATAAATTCTTTCAACATGCTTACAGGAATGGACCATTTTTCTGGAGTTATGAGAGAAACTTAGCTTCAGTTGAATGTCCCAGATCTACCTTTTTATGTCTTTTGCTTGCTCTTTTCATTTGGGGGTTTTGTCTTAGGAAAGGGTAAAATGTTCGGCTCTTTTACACCGTGTACCCCATTTACACAGAGTAACACACTGACCTCCAAACCCCACCTTTCTGCAGCAGAACTGTACGTGTGTGTGGCTCACACTTCAGAAATGGCCATAGAGTTAAAAGCTGGGGATGGGTGCTCAGAAGTTATTTTTGTCACAGTCAGTTATACTCGCAGTTGTGCATGGTTATCAAAAATGAGGCAACTCTTGAATTTAAACAAAAAGAATGATTTATTACACAAAAATATAAATTCCAGGATCCACCAAAAAATTATTCCGAATCCACCGCGATCAGAGACCTTTTTAGCCAGTACAGCTCTAATCCCAGAGCAAGGACTCACAACACTGGGGTCTGCAGAGGCTAATCCTGAGCAGGATCCTTTTAGAAGGTGGCCTGATACACCCAGCACTGCGCTCTGTCTGAGCTAACCTTGCGCAACATGCAGCTCCTCATGCTCCTTCACAAGCTGTTATACCCCTTGACCCCTCCCATCACTGCCCACTGTCCCGCCTCCAGGGTGGAGGTGATTGGTAGAGTCCTTCAAGAGCCCATGTCATCGGTGACAGTGCTGGGCATTGGGTAATGTACATTGTCCAATGGCTCGCCTGTTCCTAGGGTTGATGTCAGCTGGGTGGTGTCATCTGGCTCCAAGGCAGGAAAGTCCCTCATTGAAATGCATGGTTGTCACTGAGCTCAGTGACAGGCCAACAGCCAGTTTCCAAAAATAGCAGCGTGACAACTTAGGAGGGTCCCATCCCCCTGCAACACAGCTTTAAATTGCACTTTAACCCAAGAGAGATTATAAAATTTTATACAAAAGCTGAACTTACAAACTTTTAATAAAAACCTCACGGTAACTCTTAAACTTTAGACATGAAACTGCCAGGGTTCTTAACTGTAAAAATCAATTAACCACTTAACAATATCAACAATTATTAAATTCATTAACCTTGATTTAACTGGTTACTAGTCAACTTATAAATGCGAAAGCCAACTCATAATTTCATTTATAACAGTGGTCATGAAGATAAGTTGGAGTTTATGCTTTGTGGCAAGGCAGACAGCTTGTGGAACTAGATTTCAGAAGAATTCTCGATGAGTCAGTCACCTTCAGGGGCAGTGCTGGCAGTTGCTGGCAGTGCGTACCGAGCTGGATAGGAAGGAGGATGTCTGACATACAAAATTGAGGTAGTCATTTTGGTGTAAAATAAGCAAAGGGCAGATTAACATCATTTACTGTTTGTGTGCTGAGGGCCTGTCCTAACATCTTTTCTTGATTAAAGAGAGTAGCTCCTCAAACAGATGAAGGCTTATCAAGTCCTGGAAATAATCACTCTGAGGTCTTCTCCATGGGAAGACAAAGATCAAGGGAGAGATGCACCCTCAGAGACAGTCCTGCCTGTCCCTGTGTGTGCAACTGGCTCTCATAGCAGCAAGTGAGGCATTGTTTTCATTGTTTGTTCAGCTCCTGTCCCCCATCAGAGCTGCAGCTTGCATCTATCCCTACAGTCCCAGGTGTTCTAACAGTTGACCAGCAGTCAACGATTTTAACTGTTATTGTTAAGACCTATTGAATCATCTGAAACAGCAAACCTGAAGGGGAAAGCAGCCACAAAAGAGCATATAAAAATTTTCATGCAGAAAGGAAATGAATAATTGCTCTTGCACAAAAAATAAATCAAGCTATAAATCATACCTACAAGCCAAAAGAGGGAAATTGCAAAAGAAAAAAAAATACCACCTGAAACTAACAAGCCAAAATGTTGTGACCGCCTGTAAGTACAGGTAACTCAGAGAACACCTCACAGTGCAGCTCTTCACATCATCACCGTTACCTTGAGAGAGGCACAAATCAGGTAAACTGGTAGAAACTCAGACAGTAGCAATGAAAACAAGAGTTGCAGAGTCACTTCAGTCTTGAGAAGTTGCATCCTTACTCCATGTGCTGCAAGGGCAGGAAGACACTTTTGGTGGCTTACTCCACAGGTTAGAACCTAAAACATCATGGCTGTTTGTCTACAGGTTGTTCTGGCCGCTCTAAAGCAGTTAACATATATTGTATGGTCTCTAGTATATACCCTATAACTGTACATAACTTACACACATAAAATAAGCATATATAGCAACATGTGATATAGGTTCAGATGAGTTCATCTGAAATGTGACGTCTTTGTTAAAATCCATTGAGAGAGAGAGGTCAGTGCACCAATACATGGAATACCAGCAAACATTTCTCACATACTTATGCAGAGGAAAACCCACTCAGTTCCATACAACCACGACAGTACTTCATCAGATTTCTCCCCTTCACTTGTCTTTCTTTCATGCTATTTCTTTTGGTTTTGTCTCATGGCAGTGCTTTAGTGACACTGCTAATACCTTATCTCCCTTGCACCCAATATTTACCTCCACCATCTCACATTTAGTGCTGTTCTCTGGCCATGAGGACATCACAGTCTGACCCTTTGTGCTTATACTTCACTTTGAGATTTCATTAGCTTGAATAAAAGATATAATTTGCTTTCCAGTTTATTGATCAGTTGTGTACAGTTCTTAGTTTGGGATAAAAAGATGTTTAATGAAAACTGTGTTGTCTCCTCCCACAGACAGAAGGATGAAGTCTGTAATTGCACATGATGCTAGATGTTTCTGCTATCCCTCAGTTACCACAGAAGTAAATCTAAACAGATACAGACATTTATAATGATGCAGCCTATCCATACTAAACCGTATTCTGACAAACCGTGTCATCCATGGACTTCTCCTTCTCACCAGCCTTCTGGAAGAGGCAATTTTGGGCAGTCTAGCCATACTCTTCTGCTTTATGTGGAAGAGATAGACAGCTAAAACAGGTTGTCCCTTTATCACTAGGTTAATGAGAATTTTTCTTCCACAGATGGGTCATTATATAATGGCTTTACTGCAGAGTAGTGTATATTACTATTCTTGAGACAGTAAAAAAAATCAGATAATACTGCTTAGTCCTAAGCAGTTATCAGGTTTTACTTCAATATGTTGGAAATCCTTTGCATAGCAGTAGCCTAAGACACATGCAAATAAAAGGTAGATTGTAACTGACATCAAAAATGGTAAAAGAAATCTGCTTGCGAGGGTAGTGTGTCGCAGGGGATTTATAAGTAAAGCTGTGTATGACTTCTTAGGATGAAATTACTTCCTCAGTCTCTTAAATGAGCACAGAAGGATCCTGGAGAGAAACAGATCCACGTAGGTGAGGAGAAACAGCTTGTGAGAAGACTTCCTAGAGGTCTGTAAGGGAAGTACACTTGGGAGATAGCTACTTTTAGTAGGGCCAGGACAGGGAGGATACTGGAGGACTCCAGTTCCTCTGGGAAAAGCCTCAGGAGTGGTGCCGTGTAGGGTTGGAAAGGCAGTTAAGCAGGGCATTAGGTCAGTGCTGGGCTCCATGTCAAGGGTCTGCTCCCTCCTGCATGCACGGGACTGAGGTTGTTCTGTCAGAATTAGTGCCTGGAACAGGAGTAGGGGTCCACACACTTACAAACAGCTGGTTAGTTGCAGCAAACACTGCATCAACAGCATGGTGCATACATAAAGGATGTGCAGAGAGAGGGAAGGCTTCTATGTGACTGCTCTTCGCTGCATGACTCTAAAATTTAGATCCTCAGGCTTGAATTGTGGTTGCTGGGAGCGGGTGTAGAGCTCATCCTGGCCGCAGCTGTAATGCAATCAGAAAACTGTCTCTTTATCTGCACTCAAATCCAAAGGTAGTGCAATCTCTCATGTTGCGTTGTTAATGTGGGTCTGTATTTGACCCTGTGCTCTGCTACTGTCCCTTACTCGTCTAATGTCAGAGCATGCTTGGAGCTGTGCAACTGCAAGAATAAATATAATCCCTGGTCTTACGTTCACTGAACTGTACTGTAGTGTAAGAACCTCTACAGAGGCTTTACTGCCTTAAACTGCATGTGAGAAGATCTGATTTACCCAGGAGCTTTTGCATGAAGGCTGCAATAAGACCACAAGGCAGTCTTGATTATCACCCTTGAGTTCTCACCTTTTGTGAGTCTGAAAAACAATCACTTTTTGAGCTGAAAATGTTCATCTCTGATTTCCAACCAGAAATAAATTATTTTAATGGGCTTTATCCCTTCTATTATTACTGAGTTATGGCAGAATATATAAAACATATTTTTCCTTGTGTTGCAGAATAAATTTTTGCAATGCTGCTGTGCTGTTGTTGGAGGGGTTTAGGATAAACAACAGCAAAAAACAGCTGAACTCTAAGAAATAAAATGTGACAAGGCCCCAGTTCAGCTCAGGATTGATCCTTCTGTCAGTCCTTGCTCACAAAAATAATTTAGCATGGACAGAAACGAGTGTGTGCTCACATCCCCTTCAGGTCAGTGCTAAAGTTACAGTTAAGTATGTGAT
Source organism: Aleadryas rufinucha (assembly GCA_013397815.1). Lineage (NCBI taxonomy): Eukaryota > Metazoa > Chordata > Aves > Passeriformes > Aleadryas > Aleadryas rufinucha. The sequence goes on from VZTH01001985.1 coordinate 338,830, forward strand.
GAAGTATTGTGTGGTGTAGGAATTGTACACTGTATTTTGACAAAGCTGTATTTCTTCCCTGGAAAATTAAATGTCTAAGCAGGAGCTGAGGAAAGGCATTTCAGAACTAGGTTCTCAGGACACAGAAGGGACAGACCAAGTCTGCAGAGGCATACTTAAGCATGAGGGTCAGATATCCAGGATACTGAAAGCAAGACTTCCCCCAAGCTCTCACTGCAGCTTAGCAAGTCCCAGAGCTGCAGAATTTGGGAGGGGAAGATGGAATGGGACATGCTGGCCCAGCACTGCCCACAAAACTTTCCTAGAATTCAGGCAGGCTAGGATGGACAGAGAGTGCTATTAGATGCTTCTTCCTCTTCAGATCCTCCAGTCTTGCTCACCGCATTCTGCTGCCCGGGTTCCGTCACAGACCAGAGAGCCCCTGAGCTGCTCTGACCCCTGGACCCTGCATATGTCCCATAACCAGTTTGACTGCATCTGCTTCACACTACTGAGAAATCACAAAACATTCTAAAATACCAAAACTAAAATTCTGTCTTCATAGTCCAAGTCTAACATGTCTGCTGCTATTGTGCCCCTTATCGCTACTTCATTTTTAATATTTAATACTGATAAATGACAACATTTAGCTAGTGTCTCTCTCTCTTATTTACATGTAAAAAATAGAGCCCATTGATACAGTATCCAGACACCAATATGTCTGGGTTTTTTTCCATGGAAGATGATTCTTGAGAACTTCTAGATACTCTATTGGCAGGGTCTGCTTTTCCAGGCAAGCAACTTTTTTTCAGGCTTGCTGCACTCCTGCACCAGGATTTGGAAATATTTTTATACATCTAATGTGACTTTCCAAATCATTGTCCTTCCTTTCAGTCAGTAAAATCCTATTTTCAGGATGGTACACTTCATTTGGAAACCAGAAATCGTTCTTAGCAAGCTAAGCTAAGACCTGACGTGAACTCACTAACTAACATGACCTAAGCAAAGGCATCATCAGGTTGCCTCCTGAGCTGGCAGCAGGAGGTCACATTGTCAAGTCTGCAGAGTCCAAAAGCAATGTGAGCAAAGCTTTCCTGTAAAATAGAGATACATTAACTCAAGGTTCAGAGTACAGAGTAGCTGTATGAATGGAAACCTCTGATTAGGGATTGCAAAAAAAGAGGTTAATGTTTAGCCGGCTTATCTGCTGACAAAACATTGCCAAAGATCTTCCTTAGCTTCTGATTTCTAAATGGTACACAGAACAATTTGGGCATCACAGGGCAATTTTGTCTGGGTCTTACTGAGCTGTGTAAGAACAGTGATGACTATATTTTGTTTAGATTTAGCTTCTCTGGGTTTTTATTCTGTCCCTGTTTTCAGTGTTCAATAATGCATACGAGGTATCTGTTCTTTCAACATCAGAATGAAGCGGGGAGGGGAAAATGATTTAAGGCGTTTTCAATTGCTGAAACCTTGTGAGTGTGAGATTTAAAAATGGCAAATAAATAGTTCTGAGCAAATAAATTAAAAATCTGCTGAAGACTGAGTCAGGAGATGAGAGTGTGCAGTGCTGCAGTCAGCCAAGCAGCCCTGTATGCAAACACCAGAGCTCCGTTTTGTGTTAGAAGTGCACTTTGTTGCACTGCCAGGGGATGTGCAACACCCTCATGTTGAGTGCTGATACTTCTTCATCCATCTTGAAGACAGTGGAGGAGATGGAAGAGGCTGGAACAAGCTGTTTTACACATGCCCTGCAGTGCAAGTGACACAGTATGCTATGTTTCTGTGGTATATGCCCTATGTGTTCCTGCTGGGGTCCACCAGGACAGACGTCTGGCAAGGGGACCCCCCTTGCCTTGTCCTTGCCATCACTCCTCATTAAGCTTCTTCAAGGGATTTCTTTACGTGAAGGACTGATCTGGGCCAGAGCTAGGGATGCAAGGCTAAGGGCTCTTCCATGCCATCTGCTAAGTCACAACACTAAGCCAAGGCATTAGAAACACTGCACAAAGTCATTTTGTGTTAATCAGATTTTTTTTTATTGAATCTTCAGTTACTGTCTTTGTTTTTTTAATTTTGCTGTCATTCCTTTTGCCTATGTCCTGTTGCAGTTTCAGTCTTTTAGGATTCTTACGGAAATGGAGTTGGCTTAAAAACTTTCCCATGTCAGTTTGCAAAAATCACTTTTTGCTTCTGGATTAGCTTATTGGGCCTATCATGCAAGGCTAAAGGAGAAGGCAGGTTGATTCTGCTGATTTGTGGGCATGGAAAATAAATAAATGCTATTTACCTGAAGAAGAAGTGGGTTGACTCCATCCATGTGCATTTGCCCAAAATTGCATCAATGTGAGATTTCAAAGAACAAACGTCAATGAATCAGGTCCCTGTTTGAACTGCTATTCCTGGTATTATTGGCAAATTTTTCTAGGGCAGTGGCCGTCCCTGGTAACTGCATTCAGGTGCCCAGAAGATGTTTTAGGACCGTGACTATTTTCTCTGGGATATTTTTGAAGGGGTTGGTGACAAAGTGCTTGGGGCTTCAGGGACCTCAGTACATCCCTGAGTACCAGCTCTGCTCAGTTGTTCCCATCTCTGCATGCATAGGAATGGATTTAAGCAGACTTGTGGTTCTGTTCTACCTGCTGCTTGATTTTTGTGTACTCAGGTGATAGCTGGCAGAATCACAAGGCAACTTGTGGAGGTACAGCTGTTTTTGCTGTTGTTTGCAGGTGAAGGAGGCTTGGCTGTTTTTTGCAGTTGTCCGTGGACAAGCTGACAGCATTAGACTGCCCATGTGCTGTTTTGACTACAAATACTCTCTCTGTTTACCCAGCTCCCTCCTTCTGCTTCCCCATCTCCCTCCTTCTGCTTCCCCATCTTCCACCTGCCCAAGACCTCCTCTTTCTGCTATGCTGCAGTCTCCAAGAGGGGAAAGCATGTGTGCTCTGTGCTTGTTCACTGCTTGGCACGGTGTCTCCCACTGTGCGACAACAACTGCCGGCTCCTGCAGTAATACCATTAACTGACTACCACTGCTGCCATTGCTGGAGCAGGAGAAGATGCAGCCTAGGGGTCTGAGCTGGACTGCTGTGTCCTGTCATTAAAAGAGACAGGATGAGAGCAAAAAATAAGGTATGGCACTGTAGATTTGATATGTCTATCTGGCCCAAGAACCAGAATGCCATGGGCCTTGAATGAGGCTTTTGGATGACACAGCAGAGGTACCAGTGCACAAAAGCATTCTTCAAGTGGAAGACAACTTATTCCCAGTCTGTAAAGTGTCCCTTACAATCTGCTTCATATGCAAATTCACAATGAGAAAGGAGGCAACATGTTAAGGAAATGTAATTTGATCACAACAGAATGTGCACAACTCCACCTGGATGACATTCCTGATTGATGTTAAGTATTTGTATTCCTGAAGGTGTGTTTACCCTTCAGCATCTGTGGTATGAGCAAAGAGAGTTAAGCTTAACAGATATCTTTTTAATAAAACTGCTATCTATCTTTGTATGGACACTAAATCTTGCTTTAATACAGTAGGTATAAGCCCACCACAGACATGACTATACTCAGTACTTTTGTGATGTGTGGTGGGTTGAGCCTAAGCTGATAGACAGCTTGTTTGACCAGTAGCGCTTTTCAGAATTTCCATATTTAAAGCCTGGGGGAGACAGGAAGTTCCCTCTCTTCTGGTTTGGCCGCTCCTGCGGGAGGGGAGAGAAGATGGCTGCTGAGGCTCCACTCCTCGGAGCGGCCTCGGGCCTCTCCCCCCCCACCCCCCC
>VZTH01001987.1:0-62537 GCA_013397815.1 Aleadryas rufinucha
GAGAGCGACACACTAGCAGCCCTTTCCCCAACGCCTCTTTCCCAGGGCATTCATTTACAGATATACTGGAACTAGAAAATTTCACTTTAGCAGCAGGACTCCCGAAAACTGACAAGGAAGAACAAAGTATTTTAGAAAAGCAGGTTGCAGGCACCATGGTTGCATTATTAACAAGCTATGCAGGGTCCCTGGGAGAAGATGAAAATGAAGAGACAGTTATGGCAGGGGCAGGAGGTGTGTTCCATGGTTGTTATGGTGTCCCATGGTTTATAAGGGGGTGTTGAGAGCAGAAATGCTGTGATGGGTGATGACAGGGAAACAGTGCCGGTGGTCATACTACTCAAAGCCAAGAATACAACCAAAAGACAGCTACAGGGCTTCTCCTCTGCCTTTATTTCCAGGCTCAATTTATAAAATGTCTGTCTTTCACTTATCTCTTGTGATACTCTGTCAAACTGTCCTTTTTTCCTTACAGATCAGGGCAGTTTAAATGACAGTTTATGACACAGAACCATTTCATGCACATTTCTGATGTGGTTTTAACTCTTATTTTAACCTCTGCTTTCACAAATTTGTCCCCTACATTTTCAGCTCAGAACATAGCCCATTTTCTTCTTAGAGTAAAACTTGTGCAAAGTAAGCACCAATGAGCCTGGCAGGCACAAAGCACATGGATTTGGGGTGTGCAACTTGCCCTGGAGACTTCAGGTGCGGGACTGTGTTGCTGTGTGTGGGCTTAAGCATGAGCACTGTGAATTGTGATGGGCACTGTCAAACAGCAAATGCAAAAGGAGAAAGCTCCTAGCAGGTTTTACCTTGTGATTACAAGTCAGCAATGGTGAAGGTGGAAAAAAAAATCATCCTTATTGCCATGATAACCTTCCTCACATCTCCTTTTTTTCAAAATAGAAATATAAAATATTGGCTTGTCACACTACACTGTGAAGGAAATTAGTGCATTTCAAAATAAATGGATTTATGCACAGCACGAGGAGATACTTCCCATAATAACCTTTATGAAAAGGAGAGCATTCATTTTAACGACAGAGAAAGATAATGATGAGATGACTGTCTGTTCTGCTGACCAACATTGTCTCATTGTTTCCCCTTCCTCATCCATCTGACTTTATCCTTTTTCAATCTCCTATGTTATTTTTGGACTCTAAATCCTCTGGAGCAAAGGCTGCTGTGGTGCTGTTTGTGCAGGAAGCTGCCTGGTGAGTCCCTGGGTCACATCGTATAGGTACTGTGATGACACTATGATGATTAAAATAATAATCCCCACTTGGCATTCACAAGGCATCCCAAAGCCACAGTGACCTGATAAAGACCCAGAAGGTAAAAAAGCAGTGATAGGAATTGGGAACAGGGGTGGGTGTAACAAAAAGAAGAAAAGAAGTTTGAAAAGGCAAGAGCAAGGATCCATGGGGCAAGAAGCAATGGCAGCAGTCCCAGGAAGGTAAGAAGAGCTTATGTCAAGGACAAAAAGCCTGTGGCACTTATTTTTTGATGCAGAAAGGCTGTCAGACTGCAGCACCCCGTCCCACCTCCCCGCACAGAAAGGTGGTATTTGCTTCTCTGAGACATCCCTGCAGATGCTTGATCAGGGCACAAGTCTGTGGTGAGGCAGGTGTGACTTTATGGCATTGCAAAGGTCATGAAGAGTCAAGTCCTGCTGCAGCTTTTCACATTCCTCCTGCTCTGCCTTTGTTTCCTTATTAATGCAACAGTCCAGCAAGCTGTACTGTCTCCATGGGCAAAGAGAGGGAAGAGCCCTGCATTGTGATAGATGCTACTGGGCACAAAGGAATATTTGCATGGATTTGCTGAATTCTGGATGATTTTCAGCATCAGAACAGAGTAAAAAAAAAAAACAAAAAAACAACCAAACCACCAGCTCCTCACTGTCCTTCTTACAGCTCTTCCTTTCCAAGCTGTTCTTCCCCACAGGATGGCCTCAGGGGAGTTTCATTCTGCTTCCTGATCTTGGTTTACTGCCCACTGTCTGCTCTTCCCCCAAGTGCCAGTGAGGATTTTTCTGCTGCCACGATTCCTCGATGGCAGCCTGCCAGCTCCCCGAGGCCCTCTCCTTCCTTGTGACAACTCTCTGCTGGCTGCACGCTCTCTGCTTGGCAAAATTAAATCTACTGGTGAAGATGAGGCATGCCAATCTTTTTTCCATGCTAGGCAATCAATCATTCCCATTTGCTGTGAACACTTAACTTTCACTGGGAAAAGTGATGACCCAGCTAGCATCTCAATGCCAGGAACGTAGCCAAACTCCCTTCAAAGTTGTGGCCAGCCAGTGATTTTCACATCACCTATCTTCAGACATGGAAGTCTCAGGGATGGTAACCAGCTACACATAATCCACTCCATCTACACTCATCAGTGACCTCTCCTGGCTTCATGAGTTTCCCTTTGTGGTACTTACTGGGATACCTGCTGGGCCAGGTTCTCCTGCAGATCCAGGCAATCCATTCTTGCCCTGTGTCAAAAGGAAAAAAAGTTAGTGATGTAATGCACACTAAAACTAGAAATATCCAGCTACACCTACACCAGCAGGGATTTATTTAGTGTTGTTCAGTCTCCTCTCCTGACAGACTGTGAAGTATCTTATTTCCAATTTACCTCACAGCTTCTCCATCCCTGATTGCATGTCTGATCTCAGGACAAAAATTGAGATGTGGACCCAAATCCACACACCTGAGGAGGATCAAACCAGTATTTTTCCTCCTCCTTTCCTTCACCCTTGTCCTTCTCATATGCAGCATCCTTCTGGATGGATGGAGCCACCTCCTCTGGCTGCTTCAAGTCACCAGTGTTCAGACAAGACTCTTCTTAATCATCTCAGGCTTCCCCTTTTTTTGGGGAATGAAGAGAAACACTTGTTCTAAAGTTTTGAGGTATTTGATACTTACCTGACACCAGACAATTCAGAATGAGCCAAATCATCCTTTAAAAGGACCTATTTCTCACTGTTCCTTAAGAAAGCAGCTGAGCTGATAATCTACAAAGTCTGGTGATGAAGAGAATGAAGTTTCACACTCTTCTTCTCTCAACTGACCATGCAGAGGTGTTTTTCCCTGCACTGGAGTTGACCATAAAGATCAGCCCTTGTACTGACAATATTCAAAATCATGCCTCACTCTCCTTTTTAGATAAAAAACAAAGAAGAGTAAGAACAAGAGAAACTGATACTTGGCCCTTCAACATACAAAGTCCCAAGTATCTCTTCTGCAAAGAAGAATATGGCCTGGAGTTATGATAATTTCCATCTCTTCAAATATTTTCACTCCTTGCTACTGTTGTGCAGGGGCATGACACGATAGTGAGTGATGCCAGCCGTACAGGAATAATGAGATGAATTATGAGGCAGACACAGGAGGTATCCATATGTTCTTGCAGTCTAATCTAAACCCCAGCCCCCCAGCTTGGAGTGACCTGCTGCTCCAGCTCCTGGCATTGCTGAGTCAGCATTTTCCCCTGATCATGATGTAGACTCTCTTTCACTACCAGGTCTTCCAAGAAGGAAAGGAATTCACTCATTACAACACACTGAAGGTGTGCTATGGTTCAGCAACAGAGATCTTGATTCAGATTTGATAAGGATTAATTTCTAAGACAGAATTTTAAATCCCATGAAATTAATAAAAGTAATTTCTGAGCCATCCCAAATGAGACTTTTTGAAATGTCAACTAGATTTCTATTTTTCCACTGAAGCTGTAATAAAATTGCACAGGTGAATAGTATCACAACTGGACCCCACATAACTCAGCCTGGGCACCCACACGGAGTGTCTACCTTTGCAAATTGAGACCACATGAGAAGTGAGTAGGATCCCAGAGACAGGACTGAAATATGACTATTTCTGACTCTGCAATCCTGACAGAATCCATTGACTGAGTCAGCAACCATCAGTCCCTTGCACTATTGTAAGTCTTCATCAGTTTCTAGCAAGACCATTCTTATTTGTCTTTCTGAAAGGCAAAGTGTTTTAATCAAATATCGTCTGAATCTTCCTAAACTCTCTTCTTTCAATCCAGAGTTCTGGACTGCAGAACATTCCCAACACAAACAATGCCCCATCCCTGGAATTTTTCAAGGCTGGGCTGGATGGGGCTCTGAGCAACCTGGACTAGTGGGTGGCATCCCTTTCCATGGCAAGGGGTTAGAACTACATTATCTTTAATGTTCCCTCCAATACAAACCATCCTATGAACTATAATATACCTCTAGAAATGGCTTATCAGAAGAGAAAACTCACCGGCTGCCCTCGGAGTCCTCGAGGGCCCTGTGGTCCTATGGGACCAGGATCACCCTGAAAGGAAGAGAAGTATTCAGGTGAGAGAGAAAGATCTGACATGGAGGCAAGGGAACAAACATTTTAAAATGCTCCTGCTAAATTACACTGTTCATATATTAGGGGAAACAGGATTAAAGGAGTCTCACTGCCCCTTTTCAGTTATTTATGAGGAAGACCAATCTTTTGAATTTTAAACACCTACCACTAAATGCAGCCTGCTTACAGGCAGAAACCATTTCTATAAGGTTATTATCAGATTATCTTAAAGCTGTATTCCTTATGGACAGAGATTCTCTGGTATTTCTCAAGGACTGACAAATCTGTTCTCTCTCCAGGGAGGCTTCAGAGTTGCTTCCATCTTCTCCGAGGGGTTCCTTTCAGTCTGCCTTACATTCTGCTTTGTAAGGTACCATTTACAGCACACCAGTTGCCAGTGACACAAGCGGGTGCAGATGAGAAGCCACTTCTCCAGGTCCCGTGGCAGTGGCACATCAGCTGCTCAGAGCATTGCTCAGTAGCTGCTGCAGGATCCCACGTCAGCTGCGCCCTCCCAGGACTTTGTTATATGACTGCACGTGACACTAATGATGCCAGAGGATCTGTTTGTACCATCTTTCTTTCCTCTGAGCAGCAGCAACTTATTCCATAGGTATTTCACAGACTTCAGTGGAGCGACACACTCAGTCGGGTACAGCTGTGGCAGAGGAAGCGTGACAGAGCCTGGCCTGGTGGGACCTGCACAGCGAAGCACTGCTCAGAGATGGGTGCCAGAAGGCAGGTCCATGGCTACCAAGCACAGCCTGGGTTTCACACAATGCTGCTTTCTCTGCTCATCCAAAGACACATCTGACATTTTAGTGTCAGCAGCTGAGCAGTGACAAAGGCCCTCCAATTCTTTGTTTCCCCTAATGATCTTTGCACAAATCATTCCCTGCAGTAATTCACCCTTTATTGCAGTTTCTGTAGCTGTTTCAGGTCAGGGTCACTGTGAATTAAAATTTTCATTTGTCAGGGAGAAAGAGATTCATTTCTGCTCAAAATGGTGCACTTACATCCTTCCCTGGTGGCCCCTCACGACCAGCAGGACCCATCACACCTGGCTCCCCCTGCAATTCAGCAAAAAAGGAAGAGAGGTCAGCTCAAGGTCAAATTCAGACCAGTATCACCACTATAAGTGGTATGGGCTTTCTGCAATATGACTGAGCTCAGTGAAAACTTTTTTAAAGGCAGCAAGAGCCTCGTTCATCTTATATGACATGCAGCTTATAAAAATAACTCAGAAACATCTCCTGTAAGTGATGCACAAGGCAGTGCTCTGCTTTCCAGAGGATTATTTGCTACTGCTACTGCAGGCACTGAAAACCACCAATACATTCATGATACAGAAGCTATCATAATGAGGAAGAGATGAGAAACTCCAGCACTGGATTTTTCATATAAGCTTCTGCAAGCAGAGAATTTTATTTCTCTGTAAAAAAGGCAGAATTAGGTGGAAGAACATTCAGTTTTGTATTCGCCCTTTTACACCAAGGAGCTCCAAACAGAGTGGAGAACAACTTTTCATGCAGGACTTGAGGCTTGCGTTTTATGATCCACAGGCAACTAAGTCAAAGGGACATTTCTATTCACTTTTTTGTAAGTTTCGTACTTGAACTTATTTGCACTTCTTCAGCATTTGGGGAGGAGAGCTAGTACGTGTCCAACAAGTGCAGTAGGGTTCCTCACTTTGCAGGCATTTTTACCAGATGGATGTGGTCTGGAGGCATCCTTGAGGCTTCCTCACAAAGGACTATCTCAAAGGGAGCATCAGAGGATTCAGCTGTACCAGCTGCCTCACCTTCCCCAGAAGCAGAAGTTCAGCAGAGGGAATGAAGACAACTGCTGTCATTTTTGTGCCATAGATGTGGCCCATGCAATCATAGTGGAAATGCTGCCATCATTTTTACCTACTGCCTCAGAAAGGGCAACTTCACACAAATCTTTCTCCAAAGGATTGTGCATAAGGTACCTGTTACTTACCCTGGGACCTGGGGGACCTGTATCTCCTCTCTGTCCTTTGAAACCCTACATAAGGGAATGAAATCAATAATTATCCATCACCCTGATGCATGAAACACTAAGAAATTCTAGCTTGAATGTTTATTTAATAACCTTTCCAGTTTTGCTGAAGGTTACTGGGGACTGGTCAGCACGGAGCAGCTGTGTCCCAGAGAGAAATGAGGCAGGGCCACATCACAGGAAAAGCTTTCCATAGCTCCTTAAACTGTAAAACCAAGGCTCTGGTCTGTGTATCCCTGGTGTGCCCAGTCAATATATTATTTAACACTAAATTTTACTGTCCTCACTCTTTCAGAGGACGTGTAACAGAACACAGCGGTTATAGCTGTGACTTCTGGTGGAGGGGTGTCATGAGGTTACATGCTTTAATTTCCAGGTAAGGGATTTAATCTTCTCCAAGTGTGAAGAATTCAGAAATGCTGTGTTCTACTTTTGTTCCTTATTTATGTATTTATTTAGTCACAATGCCACAACTGGTTATACGTTTGCATCAGTAAAGAACCTCATCTGCCCAAGAAATGCTCCCTGACCACAGTACAGAGGGTTGAGTGTGGGGAACCCTTCAGAGCAGCACCCACCGGTAATCCTCTGGCACCCTCCCGGCCTGGGAGCCCTTGTTCTCCAGGCTTTCCCTGTGGGAAACAATAATGCTCATGTTAGAGAGAGCCCCAGGTCTGTCTCTCTGCTGTTGAAAACTTCCCACTCCTCTCCCTTAGACGTAACATCACCGAGAACTGTGATTGCCCAAGGTTTGTCCAGCAGTGCTGGAGTCTGAGTTTGCAAGGAGAACAGCAGTGACAAACCTTCCCAACCACACCTCAACCTGCAGTGTCACCTGAGGCCCTGAGGCATTTTACAGCTCTGAACTGGTGCACATTTGCAGTGTCAGAGCTGCACCAATGCCTAATTAGCACATGCAAAATCAGCATCTGCACATAGAAATTGGGTGGTTTGGTGCAAACACAAACTGTCTGAAGCTGCTGTGACAAGCACTCCTCTGCTTAGCAGTTGTCCTAGTGCCTGGGAACTTGGCTCCTCCCAGAACCACTAAGTCCCATCTGACAAGTCACAGAAAGAGGATGGCAGTGCCTGATACTTGAAGCACATTCTTCATGTAATGCACACAGTTGCAAGAAATAACATTCACTGCCAAATCTATTAACATTTCCTTTTAGCTGACAACTTTGTGGCACAGCTTTTTTCCCTCAGCAAATGCAAGTATGGACTAAGTAGAGAAAATCAAATTCTGGGCAACAGAACTGTCTCAGAGCAATCCAGAAAAAAAGCTTCTTTAAAGACACCTCCTCTAAACTTTTTATGCCCCATAAACTTCTATCAAAAGGATGGATCACTAGGTTTAATGTTACAAGACAACCTTCTTTCTCTGCAGTGTTTAAGGCAGCTGTAAAAGTGGAGTCACTAAGTTTTAGTGTATTTATGGTAGTTGTAAAAGTAAAAGAACCCAGTTTCTTTTCAAGATTGCTCGTGTGTCATGCTTATAAATCGCTCAAGACAATACAGTCCTTCTGGTGTTAAAAACAGATGTGTAAACAGGCTCCTTGTTCTCCCTAAGGCGTCCATAGATAGACAGTTCCAAAAACAACAACTGGATGCAGCTTCTGATTGCCTGAGAAAAACAGTTTTAAATTACATTACCGGCTCCCCCAGAGATCCTGGTTTGCCATCTTTGCCATCATTCCCAGCAATGCCCTGTTAAATGAAATGCAAAACAGGGTAAAAGGAATCAATAAGGAAGGTTGGTGGGGTTTTTGTCAGCTTGAAAACTCTGCTCATCATTACACGCTTGTTTGCCTAAACCTCCAAAACCCTCCCTGCTTCTATAGCTCTGTTGTAAACCTCTCCCTGTCACACCCCTCTAACAGCATAACCTGTTTCCCTTTCCAACATGGCAATATTTCCCTTTCCAGCATGGCGAGCACTCCAACCATCTTAAATCAGGATTCTAAAACCAACTGTTATAAATCATTACAATGCCATTATATTCATTCAGGTAGGCTACTTTACAGAAGAATTATCTCTGGCTCTATCCTTATGACAGATTAAAAAACTCCTAAAATGTTGTATTATTACATTTTCTAGAAGAGAGGACTCTATGCCCAAGGTGCACTTAAACTAGAGTCAGTGCAAAGGAATCATTTTGTCTGTGGATTCAGACAGTCAATATCCCAGTCTCTGAATCTTTTTGCCCTCACACTGGAGTTATAAGTTGATTTTTTTTCTCTGTATAAGAGTGTTCCTTTCAATGAGGATACAGGCAAGGAACAGACGTGGTTCACATTGTTATTTACACTTTGCTTTAAAGAGATCAAATACAGCATCCACACTGTCCTGGACCAAGGACATTGCATGAGCATGACAGACACCATTGCAGACCACACATGGCTTTCAGAGCACCTCAGAAATGTCACCTCTTTGTTTTACACACCTATGTATGCATGAATAATTTAATGTACTGAATTAGAAGGAGCTTAATCACACTCACTGGAAGTCCAGGCAGCCCTGGTGGGCCCTGTGGACCTGGGGGACCATCCTTGCCCTGAAAGGAAAGAACAAACACTGTGGGTCAGTCATGTTCCTCAGAGGCTTCTATCAGATGAAGATTTATCACATGTAGAGTCTGACAGGGGACAACTGTGAGAAGCTGGTCTTGTGACCCATGTCACACAGTCTATGAGGTTCCCTTGAACTCCTTCTAGTTTATAATAGATAGCCCTCTTTTCACATAAAAAGTTCAATATTATCTATGAGTTCTTACAAATCGAGAAACCACTGAATCACTGGTAATTTTTTTTTCTGAACTTTAATTATATTTAGTATTTCATCCTTAACTTCCTGGATGAGGTGTCCTGCCAGGAAGCAGATGTATATTTTATACCTTTTAAATGAGTAGTTACAAGAAATGCCTTTCTGACCACCCCCAGAAGTCCCCTTACTCCACAGGACTGGACAATATTATCCCAGGTCTTTCACAGTGTCACAACCTTATCATCCTTTTGAAATGGAATTTCAGCCATCCTGTCCATCTTGTCTCAGGCCTATCTGCCCAGAGTGCTCACTGATTTCATAACAGCCATCAGAAGGACCATCACTGTTCACTTCTGATGAAGTTCAGGTTGTGAAATGGCTCTGCAAAAGGCACCTTGTCCCTTAGGAACCTTGCTCTAGAAATTCATCACAGAATTACACAGTCTTAAACTGTTCCAACTCAACAGCGCATATTCTTCAGGGAAGGTTCATTTTTAACTTTTCAAGCTGAAGTTAGCATCAATCAGATTACCTGTCTCTCCCAGGGTTTTCTGATGCATTACCATAAAGTAGCATCTGAAAAACCTTCAAATGAAACAGCAGTGCCAAAATTCTTCATGGGCTTCTCAAAGGTTATACCTGTTACTGGTATTTTTGGTGGTGCCAGGAAGTGGTGTCAGGCCCCAGAATCTGAGCGGTCTGTGCTGTGACATCCTTCAACAGGTTGCTGGTTATATTTTGATAATCCCCACAGAGAGTTCAGATATTAGCCTTAGGTCATGAAGCATCCTAACATATTCAGTAATCCTGTTCTGGAGGCTGAGAGATGTTAATAGCAAGGACTGAACAGACAAGAGGTACAAAAATGTCCATAGAGGTCCCATGGGCTGGATTATCCTCTGGCTAATTTGGAGTTTCCTTTGGTGAGCTAAAAAAGTGCTAGAACAGTAATCTGTGGTTATTTGGGGAGGTTCTACTTGCAGGCTGAATATTTNCATGCAGAAGACGTCATGCTAGATAATTGCGCGTGAAAAGGGTTCATACGCCTTCTGTAACCTTGCTCTAGAAATTCATCACAGAATTACACAGTCTTAAACTGTTCCAACTCAACAGCGCATATTCTTCAGGGAAGGTTCATTTTTAACTTTTCAAGCTGAAGTTAGCATCAATCAGATTACCTGTCTCTCCCAGGGTTTTCTGATGCATTACCATAAAGTAGCATCTGAAAAACCTTCAAATGAAACAGCAGTGCCAAAATTCTTCATGGGCTTCTCAAAGGTTATACCTGTTACTGGTATTTTTGGTGGTGCCAGGAAATGGTGTCAGGCCCCAGAATCTGAGCGGTCTGTGCTGTGACATCCTTCAACAGGTTGCTGGTTATATTTTGATAATCCCCACACAGAGTTCAAATATTAGCCTTAGGTCATGAAGCATCCTAACATATTCAGTAATCCTGTTCTGGAGGCTGAGAGATGTTAATAGCAAGGACTGAACAGACAAGAGGTACAAAAATGTCCATAGAGGTCCCATGGGCTGGATTATCCTCTGGCTAATTTGGAGTTTCCTTTGGTGAGCTAAAAAAGTGCTAGAACAGTAATCTGTGGTTATTTGTGGAGGTTCTACTTGCAGGCTGCATATTTTGGGGAGCTTTCAAAGGACATTACATGGTTGCCAGCTCAGCTTTACTTCACAGTCCTAAACATAGGTGATGCCAAGGTGAAGCACAGAGCTTAGAGCTTACCATGTCTCCTGGGTTTCCTGCTGGTCCTATTGGTCCTGGTGCCCCATCTGATCCCTAAACAAAATAAAGCAGAAACAACATGAATAATTAACGCATTTTGTATGTTTGTCAACACATTCCCTACCACAGCGGGCAACTCTGGAGCTTTCTTTAACCACTCAGCTCAACATTCATTCCATTTCTTCATTCATCACTGAAAAGCAGTGCCAACCTCTGCACTCAATCAGCCTCCAAAGCCAGAAATAGTCAGATATTTGAGTTTGGTCTTGACTCTTCCTTCTGAAAATAGCGGACAAGTAGGAAAAAGCCAATCATGACAAAAATAACTCTGAAGAACAGCAATTACGGGAGAACAGAAATTGTGAAGCACACTCTGTGGCAGGCAAACTGCTGGAGCCCCGTGTCAATGCAGACAGAGGGAAAAGTCAGCAAAAGCTGAAGAACAAAATTGGCTAGGGGACATCACATTTTGCTCTGTTTTGACAGGCTCAGTTTCACTTTGCACATTTCCTTTGGCTGTGAGTCTGTTCAGGAGGTCTCATAGGACAATTTTAAGTGTTTTAATCCCACTGGTAAAACTCTGTAGTTGTAGCAGTATTAGGTTAATAGAGACACAAGCAAATGTGTCTGTTATTAACTTCTCCTACAATAATGCTCATGGGAGCTCAAATGACCCACGAAGCAAGTCCACATGTTGTCCCAGCAGCGAAGCATCCAGCATCCTTTAGGCACTGCTACCATCTGAATATGGAATTTTAATCTAACCCCCCTTTTCTGGTATGTCCTGTCGTTTAGTCAGTGCAATGTGAATTCAGGCTGTGCTGATGCCTGGAACAGATGAAGGTGGCACACCCTCAGCACAGCAGAGCCAAACTGCACTGTAAGCAGCAATATGAGCAGTGATGACTCTGGGCAGTGAAAGGTGGTTTGGAGAGAAAAGTCCTTGACTCAGAAAAAATCCCCAAACTTGAAGGGAGTAAAGCAGAGATATCACCAGCAGGAAAGTCAAGTGGTTTCAGCCCTGATTCTGCACTGTTACCTCATTTTAAATACAAAGAAGAATAATTGTATTCATGGGGACAGCAGAACTAAGAATAAGGACTGTGATGGAGAGGGACATGTGTAAAAGGCCTTCTAATTCAAAAGTAACTCACACAACATGAAAATTAGAGAAAATCCAGTCTCACACCAGTGTGTAAAATTGAGAAGTAAAATGCTCTTAGATCTGCTAGTTCTAGACTAACAACTTATTCCACATACAGGAAATCACCTATACATGTACTAAATAGTCCCTGTGGAAGAGTTTTCATCATCATCTTTGTGTTGCATAAAGAGAGCAACTGAAGCTTAGCAACAATTTACAGAATGAGTTGAAGCAATCAGTGGAAAGTGGCCAATGTATTAAATAGCAATTACCATGAGTGGGGAACTCCATCACACTCAGGGGATCATTAGGAACCCACTGGAAAATGCAAATTCAGTGCACAGACAGATGGGAATGGTCCTTTCCACCACATGGAGCTTGCAACACCCTTTGTTAGTAAGAAAACTACAGGACCATCTTTGCAAGAGAGGAACTTACAGGTGGACCAGGGTTTCCAGGAGCCCCTGAGAAGCCTGGCATTCCAGGGTGGCCCTGCAGAATGAAAACAGAGACTTTCTTTATGCATTAGTCACATATCAACTTGTATAAAAGTTAACTGGTGATTATTGTGAGGTAACATCAAAATGAGTTAATTCACAGAGAGCTGGTTGTAAGGAAATAAAGAACTTTCTTTTAAAATGAAACCTTGCTTTTTAAAGTGAAACCTTGCTTTTCAAAGTGGATTTCAGAGATAACAGAGTTAATTTCAGACATACTTCTTTCAATGTTTATTTTAGTCTATGCTAATGGAAGATGAGAGCAGATATTGTGGAATTGCACAAGACAGGAGGACAGTCAGGAAACCAAACATGTTTAAAATGTCCTACAAAAGTCATTGAAGAGGTGCCAATTTGCACCTTAAACCAGTGACTCAGCCCTTGGCAAAACTAACTATGAAAGTTTGCTCTAATTTAAACCATTCTCATCTTTCCTGTGGCATCTCAGCTCCTTCTCAAAGCGGTCCTCCTTACATTCATCATCTAAGACAAATAGAAACACTGGCTTTTTCAACCCAAAGACACTTGAACTCCTGGATACCATCTAGGGATTATCCAAGGAATTGAGTAAGGCTTAGGTAATGTAGAGAATTCAATGCATTCAGTCTAGAGGTGAGGAGACAGATGGTACTGGGAGGTTTTCATTGGAGATGAGGATGGAAGTCTGTGGAGGATTGCTATGGTTCCACTCTTCAGCATAGCCCATTTGTGGTTTGTCAGTGATGAAGAGCTCCCATCTTCCTGCTCTGCCTCTGAGAAGGGTGCTCTGGTACAGGCGTCATAGGAGTTACTGATGAAGGAACAATCACAGTGACAGCACTGCTGGAAAGCACACTCTGTTTTTACCTGTTCACCTTTTTCTCCTACTTCCCCAGTCATACCACGGTCTCCTTTAGCACCCTGGTAATAAAAAAGAGCCATTGAAAGTCAATGAGATTCAGTGTTGTGACAGCTTTTTGACCTCTTTCATAAAGCACTTGGACATTCAAGAATAAAACTCAAGAATCAGGACTGAGCCCTCCTTGCCCTCCTCTTAAATTCTTCTCCAGGCTTTCACTACCAGTGCTGGAGCCAGGAATATATGTGGAAAATGGCCTTTGAGCAGACCCAGCAGAGCTGGTTTTTAATGTTTTATTGTCATATGCATAAAGAGGAATTACACGTCCTTAAAGAGCAGGCAGGTTGTTAGGAACTCCACTAAATCACATCTTGATAAGGAATCATCTGACCCAACAAAGGTGCCCACACCCTTCAGGGACAACAGCAATAAAACCAGCAATTCTAAGGTGCAGTCAGAAAATTCGTACCCAGAAAGTGCTCCCCTCTTTCTCTCTCTTTCTCTTTCTGGTCTAGAGACACAGGACAGAGACAGATAACTCAAATGTACATGTCTGCATTACCACTGCTTACAGTGAGACAAGACAATGAAAATTACTGAGGTGATGGTGAACAAAGTGTGAACAATGCACAGAGCAAGAATGAATTGCTGGCCATGGAAATAATACACTGGTTTACTACATGGGAGCTAGGAGACAAGGGGGAGAAAGAGGGTTGCTATTTATTAATAAAAGAGATCTAATTCATTTGGTCAGAAGGAATGAAGCTGCTCATGAGCAAAGACCTGCAGTTCTACTGCTCTGTTTCAAAGTGGGACATAATAACCTGGATGGTGTTGGTAAGGACAATATACCAAAGAGTCAAAAGTGCAGAGTAATTTGGGTTTTCCACTGCAAGGATCCTCCTAAGATATGGAGAAAAGAGTCACAAAGACTGTCTTTGTGTTTGCTCCTTCCCAGGGGTCTTAGAGTACTTTTTTTTTTCTTTTTTTGCATTTGAAAACTCTTGTTATTGAATTCAAGTTAGACTACTTATCAGTTAACTTGATTTTACTTTATGCACATGTACAATTTAAAATTTATCCTGTTATTTCACCTAACCATCCATTCTTTCTGCCTAAATCTCTGCTTACTCATGACATATAAGAAAGCAGCAGATGTGGTATGTCTCAGACTGCTTGGCATTTCTGCCTGTTATTGCATTTATGGATTATTAATTCTCTTGTAAATTTTATCCTGGAACATACTTTCATTTGATCAACTCTATGTTTACTTCTGAGATTGTGCTGCTCTCTCCACCACACCTTTAATTGCAAGACATGAAATTAATTAATGAAACTCTATTAGCTTGTCCTGCACTCTAACAAGTGCAAATACAAAGATGTTAAAATAGCAGGAGCGATTTTAGAAGGTAAGTCAGTAGTGAAGGGATGTCTGGAGGAAACTGTGCCCCATCATTAAATCACCTTATCTCTCTGTCCATTGATTTGTTTTGATTTATTTCACATTAGGCAGTTTTAATTGTGGCCAGGCTCTGGCACTGTGAGCAGACTGGTGACAGCCCTCTTCATGGGAAATGATTGAAATGTGGTTATTGGAATACTTCAGACAAGGGAAGTTTTATGTTGGCCTGTGTCCCTGGACCACAAGGCAGGACCATATAGCTGAATCAAGAGTTCTTCCTATACCATGTTTCAGGAAATATTTGGAGATTGTGGGTAAGACCACCATGGCAGATGGTGTGCTTGGAGCCCAGCAGCCCATTGCATCAGCCTTAATTTAAGTGGTTCCAGCACATAAGATTCAAAGAGGAGAGGAACAGGCATGGGGGCTACTGCTGAGGCTTTCATTTCTTCCTCACCTGATCTGAGGTAAAATTTACTCTCAAGTCTTTATCCATCATTTCAATGCAATGGAATTCAGCATCAAGAATCAGGCCCTTTAGCTGTGTCTGTCTGTCTGTGTGTGAACAAAGGGAGGGTAGAAGACTATTTAAGTGAAACAATCCCTCATGCCACGGGCAGGGACACCTTTCACTAAACCAAGTTGCTCAAAACCCCATCCAACTTAGCCTTTAACATTTCCAGAGATGGGGCATTCATAACTTCTTTGGGTAACCTGTTCCAAAAATAATTAGTGTGATTAACTAGTCATGAATAAGTTTTCATTAGAAAACTGAAGAAAACCAACCAACCTTAGGGCCATCGAGCCCAGGTGGGCCTGGAGGACCTCTGGGACCAGCAATCCCCTGCAATGCAAAAGAGGTAGAGGTAGAGGTAGGTAAACTAAACACTAGTTCAGTTCATTGACTCCACAGGCCTCTAAAAAAGATTCAGCAGGTTGCTGACAAAAGAAAAAAACCCAAAAAACTGTCTTATTAAGAAACCATCAACCATATTAATAAAAAAACAAGGTTACAGCAGATCCAAGGCATGGTCACTCCCTCAGCTCTTACCGTTTTCCCATCCTGGCCATCTCTACCTGGTGGTCCTCGAAGACCTTTATCACCTTTGAAACCTGGGATGCCTGGCAGTCCTGGTGGGCCAGGAGGGCACTCACTGCACACATCCTGTGACAGAACATGGAAAAAACCATCAGCAATAGGCTGCAGGCACTTAGAAGATCCTATGGACACCCACTATGAGTGCAGCACTGTGGTGCTGGTGTAACACTTAAACCTTTGCCATTTTACCTCAGGATTGGGGTGAATTTGCCTTAAAGAACCACAATGAGAGCAGTGTGAAGCAGAGTGAGGGTCAGCAGCTGAGCTCACATGTGCTCCCATGGGAAGTTTCCTATCAGTTCTAGATCCTAACTGGTCATCCAGGATCAGTAAACCAAGGAAAAGCTCTTCCTGATGGGGAGGTCAGGGAGACCAGCAAGACTACAGAGAAAAACATTGGTTTGAATCTACAAGACTTCTGGGAAACTGTGCCTGCTCCAGTCTGGAAGAGCTGGGTTACTGCTTAGAGGGAAGGTTTCTAGGAAAAAATCAGGTGCAGCACAATGTGAGAAAGGGTTCTGCAGGGGAAACTATTCAGCAGCCAGCTTGGCTAAGGACAACTCATCCAATGGAGTTTATGAAGACCAAGTGAATGTCACAGTGTCATGGCCAAATTTTATCAGGGAGAATCACTACCTCCCTCCTTCCAAAATTCTTTGAATCATCATCTCAATAGTCTTTACATTTCAGGTATCCTCAGGAAATTGAATCCATGTATGACATTTCCATTTCAAAGGCAGACTCCCTCCTCCAGCAAAAGGGGAGGGAATCCTGCCCATGAGAGCATAATCAAAACAGATCATCAGGTTGAGAGTCAGGAGCCTCTGCTACAACACCCAACTCTGTCAATGATCTGTTGCAAAACTATGGGGTAAATTGTCTCAGTCCTTACATCCATGTTTATCTACTTACAATGTAAGTGCTTGAGAAATACCCATAACAGCAGAGCCTTAATTTCATCTGGGATTTAAAGGTGCTGCTTTCTGCACCAAGCACAGAGTGAAAAAATACCAAGCAGAAAAAATGCACAAATGTGTTTAACCATAATATAAGCAAAGGAAGAAAATGAAAGGACATCAAAATGCTATCCTGTACCCAAGAATGAGTCTCCTGCTCTTGTCCAGATCAAAAATCCCAATCAATACCTTACAGTGAAACCTCTAGAACAACATTGGGCTCCACAAAACAAAGACAGCTCTTCAGTGAAGAGTAATTTCACAGCACCAATCTTAAAAGGGTCCTTTGGTTAATGTGGTTGGTAAAAGAAGGTAGTTTTTTAGTTTCTTTTAATCAATAAGAAAAGATTTCTTGCCAGGTCTCAAGACAGCTTAAAAACCTCACAACTCAGCCCATGTAAATCTGTAAAGATTTTTCAGTCAACGCCTATCAAAGACTGACTAATTTCTCAGATAACTCTCTACATGGAGAGTAAAGGCAGACAGATTATCACTTTTGAAAAACAGGTACTTCTGGGGTTAATTACCAGCATCCTTTTAGATTCACAATGCACACTCAATTTGCACCCACTGTTACCCAAAATTACTCCAGTTACTGTTGAAGGTGTATGTGAAAAATTCAGCATTTTATTAAAATGGTTTCCATTTTCTGGTTTAGATAACGCAGCTTGATAATGCTTATTCCTCCCTGGGAATGCATCCCTCAGAAAGAGTTGAGAAAGTCTCAGAGATGTTATAGAGAACTTTGTAGGTGATTTCACTGCTGGGGAAAGGATTTTGATCTCCAGTGTGAGCTCGTGTCCCAATACGAGTGCAAGTAAGAGACTTGCAAGTTTTAAGCTTTGAAAGAGTGTTTAAAGACACCTTTTGCACTTGTAGTTCAGACACTTTCCCACCACAGAGCATTAGTCAGGTCTGAATCAAACAGAGAGATAAATTCCTGCCCTCATCAAAGGCTGATTACCTTTACTAGGAGATTTATGTCCTCTGGAGTGAGCAGGGGTGGGGAACCCTGTGGAATGAGAAATTCATTATTTCAGGCAATTTTAAGAGGCATTAAGACGTGTGAATTTTTCCTGAACATGCTCATGGATTCTCACTGGTTTCCCTTGTCCTGCCTGGGACTCACTGGGCCAAACTTGTACTTCCCACCCCACGTTACCAATGCACTTCATCCCACCTGAGGTGAGTTCTTGCTGAGGGTACTGCACAGTGGGGCTAAGGAAGTGCCTTTAAAACTTTGGCTTTTATTTACATGCAGAATATCCAGTTATTTTCATACCATTCCAAAGCCTTCACTAAATCTTTAGTGGGTTTTAGTGTTTTTCCCACTGCTCTGCTAGGAAAAGCAACAGTGGAAAAGCACCAAAGTGCACTTCTGAGATGAGGTGTATGGATGGAAAGTGAGTTAAAAGGAAGATGTAACACAGAAGTGAAGTTACATACAGGTTTTCCAGGAGGTCCTCTTTCCCCTGGATTTCCAGGTACACCCTACAGATCAAAAAAAAAAAAGAAAAAAATCGTGAAATTATTATACAATAACCCCCTGGTTGCTCCTGCACTCTGCTGACTGATCTGGACTAGCACACATTTTACCTTCTGCTGCTGAGAGCATTGCTCCTTGCATGTGAAAAACAGCAAACTCCTCCAAATACCTGCAACTTTAACATCCTCTCAAACCCTTGCTAAATTCATTTGGGTCGCCCAGAGACTAGAATTGCTTTAGCTTGTCTTCTGGTCATAGGAAATGCTATGAGCTTCAATTGTTGAAGGATGAAGCTTTAAATCTCTGGAGGCGCCTGTAACAGGCAAAACCTGTTTGTTGGGGTATAGTGGTATCAATTTTCATGAGATGAAGGCATAGAAATTACCAGCAGTCTCAGAGTGTTATGTCCAGAAAGAAAGGGTTAGGAAAAGGGACAACTTCCACCCCTCAGTGCACATCTCTTATGTGTCATTAGAATCAAGTTTGTTAAAAACAAAACAAAAACCATGTCTAAAGATTATTGTAAAATCTTTTCATAAAGTAATGCTCACATGGGAAACCAAATCTTTTGAACAAGATAGTTGGTCACTGTCCAGATGGTGACAGAAATCTGCATTGTGAGGATCCTTGCAGTGGTGTTTTAAGATACTCGGTGACATTTCCCCAAAGCTAAATTCCTGTATCCCCCTGGTCCATCACCCTGTGTCATCACTCAAGCAAATGCACATTTTATTCATACTGGGAACCTCAAAGAGCATACAAAATTCACCACACACAAAAGCTGTCCTATCTGATCATTTCTGTTTCTAAAGGAACAGTTTCTACTGACCATCTAAAAGCATCTTATTTGTGTTCAGCTTTGTTGATTCTGCAGCAGATCCCACCTGGGGTTTTCTCTGGGATGGTTCCAGATTTGCCACCCAGGATGTTCACAGAATCATGGGATGGTTTGAGTTGGAAGGGACCTTTTAGACCATCTAGTTCCACCTTCTGCCATGGGCAGGGACACCTTCCACTAGACCAGGTTGGTCAGAGCTCCATCCAGCCTGGCCTTGGACACTTCCAGAGATGGGCATCCACAGCTTTTCTGGACAACCTGCACCAGTGTTTCACCAACCTCCCAGTAAAGAACTTCTTCCTAATTTTTTTATTTAAACCTACTCTCTTCCACTTTGAAGCCATTACCCCTTTTACTGTCACTCCCCTTGTGTGGTGAGAAAAAGGTTGAAAGTGGAAGATTTGGCAAGGAGGGAAAAATAGAGCTGTTTTCACTCAAGATGATCTTGCAGCTGGAGGATGCTAAGAATATTCAGTGTGGAAAATTTCACGTGTTTTGTTTTCTTTGGGTTGTTTTCTGTCAGTCTTGAGAAGTGGAGGTTCTGTAGAAGACAACAGAATGCTGTAAAAAACTTAAAAGGCATTCGTCACAGGCTGGGGCCTCCCTGGGAGAAGGAGAGATAAGAAGCTTGGAGGTTTTGCTTGGAGCAAAAACCCTGAGCACTTTTTGCCCCTGCTAAGATGGAATAAGCTTAGCAGTGTATGTGTCCCCATTCTGCCAGCGTGGTAATGGAATAAATCTACTCTTTACACTTCAGCTCTGGATTTTGGCTCTCTCGGTTACCTATGTATATTCAGTTCTCACACTTGTCAAAAGTCCCTCTCCATCTTTCTTGAAGGCTCCCTTCAGGTACTGGAAGACCACAAATAGATCATCCTAAAGCCTTCGTTTTTCCAGGCTGAACAATCTCAATTCTCTCCACCTCTCCTCGTAAGAGTTGCTCCATTCCTTCAGTTGCCTTGGTGGCCTCCTCTGGACTCGCTCCAACAGTTCCATGTCCTTCCTGTGCTGTGGGACCCCAGAGCTGGACACAGCCCTGCAGGTGGGGTCTCACCAGAGCTGAGTAGAGGGGCAGAATCCCCTCCCTTGACCTGCTGGCCACACTGGTTTTGATACAGCCCAGGACTTGATTGGCTTTTTGGGCTGCATCAACATCTGGATGCTGATCAAGGTACAAGTAGTGGCTTTCAATCAGTCTAGGCTCAGCAGGGGCTACTCTCTGAGACTGATATTTCCATCTGGAAAGTTCCTTTAAAATTTGGTCAAATGCTTAGCCAGGAAGGGCACTGGGTATTCTTTCTTCCATTTTGTCTCAGCTTAGTCCGTTTTGCCAATCAGTTCATTGTATTATTTACAAGACAACCAGATGGGGATGTGGGGATTAATGACTGAAGTGTGCTGTCACAATACACCACTGTTATAGCTACAGGGCAAACTTGAATTTCATCCTTGAGTCTCACTTAATACTTAAATTCTGTATGTCTTGCTAGAGTAGAGAAAAAATGGGAAAATATATTATCTTTTTCTATGTCCACATTAAACAATTCTGGGTGAGCAACAACCCTTTAACTACCTTGACCTTCTAAGAGATGAAAGTTAAACATAAACTGAAGTGGACCTAAAGTGGAATTGAAGTCCATGGAGGACCTCTTGTTTGCTAAGGAACTAGACCTTCTGCAGGTGAGAACAAAGAGAAGATAATGTCTCAAGGCTTGGGTCACGATTCTCCACAAATGTCATTCTGGGGAACTGAGTAGATGTAAGTAAACATTTTAGACATTTATAGCTTTCCTTCTTCCACAGAACTTCAAGGTGACTCCAGAGGATTGTGCATTGTTCCCAAAGTTGCTTCCCTTTCACAGATGCTAATTGTCAGGTCATGCTTTTGTCATCCTCTCCACTGTGGTTCTCAGCCACTTCTGCAAGTGGGAAGAGGGATGGCTAAACAACAATTACACAGATCTTATATTCCCAGACCTACTTTGTTCAGGAAGGCTCACACAGAACATGCTTTAAGAAGTGTGATGCAAAGCAAAAACTTGAGCCATGAGAATAATCCTGGATCAGAAAGCAACACAGAAAAGACAGTTCAGAAATGTCTTTCATGCTGACTACTAGCATAGCTATAAATAAATGCCATAGGGCTCACTGACAGCCTTCTGCTTTGGGATCTGAAATATGAACATGGCACTAGCGGTGTAATTTGAGTATTTAAAGATCTTTTAAAAAAGAATACAGGAAAAGACTTCTTAGTTATGTGAAAAGACACACAAGAAGAGAGTGAATAAAATGGAAATCCTTGGAAAGGACTAAGCAGAGCTATCACACCCACATGGTATCAGATCGCCTTGAGACAAAAAGGGATGGACCTGTTTTCTTGCATGCTGTGTGATGTGGAGCTGGTCATGTCTCTAACAGGGTGGAAATGAGACAGGAAAAGAGATTAAGCTCTGTGCCATGGCTGACAAACCTGAAAAAATACTGAATCCCCAGGAAAAGACAAACAATTGAAAAGTACAAGATTGTAAATGGAGAGTGCCCTTTGAAGAATGCTTCTCTGAGCCAAAATGAACAAACCAGATGTAGGGTGATGGCACATCAGCATGGTGCATTATCAGAGAACAGGCCAATGGAAGCAGAGTCAAAAGTAGAGGAAATATTGCTGGTCTGTAGAGGCCTGGAGGTAGAAAAGGCTGACAAAAAGGGACAAACTGCAAATATAGAATCACAGAATATCCTGGGTTTTAAGGGACCACAAAAATCAAGTCCAGCTCCTGGTCTTGCACAGGACAATCCCAAGAATCACATCAAGTGCCTGAGACCATTGTCCAAACTCTCCTTGAACTATGTCAGTCTTGGTGCTGTGACCACTTGCCTGGGGATCCTGTTCCAGTGTCTGGCCACAATCTGGATGAAGAACGTTTCCCTAATATCCAACCTAAACCTCCCCTGATGCAGCTTCAGATTGCTCAGAGCAGAATGAAAAAGCCAGAATGAAGACACAGAAGTTAAAACTGTATCTGACAAGATAATAGGGGACTGAAAAAGAGAAATAGGGAACTGGAAAAGAGAAAGCCAGAAAATTCAGAAAAAAGAAAATGAGTCTGACCAAAAAACTGCATGGCACTGAAAAGAAATGCTGCTAACATGATGTGGGAAAATGCACAGACCCAAATAACAACCAGTGTTGGAAAGCTCATAAAGTTTGAACACTTTCAGGAGCTTGCAGCCAAGAGTGGCTGGCACAAAGTAGAATATCCAATGAGTGGTACAGCACACCAGTACAGGGAAAAGATGTCAGCCATGAGGAGGTGTGATGCACAGTATCCAGGGCATCAGTCTGCAAAATGTGACACACAGGAATGGTCTTTAAATGGGAACTGATGGAAACTGTGCTGCTGATAATGCTGAAAAACAGTATTTAGCTTAGCTGGTTGGCAAATGGTGCTAATAACACCAGGGTTGTGGGTTTGATCCCCTCATGGCCCATTCACTTCAGACTTGGACTCGATGAGCCTTGTGGGGCCCTTCCAACTCAGAATATTCTGTGATTCTGTAACTAAGGAGAAATTAAATGCTGGTGCATTTAATAGGCAAAATCCTATGATAGGTAAAATGATGCTCACATAAGTGGTGCATGTGAAAATACTCAAAGATAGTCTGTAAAGAAACATAAGTGCACAAGGGAAGTGTATAAGTGACACAGGCACATGGTGGGATAGCTCTATTACAAAATGGAAAATTAAACCTGAAATGAAATATCTTAAATCACTTATAAGTCACAGCAATAAAGAAATAATAGAAGGGTTAATAAGTGTACTCTGGTTTGGGGTGTAAGTACCCTAAAACAAACACAAAGTCTCCTTGGAACTATCTTAACTGCATGGGAAAATCAACCTCAAACAGCAAACTCTGCTTTTCAGATCCAGTGGCAGTAATGTATGCATCCACAAAGGTTTTGCAATTATGAAAGCAAGCGCAGGGGAAAGATTAACTTCCCAGTAATGCTGGAACTTAGTTACCATAAATAATTAACCTAATTAAAAAGTGATTAATTCAATGTTTATGTTAATTAAAATTATCATAATCAAAATACAGAAAGAGCCTATTAAACAGGTGCCCTCACTGCTAATAGGGGGATAAGGGAATGTCTCATTCAGATTGTTTCCTAATCTAAGGACACTAAATAGGTGTGTTGAACAGAAACATTTTCTCTTCCATCAGACAGTCAGGGGAGAACAGATGAGTCCCAAATATGTAGCTGGCCAGAGAGTGTCTGCTCCTTTGGGAGTATCTGGTCAAGGACCTTTCTGAATTCAACAAGGGAAGATCAGGAAAAAGTCATAAATTAGAACGTCAAGGACACAAACCTGACCAACAAAAAGGATGGCAGTGATGGGAAGCAAACCTGGACATTCACACTAATTGATGAAGCATGTGGAAATATGAGGAGGCTTATTCCAGCAAGGTTACCTCATCCAGGACCTTGTCAACTGAGAAATTAAGGGAAAAGGAGGAAATCAGAAACTAAATTTGCCAAGACGCTGACCTAAGAAGAAGCAGACCTTGTCACTCACAGTAACTGATGGGCTATCAGGAAACCACAGACCGCACTTCCTGGGAGATCAACCTGGACCTTGCAAGTGATAAGATTGTAAACTGAGGGACTGTGAACTGCGAGGGCTGAGGGACTGACAGAGCTGGGGAATGCATGAGGGGCTGTGCAGGGGAAGAGAGAGTAACAAACAGGGGGGTAAAACAGAAAGGGGTGTAAAAGGGGCTGGTCATGTGTAACACAGAGCTGGCTGGTGCATTTGTTTGGCTGAGCCCTGCACATTCCCACCATGGTTTGTCCTGTTGTCTTACATCTTCTTATAAACCTTTTCATACAATCATGGGATGGTTTGTGTTGGAAGGGACCTTAAAGATCATCTCATTCCAACCCCCTGCCATGGGCAGGGACACCTTCCACCAGACCAAGGTGCTCCAAGCCCCATCCAACCAGGCCTTGAACACTTCCAGGGATGGAGCAACCACAGCTTCTCTGGGCATTCTGTTCCAGGACCTCACTACATGCACAGTAAAGAATTTCTTCTTAATATTTTATCTGACCCTGCACAAACCAAGCTGAGGGACCTGGTCTGCAGCAGCTGGAGGAGACAGCACTGCCTGTAACATCATTTAACATGTAGAAATAATATTTTATAATTCTCAGGCTAGAACATTGGCCAACTTCTCTGACAGAAGGCACTTAGAGCTACAGTATTTTAATGCTCAATACAGGAATACTGCCAGATTAAAATGTGATTTAGATTTTTACTTTTCCAAAAGCAAGAAAAAGTAATTTTTTTAAGTGACTGAGGTCCTTAAAGCAGGCACAATGTGTAGTAGTTTTGTTATGGAAAAGATTAGTCATATTATTGGGGAAAAAAGACCTAAAAAAGCGTACTTTTCAGCCTTTAAGAATTGGAGATTTAGTTAATCAGAAAAAAATGCAAATTTAAGGACAAGAAAATAATGTATATAAAAGAAGACAGCATGTCCCAGCTTTGTCCCAAAAGAAGAGAATTTGTAGGGATTTATGGACGTAATGAACTCTAGAGGACAAACAAATAGCAAGGCTTTTGCTAAGACGAACAGAACAAGGCAAAACCAGCACAACTGTACTGTAAACCTAAGCAAGTATTTCCAAAACCTAAATTTTGATAAAACAAGTCACTATCCTGAGAACTCTTGATATTAGATTGAGTAGCCAACAGATATTTCAAAAGGTGACTTTGGGCTATCCCATAAAAACATGACACCTGCTTTTAGGGAACTAGAAAAAATCTAGAATGTACTCATGTCAAGAACCCAATTCATTCACATATGGGAGAGAATTCTGGCCAAAGCTATTGCAAAAGAAGTATTGACTCTTTCATCTCCCCAAATGCAGTTGTAAATCTGATTTGTTTTATCAGAGAATGCAACTTACAGCAGGCATTCCACAAGCATCTGATGAGTTTGCAACTGGAAAAATAGTTCAGAGAGTAACTTAATGTATGTAAATGTGATTTAAAAGAATTTTTCTGTCTCAGGAAAAAAACATGGAATACATTTGCAAAGGCCACAGCAAAGTACAAGACACTGAGGCAAGTCATTCAGGCAATTGACACTGCACGGCTTGGGAGTTGCACGGCAAATTCATATTAGCAATTCAAATTGGAGCTTTCCTATCCAATGATATCCCATTTGAACACAGCAGGGTACAAAAATGGACGTTTCAGAGGATACAGGAACACTGCATTGGCATACAAGAGTGCAGAAGCAGAACAAAAATTCCTTGTGCTAGTTAAATAAAGACAGAGATCAGGAAACTGCAAATGCATGATCTTGTCAAAATAGGTTATCCCTGCTGATGCACCAAGAAATGTTGGAATGTGCCCTGTACCTCCATTTACACCTCCTGAAACACAGGTAGAATGGTTTAACAAATGATCAAACAAAATGCAGAAAGGTCCTAAAAGACATATTGACTGCAATTAAAGCAGTGAGTGCAATAGAGAATGTTTTATAATTAGCCTGAGGAATGGCTGTGTTTGGGTTAATCTTCTGCAGCGAAAAGAAAAATGTAAAGACCTTAGTGCTACATCTCCACGAGTTGATCAGCCAACATTCATCTGAGTGGAGCCAGAAAGAGACTCCAAAAAGCTGCCTCTGGCACTCTCCTCACACAGTACAGCTCCAATAAACCCATCTATTCTATCTCCTGTTTAAAACCTCTTGATTAAAAATCTCAAACATCTGAGGCAAGTGACAAGATCTAGGGACAGGCAGCAGGACACAATCAATCCTGAATCTCTGGATGCTCAGGGACACAGGGTGTTGGAGACAAAGAACCATTTCAACTAACATGAGCTGTGGAAGAATATCCTTGGCATAATCATTTGTCTTGTGAGGAAGTATAGAATTGTAATATCTTAAAAGGGTTTGGGTTTGAAGGGACCTTAAAGATCATCCAGTTCCAAACCCATGCCATGGGCAGGGACACCTTCCACTAAATCAGATTGCTCTGAGCCACATCCAACCTGGTCATGAACACTTCCAGGGATGAGGCATCCACAACCTCTCTGGGCAATAAGGTGGGAAGGAAACTTCTTCCCACAGGAAAGGGCCCCCTTTTGGCCACCTGATGGATGTCAATAAAGCCACACTAGGGTTGAAGATCACTTGCTGTGGAGTTGGTGAGAACTGGTACCTATTTCAGACATGACAGCATCATGGTGCAGCACTGACAAGGAGAGTTACAGCAGGTCACGTCCCCCTCCCCACAGTGTTCCCTCAGCAGGCACAAATCCAAAGATCAAGCCCTTCAAAATCTTCACAGCCTCCTTCAGAGGACTGGTTTCCACATCATAGAGGAAAAAGAAATTCTCCTCTTTCTGATGCAGCGCTGAAGAGGAACCAGGCAGAGAGAGGGGCCAACTTTCCAGCTGGGCGTCTGCCACGTTCCTCTTCATTCCTCAGTACCATGACTCACCCACTGAGACAGCAGGAGGACAATGCACCAAGAGGTTAAAATGTCCTCAAACATGCACAATAGCAGCAGCAAAATGAACTCATAAAGAACTTCTTAACAGCTGTGGCCCTGTTTTAACAGAAATACTACGAGATACTTATCTCAGAGGATTCTAAGAAGTTCCTAGACAGCCTAACCACCATCCTTTTCCAGTGTGAGATCTTTCCCTATTGTATGCTGCCAAGTCCCTTCTCCAGTGTCATTTTAAAATGGTTCAGTGGTGAAGTCCACTACATTCCTTAAAGCAATCCTCTTTATACCAACTGTTTTCCCCCTTGACATGCTAAGTTGTAAGAGCTCCACTTCTGCAAATCACCTCCCTTGGACAATCCTAGTAACACTCAGTGACTACAGTTGATTATCAGCACAAAATTTTAAGGAAATCAGATCCAAGCACTGACAAATTTCTTGAGCACTTACACTTTTATTTTACTTACATCCTGGCCAGGAGGCCCCTGTGGTCCAGGGATACCAGGTACACCACGGGGACCCTGGTAGGGAGAGAACAGACAAACCCAGTTATGTCAGTAGTATTTATGAGGTGCTTCTTAGCTGAAGAGAAGAAATCCTTAAACTGATATTTATTGGTGGAAAAATTAACCAGCACATACACAACTATGAGAGAGTTTAAGAAAAAATATAATTACAGCTCACATTGCACTATCCTGGTGTCAGTCATTTCTGTGCCTCAAGGGACTTCACGTGTATCACTAAAGTCAAGCCTTACATACATTGATTGGAGAGGTAATAATGATTCTTTATAGGAGGCAGGCTTTTGAACAGGGGGAAAATATGACTGAGCACAGAACAGCAGAAGAGAAAAGAAGGTCCATCACCTCAGTTCCAGGCTATCACACTGGCTAGGACTGGCTGTTGTGCTGGAAACTCATGCCAGTGTCTACTGAGACCATGATACACAGTTGTTTGTTCCACACCAATGGATTGCATCCTTGAAAAACTGAATGTTGAGGGACTAAAGTGTTTGGTGAATACTGAAATCGGTAAGATTTAAGTAAGAAAAATGTTTTAAAACCATTTCTTTTAAACCTTTGAGGCCTTGGCTATAAACAATGGGCCTTGAATTATGTGCCTTGAAATAATTTTTTGAATGAAGGGAGAAACAAGTAACTTACTATTTCTCCTGTAGGACTATTGATACATAAAGAAAAGTTTCCACCAGGCCAAGACTCTTGATCAACTCTTTTTCACAAGTCAATATAGCAGACAAGTACCTGGTACTACACAGGAGAAGTTCCCTTTGGAGAGTCAGCCGCCCTGTGACCATTCCTTGAGCAAAACCAAACCAATTACACATGCCCTCACGAAATCACTGACACAAACACATTTAATGTGGCTGTCCCCTCCCCAAAGAATGTGGGTATAGCTAGAAAGACATACTGTACCAGTGACCCTTTGTCTCCTGGGGGTCCTGCAGGGCCCTGCAAACAGAAAAGACACAGCAATCAAACACTTAAAATTCCCATCCCCGTTTGGCTGAGCAGGGTGGGTTCTGTATTCAGGCATTATTCTCTGCACCGGACTGTGTCCCACACTCATGAGTGTGGATGGGTGTGCACTGCCTGTGCCCATGGACAATCCATGTTCCTGGCTGGGTCTGGGGATACAGAACCACAGCATCCTCACATCTCTTGGGCTGGGACAGGACAAGTCCCCCAGGTTCTGAAGAACACTACATTCAGCCACCTCTTACTCAAGGCAAAACATCCCCCAGAACATCTGTGTTCTTTAATTTAGGTCAAAGTAGGGGGTCCAGTGGGATTGTGCATGCTGTTTGTTTGGGGATGCAACTTAAAAATGTGCAGCTGAGTAGAGTGAGCCACTGGAAGGTACCCACTTCTATAGGAACACTCCAGCAGCAATGCAGTACCATATCCAGCATAGGTGAATTGATCTGGTATTCCAAACACACCCAAAACAAGGCTTGAATAAATTGGCTACCACTATACCTCCTCTCCTTTTGCTTTCTATTTCAGGCATAGTAACTCATTAATCCTCATACAGTCCTTCATGAAAGACACCCTAGTACTGTGCTAAAGAAGTAGCTAAATGCATAATTTAATTAATATCAACAAGGCAAGGCAGGGCAAGATTGAAACCTTTCTATTTATATTGTGCATCCATTCATTAGGTAACTTCAGCATAAACATGTGAATTCACCCCAATTCTCCAAGCTGTCCCCTCCCCTGTTGGGAATAACACACTCTGCTAATGCTCAAGTTTATGGCTCAGTGTTATGTAAATTGTAGCTCAATACTTCAGCAGATAAGGTAAAAAAAAGTCCTCATCTACACATACTTTTTGTGCAGGGAGCAAAGCCTGAGAGAGGTTAAGGGCATGGGAGGAAACAGGGTGAGGATTCCAATTAAAAAGAGCTGTTGGCTCTCAGCTCTGAAGCTGAAGTATTATAAACACAATTTTGTCACATCGCTAAAAGGGGTAGAGGCTGATGCCTTTAATTCAGTGTGTAATATGCACTGAAGCAGCTCCACTGATTTTATTCTGTTTTTTTTTTACTGTAGGATTCAGTCTTTGTGACAGTCTGCTAGATTCAAGGTTATACAGAGGGGTTTTTTTCCAATTCCAGTCTTTGCACTGGAGCTGAGGTTATGATGAATCTACAGTGGAAAAAAACAACATAATCATGGTTTGGTTGGGGTTTTTTTGGTTTTGTTTTTATTTTTTTTTTAAAGAAGCATTTATTTTTTTTTAGTAAAGCAAATTAAATAAATAAAACATATCATTTGAGATTAGTGTGGTGTGTAGGTGGCTACACATCCTGACAGTGGGCAAATAATGAAGACACAGAAAAAAACAATCTTCTGGTGTGAGACGAGCAATGTCTGCATTTGGAGTCAAGTTCTTAGTCATTTGTGTTTATGGATATGAGGATGCTAAATTCCCAGTGAAGAACAACTTCGTCATCTTGTGTACATCAGGATGCAGACATGAACTCATCTAGCCCTGGACTGAATCTAAAAATCTGTAATTGAAGACAATCCACTAGATAGCAATTTCCAAACAAGCCAGATACTCATTTGTTAATTTAATTTTAATTTAATTAATGGCTGAACATTGAGAAGTGCAAGAACACCACTGTTCCTTAGATAAATCATAGCAAATGACACCCAGGAAACCTGCAGTCACTGGTAACCCTGTGAGGACCATGAAAGCCATGATACAGTCACAGTATGAAACATGACTGACCCAGTTTGCTTTAACTCAGATAGAATTTAGCATGGTAAAAGCAAATATTAAGTGGAGATACACCTCAGAAAGCCAGATTTTTCAATCCATTACCCAGCAATATGACTTATCATTTCAAGGCAATTTCCTGTACTAATTGGGACATTTATATCTAGATAAACAGAGCATTGATAACCAAACATTGACTGATTGGTCCAGGATCATGGTATGTACAAGGTATTGCAAAAGAGTGCAAGGACTCAGATGTCCTCTAGCAATTACAGCCAGAAATAGCATTTGCTTCCTCCTAAACATATCTCACTAGCAAATTCAGTATCTATCTGGAGGTCTCTGAGCAGGACTACAGCCAGAGCACTCCCAAATCCCCCTCATCTCTAGAGGAGTTGTACATGACAAGTTCTGGAGGGATCAAAGCCTGGCAACAGGAAAATCCAAATTTTCTAGAGCAGACTCCCAAATACACCTTGTGACCAAATGATATTCAGGAGGTGAGGGCAGAGCTGGATGAGGTCCAACCAACCAAATATTTGTGGGCAATTATGGGGAGGATGGCCCTCTTGGAACACAGCAGCTTCAGCAACCTGGTTTTGTATTTTGCTGTCAGAGTGTCACCAAGTCACTGATGTGGGCACGTGTGCCACACTCATCCCCTCCAACAGGGGTTATACAACAGCAAGGTTATATCTGTCCAGGAGACCAGAGCTGCTGGCTCAGCATGGATCTCCACTCATCCACAGCCAGTGTGCCAGGAGGATGCAAAAAATTCAGGAGTGACAGCCAGCAACACCAGTAAATCCAACAACATCTTTAGCACTATGTTTCAACTAAAACTGAATGAATTAGGAGCCCTCCTAACAGACATGTGACATGTGAGCCACAAATGGCAGCCTCTGGACTCGTCTGGAATCTGCATGTTCAGAAGGCAACATGTCCCCCAGGCTCTCAGCACAGCTGAGCACAGGCATTGCATTCCCGGGGGGCAGTGCCTGATCTCCCACCTTGTCACAGGTTGCAGCAGGACCTGCTACTTACAGGGGGTCCAGGCAGGCCGATTCCTGGCACTCCTCTGTCTCCCGGCTGTCCAGGGAGGCCAGGAGCTCCTCTCTCACCCTGAAATGAAGGAAGGAGTTAAATGCTTTTTAGATTGTTTCTCTGGGGAAGACAGGATTAGGGAAGTTTTACTGCATCTTAATGTTCTCCTTTCCTTTACCAACATAGGCCTACTCACAGAAGTGTATGAAATTATTTTGGTAAAAAATAAGTCAACACTTCTACCACTCTCTCTTTAGCATGGTACTAGAAAAGGAGAGCCTTCCCTTCTAAAAACCAGAATTTTCAAAGTAAAACCTGAACAGCACAGAAAACAGCTTGACACTGTTCAATGTACACTGTAAAGAGAGGGCAAAGAAAGAATTCAGCTGTAATACTTTAATTTAACATCTGTTTTCTAGTTACAGGGAGAAATCAATAAGATTTTTATGGATTGCATTGCAGTTGTGAGATTTTGTCTCACTTTGGCAGTAGATTTATAACGATGAATCTTATTTATGCTATTTATTATGACATTATGTTCAGCTATATAGAAGCATGATAGAAAAATTGTTATCTGTGGATAGTGCCCACTCAAATTTAAATCTGCAATAACTCCTATTTTTCCCCTTTCTTGCTTTCTCCTTAAGCTAATCTTACACTACAAAGAAGTAATACTGCAAGGCCAGTGAGAAAAAATGCATTCTGATTAGTTTAAACACTCCACACATCCCTTATCAGCTACTTTATTCAAAAAGATAATTTCAACACAAAAATTTCAATAGTATTTTCCCACACACAATTAAGACTTTTACCATCTTCTGTTGATACTGAATAGAATACTTAATGAGATTTCTTTTAGTGTTTTCTTCTTTCTTTTATATTAATTCTCAGTCTATTAATATGTGTCTGTGTGGGTGTAGGTCTGTGTTCTGAACTGTCAAAGATATATAGAAAAGACTACAATGCATTTGTACAAAATGCATCAAAATTTTAAAAAATCACAGCAGTTTGGTTATTTAAAAAATATGGGAGGTAGATGGATTGAGTCTCATACTGCTATAATCCTGCTTGTATCATTTACAGAATCTGTTTCAACATCTGATTCTTCTTCCAGTCCAGTTCAGAACGTGGTCATTTTGAAGAGGAGAATTTCTGAAATGCCTGATTGAAGTTTCTAGCACAATCCAGATCCTCCCAGAATCAAAGATTTTTGCTGTTTTATTCCTTTCTCTCTTTTCTAATTTTTATAATGTTTATAAGGGAATAAACATTAGTTTCAGCAGAAGAAGTTAGTGTCATCAACCTCTTCAACTAGCTAGTCTTTGCCTCAAAACAGGAGGGGAAACCAGGACTACCTGGTTCCACTGGAAAATAATTTTCATCCTCCTTGGAGAGAGGTGAAGGGAATGAGTGCTAGGGAAAAGTTCTCCTTGAGGGCTGACAGGTGGTCCTGAGAGCAGATCATCCCTGAGCCATACAGGATCTCCCTGGTTGTGTGGACTAAGGGGTCCCAGTCCCAATTTTCCCGAAAAATTGTGCACTTAGACCTCCATCTGTGTTCAATTCTTATAGTGCTGGAAGGAATTTAAAATGTGGAAAGTGAACACAGCTAATTCACATCTGTGTATTTACATCCACAGAGATACTGGAATAATTAAAAAAGGAACCTCCTAGTAGGTTAGAAGTACATTTTTGAGTCACAGCTTCACCAACTCTATTTTCCAGTGGAAAACAGACCAAGTTTGCACCATGTTCTTTTCAAGCGATTAAGAGGAGCCGACCACAATGAAGACCATGCTCACCTTATGTCCAAAGGGTCCTGGCAAGCCTGGTGGGCCTCTTTCCCCCTGAAGTGACAGAAGCAAAACAAGGAAACAGTCACCATCCAGCCAAACAGAAGCCTGGACTTTGCTACAGTCAAAGCAGAAATTATCCCACCACCGCCCCCCTGAGCTCACACCATCCTGGTATATTTTACTGACAACATGTAACCAAATTAAATAATCTGCTAATTGGGCAAGAATTAAATGCATTTAGGGAACTTCCATCAAGCTAATAATTTTTGTACTAGTCACAAGGACAATGGCTGCTCCTTGTGGAGGTCTCTGTTTTCAATGTAAATTTCAGAAATACAGCTTCAGTTCTCTCTGACATCTTTTTTTTTTTTTTATGCAGATGTGGGATCTGGAGCATTTTGCACAGTCAGGCCTTTCATGGATTCAGGTAAATCCACGCTGTCCTGCAGAAGTCATGCTTGTCTGTCTCATATTGAGCAAGCCAAGCACAAACCTTGCTTGCCAGCAGTACTCACCCTTTCTCCATCTTTACCCTTCCCAGGCAAACCTGGCTCTCCAGCACGCCCTGGCTCACCAGGTGGCCCAGGTAAACCCACTTTTCCTTCTTTTCCAGGATCACCCTGTAGAAAACAATCCATCAGAACTCATTAGAATACTATAGACCATCCCCATCTCAGACCTTTCACTGGGGCTGAAAGACATGGATTTTTTCCTAGCTTTCTCATCTGGATTTCTTTTGGTATCATGAGGAACCCTCTTTTATGGGAAATCTTTTCCTTCTCAGGAATCTCAAGGCACTTGTAATTTCCATCAAGAAAAGTAAAAGGAGACTTCAAAATGCTTTTGGAACCAGCTAAATGTGGCAGTGTGCTCTCTCCATGGAGCACACCCCAACCTGATCTTGTCAAAATTGGTTATCCCTGCTGTGGCACTGAGAAACGCTGGAATGTGTCCTGATCACAGCGTGATCTTTGCTTCCCGTGATCCTGCCCAGGTGACACCTGCCAGCAGCAGTAGCAGTGGAAGCACCTGGTTGTGAAGGCTGCATCTGATTCACAGTGGGTTCAGGGGAGGCAGGTAACAACTCTACAGGCAAGGGCTGGCTTGGGCAGTATGCCCACCTAACCACAGTGCTGGTCAACATCTTCACAAATTTGGGAGAAACGAACATTTGTAGTCAGTATGACAATATGAGACAACCACCTTACCCTATAAACAGTGGACAGCCCAGGGCCTGCAGCGGGCTGTAAGCCCAGATCTCCCCTTGGCACAGATGCCTCTCAAGGTTACACCTCAAATTACCACCTTATTACATCAGACACTCAGCAAACAGAATGGGAATAAGTGCATTGAAACTCTGAAAGCTTAGCGAAGTGATAGAAAGGATTGGTTGGGCACATACAGTGCTTTACACAAAATACTGATCATGTTTGGGACTAAGTCTGGATGAAACCATACCTAAACTCCTCTCTGAGAAGGAGCTTAGAACACTAAGGGATCCTTTCTGAACCTCACGACTCACTGGTGACCTCACCCCTCCCTGACAGTTCTGTCTGACCCTGTCCTCAATGAAGTAAATAATCAAGTGTACCTTGCATTGAATCTTGTTAAACCACTGTGGCATTTACCACTGAACTTTGTTAACCTGGTGTCTTATATCAATAAAATATAGTGCTGCTTCTTTGTATGAGTGAAGTGCATCACTCCTTCTGCAACACTGAATGAGAGAGCCCTTGGTCCTCACAGGACCCTGAGGTAGAGCTCAGTAATTTGGAATAAAATTTTACTGAAGGAGATAGGATTTTTAAGTCTTTTAAGCCCCACACAGATGGATACAGGGGGCCATGTTTCTGATTAATCATTCCTACTCCAGCAAACAAAGATCAGGACTCCAGCATGCTGGGCACTCTGGGGTGCATGACCAAATCACAACCCCCTGACTTTATAAAGCTCATGAAAGGTGACAGAAAGCAAATTTTTCTTCCAGCTTTGGATTTACAGAGATGAATAGGAGTTTCTTAAAACACCAAATGTCCACTCTTGTCAGGTAATGAGGACAGCAGAAGACCACAATTGAGTAGCAGTGACTTCACTACATCCAGTCATCTCAGTGGTTTATTAGGTAAATTATAAAGTTGCAGCTGGGTGAAAACCTTACAGCACATGTAATAGAGTTCAGACAAGATGATCTCATGAACCCATGTGTCTTAATAATTCATGAACCTTTGAAATAATTTCCCAGTTCAGGCTGCATCTGTACCTATAACTTAAAATGCTCAAAAAAAAAACCCAAAACAAATCCATCAAAGAACCAACTCACCTTTTCCCCCTTTTCTCCTGCTTTTCCTGGCAGTCCAGGGCCTCCAGGCACACCCTGAAGAGAAAAGAACTTTAAAGCTTAGAAGTTTTTTTTTGTAGGCAGTATTGCATCCTAAACAAAGGGGCAGACCTGTGGGTTCAGTACAGTTTATCTCAAGGATCAGTATCAGCTCTACATTTCCCAGTACAGAAAACCTGCAATCGAGAGAACACCACAGAAGAGCTGTGTAACAGATCCTTAAAAGAGGAATTTCTTTTTCAATATAAAAAAAGCTGAACAGAAAAAGCAGAAACTGAGCTAGTACCAGATTTGTGCTTTCTACCAGTAACTGTTTTTTTCATTTTGTGAAATCCTCAGCAGTTTCTAATATGCTACCAACAACCCCCCAATCACCACCTCTGTATCAGAGAAGCCAAAGCCTCCCAACTGGGGAATGTTCATTTCTTCCTCTATTTCAGTTTTCAATCCTTTTAACGTCTTGGCAGGTCTCAAAGGACTCCGTGTCAAAATATAGATGATTTAGAGCTCTAAATTAAATACTGTAACTTCCTAACCCACCAAAACACATTTTAGAATGGTACTCCATTTTAAGATGTGAAATCATGTCTTGGCACCATTAAGACTGGATTGACCTCAGAATGGATGTGATAATTATTTTCCTTTCTGCACCAGTAAAAATTATTTCCAACTATATTAGCTTTTATAGGTAATATATTGGTATTACTGGTATAGAAGTTTGCTTAATGGAATATGAAATTGAAAAGTTTTTCATTTTCAATATCACCTTTCAGTTTTAAATTAAATCACTACATTAATACAATTAAACCAAATGTATCTTAACAATTAGTAGAAAGGCAATTTAGGTTTTCTTGGATTGCCCAGGTAATAAACTCTGGTTCTAACAGTGCTGTGTTCTAAACCACTGTGCCTGAATACATCATATCCTGAGGTCTAAATGCTGGTTTTCACTTACTCCAGTCTAAGCCCAGAGAAACCCCAGGAACTAGAAAGAAAATTACCCTAGTGGAGCAGGCAGTAGAGGTAGTCCAAAGATTTTTTTAGCAAATATGGAAAGTTCTATCATGCACAACTTAATAGTGGTGATGAATCCCCCAGGTGAGTGGGACATTGCATTGATTTCAAGGCTCTTTAGGCTCAAATGCCTACATGCTTTCATAATAAAAGTGAGAGTTTACCAAACTAATTTTATATCAAGAAGTCATGTTTACAAAAGGAGAGGACAAATGAAAACAAGGCAAAGAAAACAAAACCAAAGAGACAATAAACATTGAATTTTTTCTTTTGAAGAGTTGGCAGCAAAAATTGCTTTTGAAAATTTGGTGAGGAACGAAGCAGCTCTGTTCTTCCCCTTGATAAAACGAATATGTTAAGGAATTTCATGGATACACCGTTCCCAGGTGCCTCCAGATCTTTCAATTCAGCCATAAGAAACAAGTGTAATGAAACACAGCCTTCTGAACTTCATAGTAATCCCCGTGGAAGGGAAAACTAAACACATTAAATAAAGAAATCAGGGCACAGATGGGAAAACAAATACACTGGTGCATACTTACCACATTTCCTGGCAAGCCTCTTGGACCTGGGGGCCCTGCTGGTCCACTCAAACCCTGTTTTAAGAAAATGAAGTGTGTATGTGTGTGTGCATACATAAATCACAACTTGTATCACCATAGGAACAAGATGTGCCAAGTGAGATTGGATTTCATGTCAGACAAGGTGTTGTACCACAAGAAAGCAAAAAATAGTATGTTTGTCTGAAACTTTTTAGTGTAAAGAATAACAAAACAATACAAAATGGGGGAAGGCTCTCTTTGGGAGCTTAAAGGTAGCTTCTATCAAAATAAATCCTAAATCTAGCTCAGATACAGGAAGAAAAGTCTGGGCCAGAAACATCAAAAGAACATAGGAAAGTATGTTGATTTATCATAAAAAAAATCTAGGTCAAAAAAATATGCTTTGTTGACAATTCTACCTTTCTCTGCTGCGGGGAACAAAACCTGAAAACATTCATTTGAAATAAACAGAAGAAATAGCCTAAACCATCCAGAATGCATAGTTTTGAATTGCAGGTCTTTTTCCATTTGCACGTCAAAACTTTGTAGCATAAAAAAGCCCATGCGTGCCCCCAAAATTCCATGGGAGACATTAGAGGACTTATGGGGATTTATGTCCCCATACAAATGTCTGTTTGGGGTTACCAGGCTATATTTAGATGTTTCACAGAATCATAGATTTGAGTTGGAAGGGACCTTAAACATCATCTGGTTCCAAACCCTCTGTCATAAACAGGGACACCTTCCACAAGACCAGCTTGCTCTGGGCAACCTGTGCCAGTGCTTCACTCCCTTCA
Source organism: Aleadryas rufinucha (assembly GCA_013397815.1). Taxonomy (NCBI): domain Eukaryota; kingdom Metazoa; phylum Chordata; class Aves; order Passeriformes; genus Aleadryas; species Aleadryas rufinucha. The sequence continues at coordinate 37,435 of VZTH01001987.1, forward strand.
CAGGAAATAATTTCTTCTTCATATTAATCTAAACCTACTTTCAGTTTGAAGCCATTCTCCCTGGTCCTATCACTCCATGCCCTTGTAGAACGTCCCTCCCCAGCTCTCTTGTAGTTCCTTTTTAGGCACTGGAAGGGCCTCTAAGGTCTCCCTGCAGCCTTCTCTTCTCCAGGCTGAACAATCCCAACCCTCACAGCCTTTGCTCATAGCAGAGGTTTAAAGGTTTCCTAATTTCTGTGTTATTTACAGTCATTGGTCTTTGAGCCAATAGAAACACTTGGAGCAGCAGCAGTCTGTGAAAGGATGGCAAAAAAAAAGAGAAGGTACCTGAAAATACCTGCATTTCCATATCATTAACATCCTCTGAGCCACCAGGTTATACAAAGAAATAAAACCAAGGAATGGGTTTTGGTGGAAGTGGGATGGTTTTTGCCTTCTTTTTTTTTTTGTTCTCCTCTCCAAAATACTAAGTAGTCTTTCAACCAAGAGGGAAAGACACCTGAAAACAGGCAGTTCAGCATTTAGGGTCAAAGCACTCTTCAGGGACAATGTCTAAGCACAAGCCCAAGAAGGAAAACCATGAACACAAAGGTGGAAGAAGAAATTTCAGTGCTCTAGGATGAATCATTTGGATTTCCTATTCCCTCCTTCTCCTAATCAGAGTCATCCCCTCTCTCAATCATTATTTCAAACAGTTCTTCAGTGTTTCTTCCTCCTTTGCTTGCAAAGAAAGTCTGTGGCCTTTTATTCAGCAGCAAAGGGCTTATATGCTCTCACAATAATAAAACTGGACTGGAATCCTTTGCATTTCTAAGAACATAGCCTGACAAGAGGAGCACTCCCTACAATAAATGCCTCCAAAACGGGTGTGGGATGAGTCTTCTGGATGAGCCATTTTTTATTAAAAAAAAAAATAGCAGAATTGACAGTGAAGCTTAAAAGCAACCATGATCAAAAACCAATTCCTGCTGCTGCTGAGCAGTGAGCTCCCTGCTCCAGCTGGCTGCCTGAGCTGGGCTGACATTGCAGTGCAGTCACACTCATCCAGAAAAGGGTGTTTTGTTAGGCAGGGAGAGATCTGAGCAGGACAAGATGCACAATCTTGAGCTGGGCTGAATGCATTGATGAGCTAGCTGAATGGGGCACTGATCTGTTTGGTGCAGCTGGTCCTGTCTGCCCACAAGCAGCCACTCTTCCAGCTGTGGATTAGGATGTGCCCTGTGCCCAGGCAGCCTGGGACTGCAAATCCACAAGATGTTGCTGTCAGTGTCCTTTCAAGTGTGTTACTGTCAGGGAAAAATGCTGCAAGGGAAGCAGTTACTCACAGTCTCTCCAGGGGCTCCAGCCTCTCCTCGGGCTCCTTTCTCCCCCTTTGCACCCTGTGCAGAAAAGAGAGATACCAGCTGATTAGACATGGGAGGAGACCTCCTGCCAGACAAAAAGTCTTCAAGATGCCTGAATGTGTACTAGGCAATGGTTTTTGTTAACCAGTTCACAGAGGAGTTAACGGCTGAGGAAATAGCTCCTGGCTCTCTATGCAGCAAGAAAAGGAACTATAAAAATAAAACCCTGTGACTTAAGAATTACTAATGACTGATCAGCTCAGAGGCTGAGCTGTTTCTCAGCACATGATGCTGAAACTTGCAGGTATTCATCTGTGTGTACTTCCTTCCTATCCTCAGGCCTACCAACCACTTCATTTCCAGCTGAACTTTGATGGTCTCCCTTCACAGAGGAAGATTTGCCTACAGTTCTACATTTTTTTGCAAGACCTGTGGTTTGGTAGCAGCAGTACAAGAGGCCCTCTTGAAGGACGCTGGAGTTGGAAGAAGTCCCTCAGACAATACTGATCATGGGACAAAGATACTGTATTTCTGAGCTGATTTCCCTTCTGTTGTCCTGATGTCCAGCAGAAGTAAATATCTCTACAGAAGTCCCTGAACTTACAACAGTGAGAAAAAAGAAATGGGTGCTGGTACAAAAGGGAAGAATTATTTACAGTGATACAGACCTTGAGGGCACTCCATTCTAGTCATGTCAAAGATTTTCTTCAAGGGCTCTCTTACCTGTACTCCTGCAGGTCCTGGCACACCTTGTTCACCTGGGACCCCAGGTAATCCCTGCAAAACACAGGGAGAAGTAAAGGAGCTCCTTCCACTGAGAGAAGGAAGTGTGGTTTTTACAGAGGCTGTTACTGCACAGGGCTCTGTCTCTTCTGGGAGCTCCATCCAGAACAGGAGAGTCCAGAATACAAATACAGTAGCCAAATACACAATTTAGCTGCACCACATCACTTCAAAATCCCTTAATAAATCCTGCACATAAATTACTGTCAGCCAAGCTCTGCCTAGCAAATCCCATAGTCCTCTTTTCAGCTACTGAGGCCCAGAATTACAGATCAGGTGTGCTTAAACTCCTGTAGTCATGTAGCTTCCTCTACAGGCAGTACAAAGGCAAGCACCACTGTGGCTATTTCTGATGAGAGAAGTATCCAAGCTATGGAAGGAGCATGTCCCACCCCGTCCCTCCAAAACTGACCTCTCTCATGTCCTCTCCTTGCTAAAGTTCAAAGCCAATTGAAGAAACACTTGGCTGTACTTACAGGCTCTCCACTCGTTCCTCGATCTCCTTTGTCTCCTTTTGGTCCAGGTTCACCCTGATATAAAAACAATAAAACAGAGAAATAAAAGCTATTTCCAGGGCTGGAACTAACACTAGTTCTGCTTAGTAAAAGGGCTCTTTCAATCAGTTATCCATTTCTGACAAAGTAGCTTCTTCAAAGGACTTTGAGGTCAATGAATCAAAACTGATATCCCACACTAAAACATGGAGATCACTGTCTAGAGACTTCTTGGTCTGTTCTGACACCAACTGAAAAAATATTCAGTTTAAAGGGACAACATTTTGCCCTCATGGAGAACAGTAGCTAAAGAATGTACCCAAAATCTGATCAATCAATCTTTAACGTTTTAAAAGGCCACATGATGTGATAATAGGAAAAGCACCAGTGCCACTGCACTACCTCTCTGTAGGACCACAACCTTAACGCCAGCCTACAATGATCCCACTTAAAGACAGTTCTCTATTCCACCTATAAAAGAAAAGTGTTCAGTGCTCATCTGAGGCATTTCCAGAGGTGTGCACTATGCAGCTATTCCTGATCTCTAGTTCTGCTAACATCTCCATACATTCATGCAGCTTCCTCTCCCTCCTGCAATCTCAGTACCTTTTTTCATGCACCACCATCACTGCCTAATAGGATTAATTTATTCCTGTTCTTCCTCCTTACAGTAAATTGAATATGCATTCAGACAGAAGTTCATCAGCTTTGTCCTGTGGTCTAGAGCAATAACCAATAAATCCATATTTCTGCTTTTTATAAATTGAAAAGGAAAGCACACAATTATGGAACTAGCTGGAATAAACCAGGCACTACACGAATACTCACATTTGTATATTGTTACGAACATATGCATTCAGGCAACAGCAATCATTACTTATTCATTATTTATCATACCAAGTGTTTCAATTATGCAATCAAGAAAGAGTAAGAACATCAGTGATTTAAGCTACACACACAAGCAAGGAATAGTGATCAGCCAAAATGCAGAGCCAGACAAATCAGCTTGAATTTTATTTACGTCAGCTATTTGCCAATCATTTCTGCAACACCTGGGAATTCACAGTCCATTTTCAAATGATTCTCTAACAGACAAAATAAACGTAGCTGCATAAATATTACTTATGCTTGTGTTTATTATGCATTATGAATAAATATTATCATCTGTGATAAATAATGGGAGGAATTTTACTCTACAAGTAGCATCCCATTAGATCGACTTTTAACCAGGCAGTCCCTGATGCCATCTAGTGTCCTTCAGAAAGACATCAGGATCACCTAAAGTAGCTTAAGCAAAGAGTCTAAAGCTGCAAACTTGCATGTTTGTGCCTGGAAGTTGCTTTGTATAATGACATTTCAAGTTCTGAAACTCTTTTGAGAGAGCAGAACGACAAAGCACAGACATAGGTCAGTACATTTGTAGGCAGGGATGGTGTCACTGAGTGGGAATAAGGATGTATATTACCAGGGAAAACAGAATTGCAAAGGGAAGAAGTAACAACAGGTAAAGAGGGGAAGTTTTTAATATTCTCCTTTCTCCCACTTTTTCCTTGATACTTGACTTGCATAGTAGTGCAAAATCTAACAGCCACAGACATGGGCAAAGGAAGCATTTCTTCACAGATTCATACAATGGTTTGGAGAGGAAGGGACCTTAAAATCATCTAATTCCAACCCCTCTGCCATTGGAAAGGATGCCACCCACTAGATCAGGTTGCTCGAAGCCCCATCCAACCCGGCCTTGAACACTTCCAGGCATGGGGCATCTGCAGCTTCTCTGGACAACCTGTTCAGTGTCTCAGCACCCTCACAGTAAAGAACTACTTCCAAACACCTAACCTAAACCTGCCCTCTGACTATTTAAAGCCTCTGATCATTTTTGTGGCCTCCTCTGGCTTTCCTCCAAGAGGTCCAAGATGTCCTTGTTTTGGGGGCTCCAGAGCTGGATGCAGCATTCCAGGAGGGGTCTCACCAGAGCAGAGGGGTAGAATCACCTCCCTCGACCTGCTGGCCATTGCTGCAGCCCAGGACACAACTGGCTTTTGTTAACCCAGCCCTCCAGCCAATCTGCCTGCGAGTCCTTTCGAGTTTGCCAAATCCATGTCTCTCTGCTGAGGCTGTTAACACTGCCTGCTAGTGCTGCCCACTGGCAGCTGCTCTTAATCCACTGCCACCCACTTCTTACCCACAGCTCAGTGCACAGAAATGACACGGTGACAGCTGATGGCTGCCACCAGCCCGGCCCAGAGGAGGACTCACAGCTTCCACGACCTGCTCTCAGTAGTGCCTTCCTGCAGTCTCAATTATGCCTCAGTAATTCCTGTGCCACTCAAAGGAAAGCAAATGCAGTGGGGGTTCAGCTGGGCCCAGCCACAGTGGGAGACAGAAGGCAAAGTGAGGAGCCACCTCTTTTTTAGTGCTTTCACCTCTTTCCAGTCATTATACCTGACCACCACTGTGGTTCTCTCGCCCCATCTCCAAGAATACTTCATGATCCTAACTGCCTAGCCTAAATATATATGAAATAGCTCCCTGGTACTGTACACCATGCACTCAATGGGAAGCAATGGCAAGGACTGGTTTCAGAAGAGGGCTGTCTCTCCACAACTGTCAGCACCCTGCTGGTCCTGTCATCTCTTTAATACTACCCATAATACTCTCCTAAGGCTCATCACCTCTTTCTGACACTTTAATTTGAACATCTGTAAATCAAAGGTAACTATTCTTACCTGCCCTTCTCCTCCCTCACAGTGCTATGTGCAGAGCTGTGCTGTGGCAGGTGTCACCACAGTTGTCTTGCATATGGAGAAATCCCAGCAAATGGAACAGCTGACACACTTCAAGCCTTTTACTTCTTACTGTCTTGGAGCTCATTTATGAGAGCAATGTACTCAAAGCAAAAGAAACAACTCTTTCTGTGACTGTAGTGCTACAAAGATCACGTCATTGTTCTGCATGTTCCCTTAGTGTACATAAATATATACACATAAGCATAAACTTTGAGCAAAGGGGAAAAGCAAGCCAAAGAAATCTTGTCTCTTTTTCCAGTACTACCTCACAGCCTTATTTCCTTCCTCAGCCTCTGAAGGACCTAGCATGTATGTTTTCTTTCTAATGGCACTCCTACAGCCTACCTCTGGCATCCACAAAACCTCCTGATCCATAACAAACTTATTCACAGATCATGTTATGTCATTTATTTCCCACTAGGTGCTTCAAGTGGGAACTAAATCTTCATTTTAAACTCGCTTTAAGAGGTTGGGATTGCACACAACTGTCCCAGCCACGGCTGGCTTGAATGCTGATCTTACCAGCACAACTTTGGACTTCTCATCATAGCTGATGAGGATGCCCAGAACCAGACTCAATCTGAGATCCTTACTGAAAGCATTTAAATAATACAGAAAACACTAAGGGCTGTGTGTCTATCAGATACAAGAAGGGGTAAGCCAGAGGCCATATTTATTAGAGATGTTACTTACAGGAATCCTGGGGTGTGGGGTGAAGAAGGCTGTCTGGAACAGAAATCACAGTGTTAAAAACAGGACAGCCTATTTTCCTTAAAATGCAGTAGTTTACATAAACTCCTGTCATTACAGATTGTGCATTCCATACATCCATAAGTAGGTTTATAAAAGAGCAACCCATTGTAACATCTGGGTGTTTGGAAAGAAGCCCACAAATATCTTACATCTCCCAGACTATTTGAAATATGAACATAAACTCAAAGACAGTCCTGTGTGTCCTACCATGATGAAAAAACAATCAATCTTTAAACTTCATAGCAATTTTACTGCTAGCAATCTCCAGCTCACTTTTTGACTTGGAGACATCTTCTGTATTATTAAATTTCCTGATACCATGGTTGAGCTTGTACATGATATTTCCTGATACATGGTTGAGCTCTGCTTTGTACCATGTACATGACATCTCAACATGGTTTTCTTAGGGAATACATAATAACTCTGAAGGACAAAGTTTTGTAGAACACCACAGTATCTTTTCTCAAAGCTGATAAAATTTTGAAGGAAAAAATAGTCCTTGATGACATGAAATATGTCAAAAACATTACCTACTTTTAACAGCTGAAACAGTGCCCTGATTCCAGCCTAGATCAGTGGGAGGGAGCATTGCCAAGAAATGATGTTATTCAATACCACCTTATGCCACTGCCAGGGGTGGAAGAAAGGGGTTCTCTCTCTTGCTTTGGAGAAGGGAAGGACAGCCCTTTCCCTTGGAGGGAGCGCCGCAAATGCAGCAGTGGGATAATGCTGGTCCTGACTGGAGAGGGCATTTTGGGTGGCATGGCTGCAGTCAGGTCAAGCTCCACACTCTCTTTTGTCCACTTTTTTTATTAATATTGTTGCTGTTACTGTTTGTTTTCTTATCTTACTGTTGTTTCCATAAATTGTTCTTATCTCACCCTGCAATCTTTTCCTTTTGTGCCCCCAGTTCCCCCCTCTGGCCACACACTAATGGAAGGTGGGGGGGAGGGGAAGTGAGTGACCAGAGGGTAGTTTTGTAGTCTTGGGGGGTCAGGGGTGCTAAACTGGGGAGTAAAATTCCTAAACCACAACACACAGAAATTATTTCTCCCTACAAACACCAGAAGCTTGAGCAGTCAGGTGTATCTCCTCCATGTGCAGCCACGTTGTACTGTGTTTGTGAGCTGCTTTCTCTGCCTTTACTAATACAGATTCATCCTTGGTGCTGTGACTGGGTCATTCTTGTCTGACACATGAGGAGTCTTTCTACACAAAGCACCATGAAGCACCCTCTGGCATAGACTGAGGCCCAGTGAACGGCATGGAATAAATTACACCACCTTCTCCATTGCTGCGTGAAGGTCTTTAGGCACTCCATTTTCAACAACAAACTTTGATTCAAATTTTCTCTGTAATCTGTGAATGTGGCAGCTGTATCCAACTGTGGTGAGCAGAGCTGCTGAGAGGATATCTGCCATGTCTTGGAGGATCTGTGACTGGCATCATTCCTCCAGTTGCAATGACGGTGCTTATTCCAAGATGCTTACTCAAGTTTTCTTGGAGGCAACTCAGAAGTTTGTGTATTTACATTCAGTGGGTGCTGATTTAAACACCAGTGAATTTCACTGTAATTATACTCAGGGTCCCCAAAGTAACTTTGCATCTTCTTTTTGAAAACAATAAATTTATGTATTCTTGGTCTGTTTTTGCAAAGAGGCAGAGGAAGGAACAACCTCACCAAAAAAAAAAAAAAAAGAAAAAGACCAAATACACCTTGATATTGCTTCTCTGAAACAAAAGAAGATAGTCTCAGAGTAAATAGGTCCTAAAGTTTCTGCAGAGAAGGAAGAAACCTTAAACTTGAAAATATTTGTTTCTGATGAATTTATGTGGACGAAGTGCCATGATGCCTTGAATATTGTTACAGCACCAAACACAATCTTACTTACTGTTCCAGGTAAGCCTGGTGGTCCAGGGGAACCTGTGTCACCCTGGAGAGAGGAAAAAAATGTAAATAATTACATAAAAAGATTCTCAAATAAAACTGAACATTATCATTTAGAAGATGCAGCATTACCAGATGAGATGTAACCCAACCCCCCCAGCTCAGTGACATTTCTGGACAGAATTTTTGCTGTCCTTGCTTTGTTGCACACAGGATTCTCACTCTGTTGTGTTTATCCCTCTATGATTCTATCATTGACCTGACTTCACAGGTCACTGAATTTCAAAAGTTGCCCCATCCAGTTTAGGACACGGAATTTTGCATGGACATTGCTTTTTAAATTACAGTTGATCAGAATTCTTGATTGAAAAAAAATATTTCAGCTGAACATCTCTCATTGATAAATTAAACCCCATGTTTTTCATCAAATATTTAAGCTTCTAAATCCATTTCTCCCCCTAATTTTGAGTTAAAACTACACTGTTGCTGGAAGATTTCCTGAGCACTAGCACTGACCTTCCTGTGGGCTGTGCTCCACAAACATCTGTCCCCTGACACTTGAAAGCCAAGAACTACAAACAACATTTGTTAACCTCCCAGGTACAGGAGGTCCAGGTGCCTCATTGATGTCAGTAGACCACCCATGAAAGAATTCCCACCTCCACAGGTGGTGAAAGTCACTGATAAACTGAGGACTGATGGAAGAACCCACATCCTGAATTCTACTGCCACTGTAATGAGGGCAGTTTTTCACTATACATCCACAAGCATCTGCAAGGTCAGTGCTTCTTCTTCACCTTCATGTTCACAAGGGTTGAATGTCAATTTTGGTGGACATTACCTTTGTCTACTTCTCTCACTTTCACTAAAATTAATGGTGTTGTGATGGCAGAAGCCCAGACTCTTCCTTAGTGATTTTCTATCCCCCACAGACAGGCACAGAAAACTTTTTAGATTTGAGTTCCAGGCCCATTTATATCAGCCAGTTACAAAACAAAGCAAATTTTCCTCGAATTAACAAAATTATCCTTAATTTCATCAGATTTCATTGCTTAATACATGATTGTCTCCATCCCACACATAGCTATTTCTGCTGCTTCTCTGTAAAGTTCAGCTGAAAGTCTTCCAAGTTTTCTAATCTTCCTCAGATAGCCTCCTCTATGACTTGTCTCTGCCCCTTTGTCTGTTTTCCTCTCTTGTCTAAGGAAGATCATGGTCACTTCAAGACTCACCTTTTCTCCTCTTTCACCTTTCATTGCTGGGAGACCATCTCTTCCTTTTTCTCCCTAAAAGCATGGAAAGGAAAGCAAGAAATACACACATTTTAATTTGAATGCATGAGCCTCACTAAAATATTCTACACTTTCAGTTATCTTACCTGTCTTCCAAGCTGCAGAGCAAGCAATTAAAAATGTAACATTTTGAAGATGGCTTCAAAAATCCACTGTATTTTCAAAACCAATGAATATCAATTGAATTCACAGAAAGGAAAGCACCAATCCCAAAATAGCTTGTTTGTAGAAGATCCTACTGCCTGATGCAGTTATAAAACACCAGATTTTTTTCCCAGTTGGAAAAGAGAGGCAGCAGAACAGCAATTAAGACCCAAAGTTGATATTTATATTAATGTTCTGTTTATATAAGAGATTTCTGAATCATCCATTCCTTGGTGCCTACCTCTTTATTTTGCCCAGGTAACTTGGCCTTCTGAAAGTGAGATGCTTAACAAAGATGATGTGATTCTCCTCAAAGTACAGACACAAAGTCTATTTATCCTGCATCCAGATCAGAATTACCTGATATTTCTATGATTTTATTTACAGAGCAAATCACAGAATTGTAGAATGGTTTGGGTTGGAAGGGATCTTAAATAACATTTAGTTCCAACCCCCTGCCATGGGCAGGGACAACTTCCTCTAGACCAGGGTTGTTCAGAGCTCCATCCAGCCTTGCCCCAAACACTTCCAATACAATATAATCTTTGTCCTATGCTCTACAAGACATACAATGGAGCAAACTGCATGGAAAAACCTCAGGTGATTTTAGATCCTTCTTGATCACATTTAATCATGTCATCAGTTATCAGGACTACAGACCACATTTACATGGCTAAATTTACTGTCAGGCCCCTGACCCAAACATTTCCCAGTATGAAGATGTCTCCAGAGTTCTGCAGCTACCCAGAGGAAGCAGCAGACACCAGGACTTGCGTGGAAGTTAAGGCATCAGAAAATAATTCAGCCATCTGAAGCCTTTTCCAGGGCTACGTGACAGCGAGGATTTGTGATTTTTTCTTGCTAAGAATTTTTTCAAGTTCTTAAATCAGGCAAATGATTCTAAAAGTGAGTCCTAAAGCACAGTTTACCTCCTCTACTGCCTCACAAGCAGCATGGCCTCAGTCACAACCATCTGCATTTAGGACAGACACCATTCATTAGCACCTCTGTTGCAATTAGGAACAGTCACTAGGCTGGGAATAGCTTTTTGGGTACTTGGTAACCTTGCTGGTTGCCAATCAGCTGCTCACCCCAGCCATCACACCAAGGGAGAACATCACCTAGGGACACTCAAAATAAGTCCTCCTGATGCTAAACAGCCAAAAAAAGATCAGTTTGTGGCTCAAAGTCACTCACCCGGTCTCCTTTTTCTCCTCTCAGTCCAGGTAAGCCCGTAGGGCCAGGAAAACCCGCTTCACCCTTTTTGAAAATAAGACAAAGAAGTGTGTGAAATCTGAATTCTGTAGGACAGATCCTGCCTGAGTTTTCTCACAGGATTGATTGTAGATGTAGTTTGCTGAGAGAGAATGAGATTAGTTTGATTATCAAATAATTTCTTAGTTTTTTTAAACCATTACTTAAACCAGCAGTTAAGACTTCTCAGTTTTTTGCCTGTTAACTGATGCCACAGAATTTAGGACATATTTTCTTCATGCTGCTCTACAGCAGGACCAAGCAAGCAAATAAAAGCAGATAAAGAAAAAACATCTGACTTTTATTTTCATCTTTAACGATCTGGTGTAGTCTTTAAATGCAAAAACTGCACTGTATTAATCTGAACAGTACCAATGTCACCTGATGAACAGATCTAGAATTTTCTGAGTGCAAGATTGCACATTTGGATTTATTTCTGTTTGAACATTACCTCTGAGTTTCTGCTTTACAATACTTGTTATTGGAGTAACTATGATCTCTGTGTCATGTGGTTTCTCCTAAATATATCAAGTACTCTCAAATTTAGCTCCCAGTTGACCCAGTTTGTCATCTGAAAACAACCATGTGGTTTCCTATTTATAATTCTTTTCTATCTGAATTTATAGTGCAATATCACGAAGGGGATCAGTCATGGACAGGACCCAAATTCACTAAGTCTTGTACAAATACTGAACCAAGAAAAGGTAATCCCTGCTCTAAAGAGATTATCTGAAGTATAGGGAGAACCAAAAGATTATCATGGTAGAGGTGCAGTGGGTCTGTAGACAAAATCAGGTGAGGAACAAGATGCTGTGGTGAGAATGATTAAGAACATCAGGGTGATGTTGGGAGAATTTTAAAGAAAGTGGCATTTGGTGACAGATGGAGTGGTGCTTTCTCAGATCCTGGCTATCAGGGAATCATAGAATGGTTTGGGTTGGAAGGGACCCTAAAGATCCTCTAGTTCGAGCCCCCTGCCTTGGGCAGGGACACCATCCCCTAGATGAGGTTGCTCAACAACACATCCAGTCTGGCCTTGGACACTTTCAGGGATGGAAATAACAGTGAGATGCCAGAGATTCCAGATATTCAGAGAACAATCAGAGTGCCTAACACTGAAGAAGAAAAAGGAGAATTTGGAGGGAAAATGAAAACATGGTGTAAATTTGGCCTCTGTAAAGGTTCTGAAGTAAAACATCAGCGAGTTTGTATGAGTTCAAGGACAGAAAGATAATAAACAGCCAATGTGGATTTGCTAAAAACTAATCATATCAAACCCATCCAGTTCCCTCCCTTGACATAAAAACTAAGCAGAAAAGAAGGAAGCATTTGTGTGATATATCTTGACTTTAGTAAAATATCTGACACAGGCCAACATGACATCACTAACCACAGAAGTGTAGTGTAGAAGGGTCTCTGGAGGGTGGTGTACAGCTGATTGAAGAAAATAGCATTCACACACCTGCTGTTAGCAACTTACTGTCAAAATTCAGAGGATATATGAAGTGAAGTCCTCTCAGGGACAGCACTATTCAACTTACAACAGGAAAGAACATTTATGAAGCATGTGGAGAACATTGCATTGTGGAGAGAGGGGCAAGAGTTTTGGAAGGTGGTGTTAACATTCAAAGCAGCCCTCTGTGGGAAGATGATTCAGACCAAAGGACAGGGTTCTGGTTGGAGTCTGGCCCTTCATTGCACTTTGACCAAGCCTGCCTGGAAACTTCAAGCCTGGCAGTTTGTTTGTCCAGCTACAGTGGAATGACACCAAGGAAGGGTACAGAAACCACTCCTCCCTTGGAGCCTGATGCAAACACTCCTGAGGAATCGTCTGCCCATGCCATGGTGATCTCCCTTTATCTGGGATGCCAGGTAAGGATACTTTCCTGGGAATTGAGTGATACCTATCAGGCAGATTATAAGGACTTTTGGAATTGCAGCAGTACAGTCTAGACTCACAGGGTGTTGTAATTGTTATTAACCTAATAAGTGCCTTATCCCCATAAACCTCAATTTGTGCCTCAGACTTGGAGCCTTATTCCAACAATCATAGAATCATTAAGGTTGGAAAAGCTGCCTAAGATCAACCGTAAGTCTCATCCATACAACTATTGCATCTTCAATCACAGAAGCAAATGACATGCACAGATCTTGTCATTGGCAAATGGCTTTGTTGTTTCATGTGGTCACTTGATATTGCTTTGACAGGTAGGGTTTGCTGTTATGATTGTTTTTCCTGCTCACCTGCTCACCAGGTTGGCCACGGCTCCCTGGTTCACCCTGGAAAAAAAAAAAAAAAGGCAAATCTACAATATTGTAAGGACTTGACCCTTTGGTAAGAAAACTTTCTCATTAGCAAAATGTGGTCCCTATTGGTCTGTGTTGTCCTACCTACATCCCATAAGGCTCTGAATTGATGGCTTGGGAATGCAGACCAGACAGAGCCAATGCAAGGTCCAGGTTAGATCTCCCTGCACACTTAGGCTTGAGAGAGGAGCATCAAAAAAGGGTTAGAGTTTCAGAACACCATGGAAGTCTCTGAGCCTCATCTGCTCATCCCCTTATACCTCCAGCTTCAGAGGAGTCTTACGTTCCTGACTTTAGTATAAGACCTTCCAAAATCACACCTTGGCTGACTCAGTGGATACAGGAGACTATGAAATAAAATCCCTTACCTTAGGGCCAGCTTTTCCAGGAAAGCCTTCCTCACCCTTTTCCCCTCGTTCTCCCTGCAGGGAACACAAGAAGTCAATAAACAAACTCTTCTGGTGTTTGTGCAGCACGTTTGCAGCGTCAGGTGAGGAATATTTTAACTCAGCTCCTCAGGATCAGCTTGAGGATGTAAATGGAGTCATATGAGAATATGCTTCCTGGAATGTTTTTCCATTCTAGTTCTGTTTGCTATCACATCTGCAGCACCCTACTGGAGAATTTCTGGAACAACACAATCACTGTTACATTAAAGATGCCCATGGTGAACTACCCAAAAAACAACACCTCAATTCAGTTTCTTCAAACTCTATGTGCTTAAAAAGTCAGAAAGTGTTTTAAAATTACATAAAATTCTGGGGCTGGGGCCTTGGTCACTGCGTCCATTATGTAAATACTTTAAAACTGATGTTCCAATGCAGGGGGTGTCAGCACGGGCAGCAGAGGCTGCAGTGGCTGAAATATGGTTACATAGCTGGGAAGTACAGTAAGTACTACATGGATGGGTGGATAAAATCCAAAGTTTATTTAACATCAGAAATATGTTATGGGCTCCAAATTCCTCACTTTTGTTCATCAATAAATGGGAGCTGGGGACTCTGCTAGACTTGGGCTCAAGTTCCAGAAGCAAGAAAACCTCTGCCAATGCAATCCAAGGCAACAGATGGTTAAGAGCTGTTTTCTTTAATATAGCATCATCATCCCCAAAACCTAGCTTGGCCTTTGTAGTCAAAACATGGTACATTTCTTTGACCCTTATTTGCAGGGGGATGACAAGTCAAGTGTCTCCTATCTCTAAATTTCCTATCTCCCTTCTCCCAGTGAAGAGACAACAGGGGAGACAACTCCCTTTCCTAATCTGTCATTGGGAGAAGTTTTCAAATGGGGTACAAGAAGTAGAAAATAATAAAGAACCAATTTTCTGCCACACAGACCTAGAGAAGCCTGAGGGGAATGGCATCTCTTCTTTCCAGCTTTTCAGGGAGAAAAGAAAGGAAACCTTTGGAGTCTGCTACACTTCTTTGTTGTTCTTCTTTGTGCTTTGGATACATGCCTTGACTTGCCAGAGTCACTGGATTTCCTGAATGACTGTTTGCAATGCCCAGCTGTGTTTTTCCTGCTTCCCTTGCTTGCTCACCCCAACGATCTGCCCAGGTAAGCAGCTTAATCCCAGTGTCTGTGGTGTCACTTGCCTTTAGACCTGGAAGCCCAGGAAGCCCATTGAGTCCATCTTTGCCAGGCAGCCCCTAAACAAGAGGAAAACATAAGCTATAAGTGCCAGTTCTTTAAATTGTCACCAGCAAACTCAGCAAAAGTGTGCTCAGTTCATCCCTCTTGCCACTCACCTAAGTTTAAAAAAAGAACCCCCTCATGCATTTTCTTTTGATTTTTTTTTCCCTACTGTGTCTCAAAACACACAAAAATTCTCACACTGTACATATTTGCTCTGCCCTTTTTTCCAGTATCCCAGTTTTAGTGAATGACCACTGGATGTCAGCATTGTTACAGAGAAAGTCCAGTATAGAGCTTTTATGTACTGTGGATCTTTAAGTAATTTTTAATGCATCTCACTTACATTTTAACTTATTCTCTGTAAGTCTTTGTTATCTGTAGCTATAAAGGGGTTTTTTTTACATCTACTTCTCCTTTTAAATATTGGTAATTTCTTATACAGTAGATAGACTCCTAAAATTAAATTATGTAACTCATAGCGAGAGAATGGCTCAGCAAGATAAGAATTAAAATTACTTCCTGTAATGCATTTAAAATGGTGAGAAAAAGTTTTCTTCCGTTTTCCAAGTGTCAGTCAATCCCCAAACACTGCAGGCTGTAGGTGGCATTTCTGTACTAAGTATTTAATAATTCAGTTTTTAGGACTTAAGACCCAACAGAAATTGTTACGCTCTGCTAAATCTGAGATTTTAATCATGAGTTATTTGGCCTGATTCAGGAAATTCCAGGTTTGGAAAAACAATATTGTGTCAAATGCAAAAGGAATTTTGAAAGGTATCATATAAAGAAAATATCATGATCCAATTCTGTAAGAATAGTGGGGCTGCAGCTGGTAAAATTCTTATTCACAAAAGGTATCTGAAACTAATTTCTGGATTAAAAGTGTCAGCACTGGAGCCCATGTTAACCACTTGTGTACAGACAAGATGTGGGAAATGAAGCAGACTTGAGAATTAAATGATCTGAAATAATGGAGAGCTTGGAGATGAGCGAAGCAGCTCCTCAACACTTACAGCTGGTCCAGGTGGTCCGGTTTTACCAGAAACTCCAATCTCTCCTGGAAGTCCCTGAGAAATGAAACCAGAAGAAAAAATAAATCAGTATTTCTGTTCTTTGCAGGAATCTCACGGGGGATTGCTGCTTTCAATTGAAGTGCAGTTTTCCCTTCCACTGCAGTCAGGTCACTGCCGTGGGGAGCCCTGGAGACACTGACTTACTCCCAGGAAGCACCGACGTGGTTCCAAGGCTCAGCAGGGAGAAGCTGGGCTCTAGGACCAGCTGTGGCTTTGCAGTGAGAAAATATAAGAGAAAACACACATTGCCAGAGGCCCTAACTCTGTTCCCTCTGAAAGCCATAACCTAAAATTTTCCCCAGCTGTTTTGCTTCTTGATATAAAACAAAAAACCCCCAAGCTTTCTTACCGGTGGTCCAGGCGGTCCCGGGGGTCCAGCAATGCCTGGGGGCCCTGGAGGTCCCTGCAAGAGAGGAAGCAAAGGCAGTTTATCAAATTCTCTGGTAGTGGCTGAAAGCCTCAGGTCCTTCCCTGTGAAACAGGGGCCCTGTAGGAAATGGACAAAAGCACTGAGCTTTATTTGCTTAACTTCTACCCAAAAAGTGCAAGATGCCAAGCCAAGGGGCCACGAGCACAGGTAGAACAGGATCTGCTGCCTAAGCCACTGCTGCCATTGCTACAAGGGGAGCTCCATCTTTCACCCCAGTATAAGAGAAGGAGGGGTTGAAGGCCATCAGTGAAAACCTACAACACAAAGTTCAACCAGTGGGATTCCTTGGAGCATCCAGTCAAAGTTAACCTTGACTCATGTCGATTCTAAGTGAATAATTTACCTCTGCAAAAAGATTGCTGAAAGCAACTAATGAATGGAACAGGCTTGTGCTTTGAGCTTGCTTTTTTTGGGAGGGTGGAGGTACAAATATGAATCCAAGAATAAGGAGAAATGCTGCAGTGACTCAAGTGTTTTAAAACAAAATGTGCCACCATTTTGTTGCTCAACATCAACTTGGCAGGTAGCAAAAGGTCCCCATGAATTCGTAGTTTGGTGAACACATTCAGCTGGAAATAACATTCTTACTCATCTCCCTGCAACAGCTGTTTCTCTTAGGGAAAATATTCTCTCAATAGCCACCCGATTTACAGAGGGATTTATTTTTATGCATTGAGCAAATTGTTAAATTTGGCTTCCTATGAGAAATTTGTTTCCAGCCTTGACAAATCTTAGTATGTTGCTTCAGATACAAAAGTGTTTGTTACTGCCAGCTTCCCCTGTAGACAAGACAGGATTTCTCCTATGCTCAGAATGAAACATGTGTTCATGTATTTTTTGGATCAGGACCTGAGCAAATAGCATGAGAAATGGATAAATGACTGAGCTGAAATTTTACCCTCGCTGCCACTTTCTGTCTTTCTAACACAACAATCTCATTAATTCTCAGTTTTCAGCATAAGGGGAGTTCTGGTGTGACCGTACTGAAAAAACAACAAAAAACCTCCCCACCCCACCCAAAACTTCTGTAAAGATCTGAAACTGAGCAACAGATACAAGACAGAAAATGGCCAGACAACATTTTCCCTGTCACCATTCAATATTAAGGTATTATGAGTGATGGATCAATATTAGCATTTATGTTTAATGGAAAATGTAGGTGATGAGAAGAAAATGGTGTAAAAAAGTGAGGAAAAGGAGGTATTTGGGGCATGGTTTGGCAAAAATGGCTGATAAGTGATCTTATAAAATACTCACAAAATTCATCCAGGAGCAGCTAAGAGTCTCTCACCAATAGATGGGGCAAAGAGACCAGAAAAGGATCCTGTAGCTGCACTTGCCTCATTGCAACTCAGAACAGACACGGAGTTATCCTGTCAACAACACTCTCACTTGTAGAGTGCCTCAAATGTGAACACAGCTAAAGCATCCCCAGGCAGATGTGCCTTTGGACGCACTGATGCTGATGATTTAACTCCTGGGGAATGCTGTGGTTGGATCCTGAAGACATTACACCCATCAGGAGACACGTGGTCAAGACCATCCTTCACTTAAAAAGGCTTCACCATTCAAGGAAAAGACTCAATAAAGCCCAGCAAAAGAGAAAATACCCCACACAGACACAACTGTGTGCAGACACAGCTGGATAGAGCGGCCTCAGACACCAAGGACGTGGAAATTCTGCTTGGCCCTACTCCACCTCTACAAGGCATTGCTGAGAGGCCCTGCAATAGGTATGGGCTCCAAGAAGGGGCTTCCATGAAGAGTAGGAGGAGTACTGGGAAAGAAGGCAAAACTTTAGAAAGATTACAAATTGATTACAAATGTGTAAATTTACCTTTGCAGGCTTTCCTCAACAATTCCATTGGTTCCTTCCTAATAATTTAATTTTGTTCTGTCTCTGTCAATAAGTGAACTATCTCCCACCATGAAACACAAATCCCTCATGGCCCTACAACAGGGAACTTCTACCAGAAGTGAAAAACCCCAGTCAGGACCCAGCCTCAGCCCAAGCAATCCCACGTATGATGGGAGTTAACCTGCACAGTGACAGATTGGCAGGGGTCAATCTGATCTGAAACCAGTCTTACTCCAGCATCTGACAGCAACCAGTGTAATCTCTAAAATGGGAAGCGTTACATCCTCCCCATCCCTTTTTCCCAGTAACTCTTGGTATTCTCACTATCCCAGACAATTTCTAATTATTCTCGTAGACTTTCCATATTCTAGGCCAACATTATGCAACCATAAGTCCTGAAACAGAATCCCACTGATCCTTTTCCAAAATTGACACTAATAATTCCATTTCATAGTTCTCCAAGTGATAATTACCCAGGATATCATGCCCAAACTGGTTTACCGGTAGCCTCATCATGTGTTGCATCAACAAATGCTACACATACTAATGGAAAGCTGTTCAGATAAAATCTTCTCTGAGATGGACACAGAAAGAACAGTTTTGTGAAATGGCCAGCAGTATCCCTTGCAGATGCACAGGGTGCTGGCAGCCTGCTCCAGCTGACTGCACACACCAGTACATCAACTGCCCTACTGGGTTTCCTGCTTTCTGCAGCCTGGGCTTCAGCAAGTGATGGGACACAGTGAAGTAAAATGGCAGAAATACATCATAAATGTCCTTTATAGAGCCCTCTCTTTTGCTACTGTGCAAAAAAGTTCTGTTTCACTTGTATTTCAATCTCTTATTGTAGCCGTTCTCCTGACTTCTGAGTGTAATTCAGAGCAAGTAATATTCTTTTTAAATAATAGAATTCACCCAACTGACAGAATCTATTTATGTTTTAAAAAACCCAACACCATAAAACTACAGCAGCAGGACTGTGTGTAATGTTTTCCCCAAAAAATCTCATACCATCTGTTTTATTTGCTTCCATTTTTAAGTGAGTCCAGATTAAAGCACCTGATTTACACAACCACCTTTTTCAAAGATTATTTGATGAATTATACACATGAGAGTCCTTATCCCAAATCCAGACCACAGTGTTGTCCTGTTAAAACCCTGAACCAGAAGAAAATAATCACAGGATGTATTTTTTTTCTGGCTGGCAAACACTCTGATGTGTGCTTTGTACATGTTGAAGCAAAAACTGATACATGAAAACTTGATTTTAAAACAGATCTACACAAACTCACTTTGGAAAACAAATACAAAACATGGATTTTTAAAATAAAATGTTTGGACTGGAATATTTTCAAACTGTTGTTTTGAAACAAAAATATTTCAAATGTTCATTAAAATCTAGAATCAAAATATTTTGTAGAGGTATGTGTCTTATGTGATGGGACATCTTTAAAAACATTGTGGAGGGTGGGTTTTTTCAGGCTTCTGTTTCATCCAGCTCCATGATAGACACTGTAATGCAGTGACAGTGTTCAGGAAAGAAATCTGACACTGTTCATACTGGAGAAACAGCTGTGTCTCCAGAATCCACTAAAGGAAGTTCTCCTGTTCCAGTGTGTACCTCGCTTGAAGATGGGCTGGGAAAGGCAGACATGTAAGACTTAGGTTGTGCAGTCCCCTAAGGAGGCTCTGAGAAGGAACTGAAGTCTTCGTCTGTGACTCCATCAGTAGACTTCTTGGCCTAAATCTCTTTTCCATGAAAGAAGAGATGACTAAGTCTTGGAAGGAGGTGAACAAATGGCATTCCACAATGAAAACTGAAGTCTGATGGCTTTCCCAGATATCTGAAGGCAAAGCCTGCACAGACCTATTTTCTGTGTATTATTCCATGCCAATGTCTGGATTCTGTTACAGTATGACAAAGGTTCAGGTAAGTCCTGAACCCATATTAAAACACATTCTGGTCTGGGCTGTTAATGCAGTGTGCCAGATTTATGAACAAGAAGAAGCGGCATGCAGGAGTATTCTTTCTGCTGCCAAAATGAGAGCAAAATGAGTAAATGAGGAGCTGACAGCCTTTTCCCATTCACTCTCTCTTCTTGTCTCCACTTCAAAGACATTCCCCACAATGTCACCTCTCAGAAAGACCCCACAGACCCTTCCTGTTGGCTTTGTGCTGTCTTCCCTTTATTTACACTCCTTTCCCATCAGAAATGAAGCTATTGCAGCCAGTTTTGTGGAGTAGCCCACGTGTCTCACTATGTCCTTTGTTACTCCAGTGATCCACTTCTCCGCTGCATCCGACTGGATTCCAGAATCAGCTCCTCAAATCTGCTTTTCATTTCTCACCCCAGCCACTACTACTGTGAGCTGGAATTATACATTCAGAGAATCATTATGGTTGGAAAAGACCTCTAAGATCCTCGAGACCAACCCATCAACCCAGGGCTGCCACAGCCACCACCAAACCACATCTCTAAGTGCCACTTCTTTTAAATAGCTCCAGAGACAGTGATTCTACCACTTCCCTGGGCAGCCTGATCCAGTGCTTGACCACCCTTTCAGTGAAGAAATTTTCCTTATAGTCAATCTAAAATGGAAATTATTACTGAGCTATTTTCTGTAATGCTGCATTAGAGCACTGTTTCTCTCTCTGCTTAAATCCTACCTTACAAATCAATACAAAGGTAAGAGAACTTATAAAAAAAGCTGTTGCTGATCACACTAAAAACCAAAAGCCTGAAGAGCCAACAGATCTGAGCATTTGTCTACAATACATGTCCTATAGTCAGCATCAGTGACAGTGTGATAATTCATACACAGATCCAGTCTCCAGTCATTTCATCAGGTGGCATTGAAACTGGAGCACCAACATTAAATTAAAAAAAAAAGTTCTGTCAACAAAAAATTCTCTGAGCTGTCTTTGCAGCTCTTTAAAAGTACTGAGTAAAGTTGACTTTGTACATAGCAGTCTCTCTAGGAAAGTTTCCTGCTTCCAGTGAAAGGCAGTGTTTGTTTAATTTAATCACTTGGTGTAAGCAATGGACATGATCTCTTTTGTCTACAGAGGAAGATTTATTTCCCTATGTGTTTGCTTGGAGTTGGTTTACTGAGTCAGTGCAGCAAATGAGAAAAAACAACTAAAAAAAACTCCTTTAGTGTTTCAGCACTATTAGTAATCTTCACAGGTGAAGACTGTTTTAATTTATTTTTTTTAAAGGTATAGATCTTATTAAAGATAGCTCTGAGCAATATCTTCCAATTCTAAGCAGCACTGGCAAAGTTTGAATTCAATCTGAGCTTTGCAGCTGGGGCCCACATCCTTTTCTTACATTTTGCAGTATTAACTTGCATTATAAAAAGGACATTAAGGACACTGTGTGTTTCAGAGGAGGTAATTTATTTCCTGAATTACTTAAGAAAAGCTGGGCTTGAGCTCACACACTACAGACAAGTCTATACTAATTAAATCACTGCCAGCCAAGACCATAATAGGTACAGCTTGTACTGGTCTTCCTCCCAGGTCTTACTTACACCATCAGGTTACCTAGCATAAGGCCAGCCTCAGTAACAGCCCAGAGGTATTGCAAGGCTGAGGTATGGCACTTTTGTTTAAATCTCAAAGACTTTTGCTGTGTTTTGCTGTGGCCAGCAAGTACCCACTCAGCTCTGGGAGCCTTGACAGTGGCTCAGTGGCCCATTTGTAGGTGCCTGTTTTAAGGGAGCTTCAGGCTCCACTGATGATGTTACTTGGATCTCCATCAAAGAGGAGCAGGCACCTGCATCCCCATTCTTCACCTAAAATGTGCTTGCATTTGGAGCTAAACCCCAGCCTTGGTAATTCAGTGATACAGCTCAGAGTGCCTGAGCCAACTATTTCAGCTGAAAGTTCTTTACAGAAATGCTCATTTTTCAGTCTGCATTTGAACATTCTACTGCAATAACAGTTGGGCCCATGATTAAGGTTCCTGGACATTAAAATAGTACAAATAAATAATAACAATATAAACACCTTATAAGTTCAAGTGTCTGTGTCCCTGCTGCCAGAAAACTGTTCAAGTCCAGAAGGGAAAAAATATCCAGACTTTCTATTCCAGGGTTTAATGATATTGCAAGATGAACCATTTCTAAAGGTCACTGGAAAATAAATACTCTTTTTGGGGGTGCTGACCAGACAACATGGAGCAAATAAGCACATGGACAGGTTCATCATCACAGCTGATTTGGAAGGAAAAATAAGTATTTAAAAATATTTTTATACTATAATTTGCTTTGGGTCGGTGTGTGCAAAGAGAGATGAAGGCAGGGCTACCCTTTTGTCACAAAACATCCTCAGACTAGCAGGGAAGTTGCCTCCGAGATGCTGCTTCAGAGTCTGACACTTAAAATTATCTCTCAAATGATCTTTGAGAGTTGGACTGAGTCATCTCAACTGCAGTTCGTCACTGGATCATAGAATCACAGACTATCCTGAGCTGGAAGGGAGCCAAAGGGTAGCCCTTAAGTCAGTTCCCTTGCACAGCTACCTGATCTTCTGTGGCTTCTCAGCTGGACTGAGCATGACAGCAATGATTTTTTATTGACAAAGCCCAATAATAACTTCAGAAGATCTTTCCTGTGTCCTTCAGCAACAATGAGCCTTCTAAAGCTCCTATACCAACCTCATCCTTTTGTCCATACAGGTATCAACGTGGGGAATCAGGTCAGAAAACAAAAGCAGACATAAAGTTAAAATTGCAGAGGAAAGGGAGACTATTGTCATGTCCTAATCTAGTTTATGTGCAGCCAACTCAAATCAGTTGGCCCTCAACACCATGGGGACAGCACAGAACAGCTGACATAGGTTTCCATACATAACGTGAATGAATATCCATGTAACTACAGTACAAGGAAACTGCTTTTCTTCCTGGGCATTTTTGAGGTATAGTCTAATTAAGGAAAAAAAAAAAAAGAAAAAGAAAAGAAAATGCTGATAAAATGCTTTAAAAATCTAATGCCACAGAAAGTGCTGTTAAGCTGAAAAGCAGTTTTGTCACAAAGTGAATGTAAGCATTTCCTTTAAAGAGAAATATGGAAATCTGCAGTAATATGTCCAGAACAGAGTGCCACTGCAGGAATACAAACAATATTTTACCTCTCATGCAGTTAGCTTGGAGGAAGAGTCAATTTAGGTATCCCTTGATGGGGCTAGGATTTTGTGCGGTTTTAATTAACATAAAATTTGCTAACATTATTTAGCTTGTGCAAAAAGGAAAATTACTTAATCCTGTGTCAGCAATTTTCTCAGATGCATTTATAAAATTGCTAACACATGCATATATATGTTTAATTTGCAGGGAACCTGAGCTGAGAAAGTGTGACATTGTTTGGATGGATACTGTCAGGTATCTTAAAAATAATACATAGATGAAAATCTTGCTCCAAAATGAAGGGGAAAAAAAATTTAAAAAACAAACAAAAAAAACCACCAACCAACCAACCTAAGAAAAATAAAACAACACAATAAAAGTAGGGAGTTGTACTCAATGACCCAAGAATTCAAGAAGCATTTGGACAGTGCTCTCAAGCATATGAAGGGATTCTTGGGGTGTCCTGTGCAGGGTGAGGAGTTGGACTTGATGATCCTTATCAGTTCCTTCCAATGCAGAATATTTGGTGGTTCTAAAATCTGTTAAATCCATTAGAAATACTGTCTTCATTCTTGCAGGCTGCTGCTGAAATACTTGCAAACTAGATCCTCTACCAAACAAAAAAGTCTTGAAACATGTAAACCAGTATCAAGTGGTGTTTTGCAGGGCAAGGTTCCCAGCTGGACACAAGGGACTTCACCTGCACAGGGTCTCAGGCCCTTGGATTGCCTCTCTGACATCCTCCACAGACATGTGAACAGCTCATTACAAAACTCCTGCCACACAAACCATTTCTAGATCATTTCTCCTGGTTGCAAGGGCATAGACTGCCAGAGCAAATAAATGAGCAATCAGTATCTGCTGTCTAGCAGTGTGCTGCTTGTTACAATACATCACCAACTACTGTAGCAATGGAAGCTCATCATTCTTCCCCAAACTTTACCAATTATTGAAAAAGAATCCTAAAGCCAAAGTCCAGTTTGTTAATTTACTATTGAAAGGGGAACAAATGAAATGCTCAGTTTTATTCTGAG
Source organism: Aleadryas rufinucha (assembly GCA_013397815.1). Classification (NCBI taxonomy): domain Eukaryota; kingdom Metazoa; phylum Chordata; class Aves; order Passeriformes; genus Aleadryas; species Aleadryas rufinucha. The sequence continues at coordinate 61,641 of VZTH01001987.1, forward strand.
CGGTCAGCTCAGTGTGAGGTTGCATCTTTCCTGCTTGAGGACATTCCCACGGATATCGTTCTTATTGCAGGGGTGACCCAACAAAGCGATTCAGGTCTGCTGAATTTGTCTGCAAAGCTAGCAAGAAACTAAGCCAGAGGTGTGAGTGTTATTATAACACAGGGCAGGATGGGCTGATCCAAGGTGGAGCTAAATCCTCTCTTATGATTCTTAACATAAACCACAGTATTTTGCCCTTATGGTGCAAGTTGGAGCACTAACTTGCCAAAAGCTTTGAAACAAAGGAGCTAAGGGGTCATTAACTAAAGACATCCCCCTTCCTCACAAAACACAAATCAGTGATTTCCCTCTGCAATGGTGCTGCTCTAAGCACAAACAATGGGGAAATCACATACAAAACACCTCCTCACATCCCTGTTCAAAGATGTTGAAAAACTGTGGAAGGCAAAAGTAATTGCTGTCAGACAGACACACTTCTCTCAATCACCAGAGAAATTATTTAGCTCTTAGAAGGAGAAACATAAGCTTCATAAATGGTACAGAGGAGAAGATCACACATGCTGCATAGCTCCAAATCCTCCGTTGCCACGAAACTCTGTGTTTTCCACGTATTATATGAAAATGACGAAATCATTGCTTACCTGAGGGCCAACCAGACCATTGATTCCTGGGAATCCTGGTTCTCCCTTTTTACCCTGCATGTTCAACAGAGGAGAACATATTAGAGAGGAGACCAAAAACTGCTATTGATTTTCCAAAGTCTGTTACCCCCAAACTGGTAAATCAACATAAAGTGGGTACACAAAACACAAAAACTAGAAATGAAGACAACAGACACGATTTGGAAATGAAACTCCAGTTGTCTTTGACAGTCCTGTATCTCTCAAATTGTGACAA